>OZ026622.1:61128258-61185758 GCA_964020975.1 Hermodice carunculata | reverse complement strand
ATACTCATTTAAATTCCAAATGATGAAGTGTCAACCGGCTGGTTCTCTCAGGATTCGAGATATATGAACTTAAAATATTGCTTGTATAAAACTTCAATTTAGCTTTTCAGCTTATCTTTCTCACCAAAGCTAGGTACAGTACGCTGTAGATTTCTGAATTAGAATTCGAATTTACAAATACGTATTCCAGACAACCAATTTAATGCAATTAGGACTGCTTACTGCACTTTAGAGCAAATCAAACGGATAAACGAAAACACTTTGAGAATGTTTAGCTTCATGTTCAGTGAATGCATGAAAGCATCAGTGGATGCATTTGCTGGGATCAGTGTGACAACAATACACGCTAGCAGTTCCCGTGGTAGCCTGTACTTTTCTCTGAGAAGAAACATGAGCGCACATAGAGTCAAAAGACAAGACGAGTATCTTAAATATTCTAAACATATCCATAATGCAAGATCAAGATTATTCGTTGATCGTCCCATCTTTCTTTTGCTCTTATATACAGTTAATGTGATACTCACATAACAAACTGGGTATAAAATTAGCCACAAAAAAGAAATTGACAAAAAGATAATATCCGAAGGGTACCAATTCAGGTACTTTATATTGAGGTCAATAAAAAAACACATACCACCACCAATCTGGTGTGACCATTTAGACAGTGGCAACCCAGGTAACGAAAGGATACTTACTGCCAGAAATGTAGAAAAAACAAAACAAATTATATAGCACAAAGTACGGTGTTCTATTTGAGCTACTTTAAAAATGAACACCACGGCAATAAATCGATTGAGGGTCATAAGAATTAGCACTAAAATTTTAAGTGTGCAAACCATATAGGAAACTATGAATGACAATTTGCAAATTATACTTGATTGCCAATTTAATTCAACAAATATATAATCTCCCCCATATTTAACATCAGCATAGAGAATAACGGAAATGTAAGTACCGAACATGAAGTTAAGACATGCAAGATTCAGTTTAAGGAAACTGTCAGTTGTACTTATATGCTTTAAGATAGTTACAAATACAATACAATTACTAAACAAGCAAATGCTGGTTACCAACATACCGAAAATATTGACGATTATGTGGCCAAGTAGTCCACTGCAAAGCAATGTCTGCTTTTCACTGTGTTTGCAAACTACATTTTCACTTACGAGGCAGCATATTTTAAAGTGGTCCGTTTTCACAGTTCGGAGGGAATATAAATAGGTAAGGCTCACACGTGAAACAAATGATAAACGATTTATGCTTAAATCTAAAATCTGCAGGTATGGGAAATTAATTAACGATCCTGAGTTTATAATGTCAACATGGCTATTTGAGAGGTTAAGATATAAAACGTTTGTATGATCATATTTGTCTGACTCCATGAAGTGAATATTTAGTTTATCCATTTCAACCCATTTTAATTGAGGAAGACCAACGATGGCTGAAAAATGTAAAGCATAAATTGGGTTTCCAGTGAAATCAATTTTGATCAAATAGACTAAATGTAGAAATATGCCCTGTGGAATGTCGTAAAGTAAGTTATTTTCAAAGTTAATGTAAATCAAGTTACGTACATTGTTCAAGCTTCTTTGAGACACTTTTACTATATTACTCTTAGAAATGTCCAACTCCATTAAAGATGATGCTAACATTTTCCTTGGTGGCATTACGCTTATATTATTATTACTTAATAGTAAATGCTGGGTCAATTGAGATATTTCGGGTACCGCTGAAAGACCCATGCTTGCACAGTTTATGATTCTACCTCTGCACTTGCATTTTTTTGGACAAGGGTGATTGTGACACTGCCTCTCGTCATCAGAGGAGTCACTACAATGTGCAGATCCATCACATACACGTGATGGATGAAGACAAACAGGGCTCTGTCTACAGCGGAACATATAGGGACATGTTATGTTTTCACATTTGTGTTCATCTGTCCCACCCTTGCAGTCCCATGTACCATCGCATACACGGTGCAGCGGAATACAGTAGTCGTTCGGGCATTTGTACATTCGTGCACATCTTACGATTCTGCAACGTTGTAAATGTGCACCATTAGTACAATATTTTATCTGTTTCTGCTGATCAATTTCATAGACACAAAGCATAGACTTTGGGTAACATGAAGTAGACACCTCTGCAGAACATAATGACCAGTGGGGATCTGCACAGTCAACGAATGTGTGGTTATGATAACTCAAACTTTCTTGTCTAAGGGATGCATGGATTTTCAGAGAAACGCTTTGTGTGTCATTAATAACACCTTCTATAACGGCATCCAGATATCCTGGCATATTACCATGTGCAAATATATCAATAAAGTAATTCTCATGCCTAGGAAGACAACCACTAGGAACCCTCGGTACATAAAACGGACCACATGTACAATTATGAAAATTACAATGGTCATAACAGTACTGTGACTGCAAGGATTTTCCATTTTTCTGAAAGCATATGTCTTCACATTGTTCCTCATCTGTATTATCAAGGCAGTTTTTCTCTTGGTCACAAACATATATGTCTAGGATACATTCTTTATTGCCACATTTAAAATGGCCCGGAGAACAGCTATTTCGGGGATTCTGAGGATTTGCAATACAAAGGACACCTGGGGACTTAGTTCCAAAGTTCGTTTTTTTTCGTATCTTTAAAAGGGGAGGCATGATATATATTTGGTCATAAATTTTACACTGACGTCTACATGTTTCATTCTGTATGTCATTCCAAATTTCATACCATATATTCCAGTCATTCCTGGTGAGAACTGACTCAATGGTAAGTATTTCTGGATAAAAGCTTTTGCTTCCTGTTACATGCACCAGAACTTCAATATTTTCATTTGTCAGTTGCCGAATGTGTATAAACTCTAGCAAGCCTAAAGTTCCAGGAATATTTAGAAACGCAACTATTGAACAATACGATTTTACAATTTCGGTCCATAGTGTTGCATTCTTTGTAAAGTATAATGCTTTATAAAACTTGGTGATATCCTGCCATTTTTGTAATGAGAGACCAAATGCATCTATGCCAGCTGTAGTTATTGACCAAGTAGTTCCACCCAAGAAGGAACAATTTTTAGTTGCAGAGGCATCCCCCTTTTTGTAATATATTACATTGAAACACAATTTTCCGTGTAAACTCCAGCCTGGCAAACATTCCCGGCTTTCAGATGATCCCAATAATGGTGAGACTGAGCTCGTGTCTTCAATTTGCCCATAAGATATAAAATGCGTTTTTTCGCAAATAAAAGCAGCATTGTGATAATCCTCTATACAATCAATGGTGTGCCAACTGGAACTGGTATGGTGCGTAAGAAATGTCAAAGCAATGCAGACAGTCTTATTTGTCGTTCTTGATTCCAAAAGCATATAATTGACAGGGTCACGTGACAACAAAAATACGTCTGCTTTCCGCCTAAATTCAACTTTTGGCTCGAATTTGTTATGTCCACTCAGGAAATCTGTAAATGTAACTGGATCCCCATTAACCCATCCGAACGTGTTGCTCTACAAAATGTTAGATACATATAGAACAACCTTCCTCAGTCAGACACAAGACTATGTCTATCAAATTACTCAGTGTGCCACCACTTCCCTTCCCCAATCAGACACAAGACTAAGTCAATCACTTCAGCAACTGTACAACTTGATACACACTGCACTTGTTTAGCCTGCAACCACAACCCGTTGATGTAACCTTGTGTTCTTTTATGCCATGCACATAAACCGATTTGATTCAACCTTCGACACCTACTCGGGCCCAAGTTACACAATGCACTTAGTGGCATGCAAAGCATTGTTGCAATGTTTCACTTCATGCAGTCACTGCATTGTATGCATGTGGCGGCTCCTGCAGAGCTATGCATTTTTTGATGTTATTCACCATTCAGCACGCTATTATTGTACTTTGTAACCACTGCTTTGCTGAAGCAGTATTTGGCATGCACAGCTTTCCACGCCCAACAAAGAATCGTGTAATGCGGCCTAAAGAGTGGTGCCTTGCATTGTAATGTATAATTATCTCTTAATTTAAAGTACATGTATAAGAAAATCGGTATCAATACAAACAATACCTCAGCCTGCATTTCCAAAATCATGCAGCATGAGATCTACGACATGCATTTGCTCAACCACCATATATATAGTATCCGCGTTATATGTCCTGTGAATAGAAACAGAAAGAGACATCTAATGGCGGTTATTTGGTAGCATGTCAGATATGACATAGAATTACTTTTCTTTGATGTTTACCACAAACAATGTAAAGTACACATTCTAAATACTTTTTTCTGCATGCATTAAGCCATAATGCAATTTGGATATGCCATTTGCTTCATAATGTCTCATTTCAGTGAAAGCTACTCTAATGAAAAATAAAGTAAGAGAAAAGACTAAAATTAACAATCGCCGCGGGAAACACATATGAATCGATCAGTACAGGTAGCCAACACATGGAAATTTCAAAATAAAATTCCCTACAGAATAAGCGATATATTTGGACAGGAGTTTCCTGTTTTTCCTTAACGGGCTCTTCTCTGATGTCAACAGCCTTGAACTACCGGCCATGAATTTTGGCTTTACGCACGACACCCCGGTACCGGGTGACACAATCTTGGATGCAGAGGTCATCACTTCTTGAGCATCAGAAGTATGGTTACCCAGAAAAGTGAGGTTCTACTCTGTCTTCTACATAAACGTTGATATTACGTTGGACAATTGTACCACGCGATTTTCAGATTGGTATAGTTGTTACCAATCAGAAGAAGTCGACTCTTAATCCAAATGATTATATAGACCAATCAATCAGAACTCACATCACTGCAATGTTGATGCATGTTACCTGTCTCCATCTGACGGCGCCACCCTAGCTCGGTTCGGGGTCAGGAAACACAGAGATACGTCCATCCATAGAATGTACATTTCTACATGATGTTGTTAGCTATTTTGATGAGGCCAAATCGTATTTATTTACCTACTTGATACTGGTAAATGCTCTTCACATTGATATTGGAATAGAAATGTTGATGCTTTGGCAAGTCTGAAATCTCTTTGCCGTCATTGTTGGGTTTTGAATTAATGAATATGGATCATGTGTTTCTGTACTATTTGAAAATTACTTCATTGGCTATGTTGTGCTGTGGGCTTTGTTCTCCGACTCATAGTTATAGTGGAGGTAGAGTGTGTTTATAATGTTCCAGATTCATAAATATCACAAAAACGATGTAAGCCTACTTTACTCTTTTACTTTAAACTTAGCTGACTGACAAGTCGGGAGAACTAAAAGGTGATAGGCCTAACAGGTCTCTTTTTATTTTTGGCAGAAGAAATGAAATTTGTGTTTTGGGTGGTTATGCCTACACATTTTGGAAAAAAAACTAGTGTCTGCAGTTAATGATGAATATTTCTAAGGTTGAGAGGACCGGTTTAAAACCACCAGTTGCCTTTTATGGGTGACTGCCTGTCTCAAGTCAGGAGTGAAATTTGTTTCTTCACATTGATATTGGAATAGAAATGTAGATGCTTTGGCAAGTCTGAAATCTCTTTGCCGTCATTGTTGGGTTTTGAATTAATGAATATGGATCATGTGTTTCTGTACTATTTGATACAATTTGGCGCCATGGTCCATTTATAAACTTTTAAATGTCGTACTCATATCTCATTGGATGTTCCTGCACTCATTACACCCCGTTCAAAGTCAAATGGAAGGGTGAAGTAAGCACCACGTTCTCTGTCAATAGAGGTATGCGACAAACAGTATTAATTGAACATTTTCATTAACAATTTATTATTACTGCTTGAATCTTCAAGATACTATTTCTGGTTTTTTGCTGAAGCGCACATGGGTTACAACCTCTGATTGATTAGAGTGTCAGTCATGCTAAAAATGGCAGTTTCATTCAGAATATCTAAAACCTAATGCATTTCCTCATGTAGATTCTTGTATGTTGATACTTCCGTTGGAGTCTCATTGGTAGACCTATTTTACCGATATGAGTTACCTGATATTCTCGGCATCACCTTTTCTCAGGACAATAACTTTTTACATCACGTTTTAAAGCATATTACCGTGGCTTTAAGCATGTCAGTAACTCTAGGTTCACCTACTTTAGACTCGACAAGAGTGGTAAAATTCATCTGTGGAAGGTAAACTGTCTACGATGTCTTAATTACGGTATGGAATGCGGGCATAATAATAATAATAATAATAATAATAATAATAATAATAATAATAATAATAATAATAATAATAATAATAATAATAATAATAATAATAATAATAATAATAATAATGTTATTGACAAAAGAGAGTCATCATTGACTCACTAGTCATACATGTATAAGGCGTTGTGAGATACGTTTCACCACTAACACCTGTGATATCAACCATGGCTTACATACTACATGGGCAGCATACCACACAGAGTAAACAATACACGCTACGTATTAAAACACTAGTATTGCTCATTCACACTGAAGCTGATTTATGTCAGATGTTAATATAGTTGCTTGGATTCACGGTAGGCCTGTTGTGTATTCAGGCTGACAAAACATGTCAACTAAAGATTAACTTTATACACATGTCCCATGGCATGCTAAAACAAATATGTACATGTCAACGGATGACTATCAAGTCATATATGGCACCTATCATGACAAGAAAAAAAGAAACCGCCTACTGGTGCTATGTACATTAAAAGGTGATACATTTAACCAGAGGTCAGCTGCATCTCTTCACTCAAAACAAAGTGGTACACTAAACTCTGTTCTTAAATGTGGTAATTGATACCATTATTCTGACCTGCAATGAGAACCAAATGTAACGTCAACTACTGATATTATTATGCAAGGGAGCTTTCAAATGGGATTCGCCACATAGATCTAATTGTTCCATTTCTTGGCCAAATATATATTATACATGGATCGGTTAATAAGAACACTCTAGTAAGTAGGACCATTGTATCTGGTCACTCACCATGGTCTATTATGATAAGTGGGTCTGTTGTACCAAGTGAACTTAATGGCATTGACGACTCTCTTCAGTATTTAGTAAGCAATGAACACTTTAATGACCATGATAGAAAAAAATAATACCTTGTAGCATTGCTAGTCAGCTCTCTTAACTTGCGTTTATGTGTTTCTGAGTGTGCTCATTGCTGTTGTGTTTCAGTATGTATTGTATATCTCGACGTATTTTACACTTTCTTCTGAATGACAGTCAACTCTTATCCCCCTTCTAATAAAAAACATAATTTTCTGATTAACTCACATATTTTACAGCTGTGTCTTATGGGATGCTGCTAAGGTAAATACAGGCTAATTAAATCATTTCAAAGATAGTAGTAACACATCCAACTATATCAGACGGAAAAGATGGAAGACAAGAGGCCAGGTAGCTAAGACATCGGTGATTCCTCCATTTCTAAAATAGTTGTTGTAAACATATTTATTTTCAAAATTTGGATGACCCATTTGCTCGACTGGAGCTAATCAGAGGGATTTCTCTGACATACAGACACACATGTACTATACAAAACGCACACTCGACAACACCACAGTTCTACTAGCAGAAAAAATGTTTACTAGTATAAGTAACAAACGGAACGTCTAATTGCCATTGTGTATAATTGAACGGCATTAACGAGATCAGTACTAGTGCTTGCTTCATCCCCGAGGGCACAACTGCCAGCTAGCATAATGTCTAAGAGTATGTCTCTAGCAAGATTAAGTAATACATTTAGGTGTGCACCACCGGTGAGCACGTTGTAACTGATCTCAGTAGTTTCTGTCCCGGAAGCTCAAAGGTGGAACAAAACAAAAAGTAGTGACAAGTATCTTCAATGTCTGCGTTACATGAACAATTTGCTGAGGATACAATGTTGAGCTCATATAAATGATCATTTAGCCCTGAACGCTCTAAACATATCTAGGTGTGAAGAATGTTTGCAAAGCTATAGCCAGATGCAAAGTTTGGGGTGGGTACTTCGTGACGGATAAAGAATGTTTTGGTCACTTTGCCTTTCAAGGTTGAAAGTGTAGGAGATCTTTGCATATCATCTGGAAGCTCATTCTACAAACGAAAAGACGATGGCAGAAACGAGCTAAAATAGCAATCTATTCTGCGTCTGACTTTAGCTGAAGGTGATTTGGCAATTGGCGGCTAGCCTGTGTAAGTACTGAGGAACTGATTTACATAGGAATGGGGAAAAGTTGGTTTAACATTTTGTACAGGGACAAGAACTTGAAAAATTGTCTATATGTATGTTTTGTAGATTTTTGGTATAATTAAAATGTCTTACAACGTATTAACCTTTACTTTTAGTACAAATAAGATTTTGTCAACACCTTTGTGCTAGGTACCCAAGCAATACCAAAGGGGTTTCGGTGTCCTTTATCGCAGTATATTTCAGCCATTAACATTTAAGCAGATGACATTTTATACTTGGGTCTTTTGATCATTTTGACTGATAAAAGGTTATATAATCGGACGTACTCACAGGCATTTTCCTTGTCAGTCCAATAAATACTAAGTTTGCACCCATAATAATTTGATAGAAAGGCAGACCACATTTGTCATCTACCAGACCTGATAGGTAAATCTGAAAAACAGAAAGTTCCTCTATATTGTTAATTACCCATAAGTATGCATTTGCCCTATCGCAACTTTGGTAGGCTGTCAGCCAATTTCCCGTAAAACTGTCTACCCAGCCACTCGGATATGAATTCACAGCCATAGTACTATAAGGATGATAAAAGTATGAATGCTGTTTGTATTGAATTTTTTGATCAAATAAGACCATATGGCAATTACGAAACGCATCAAATTTACACATAAAAGTACGCTGTGGTAATTTACGGCTCATACAATGTTCAGTTGAAAGATAGATGGATTCCATTTCCTCATATGGATTGATCCTTTGTTTGATATTGTGGTACATCACTACTGAAAAGGGGCATGATTGGTTAACCTCTAAAATGGATTCGCACCAATTAATCTTTAACATGAAATGATGATATACTTCTCTCGTGCTAAGATAATAAGAGTTTATGGCCCATTTGACTGTCCGCCGGTTCGTACATTGCCATATCCATCGTACAGTTGGTGATTTATATCTGTCTTTCTCTTTGTTTCCATCTGACATATAATTGTGCCCTTCTAATTCAAATGAAAATCCTGAACTGCAATTTTGACTAACAGTTAAAATCAAACTTGCTCTCAAGGCAAGCATGGAGACAACTTCATCAAAACTCTCTTCGTGAGTACCTTGTCGTAGTAAAAATGGACGCACGAGTTGGCGGAGCTTGGCAGGTATTTTTATATGTATACAATAGAAGTTTGGATTTAGTTTAATTTGGTTATAATTGCTTGTCCATGTATAAACAGAACAACCCTCCTGTGTGGCTTGGGAATGTATATGTAAGTTGTATATATTCTGAAGACAAACACTTTTGAGGTATAAGAGAATATCTTCTGCATACAATGTAGCATTACCGGCAATTTTCTGTGATCGTGTGGACACTTTTACTTGATTACCGGCTTCAAGGGTAACTTTTTGTCGTTCCGTTGGTTTTGAATTTGCAATTAAAATTTTTGCAACAGTTTCCGTTTTATTGACCAGCACAGCTCCTTCAGCAAATTGGTGAAATGAAAAACAGCATTTTCTATGTCGGAATGCCCAAACATTTTGTCCAGTCTGGACAGATAGACATTTTCCTATGTGTATTCTTCGCTTTGCCGTTCGGAATTGCCAAATCCCAAAGCAGAAGGAAGGAGAAAAATGAAACTCCATTACTATTTGATCTATCAAACGTTGTGCATAATATACAAGCTGCAGGTACCTTGTCTCTGACAAAACGTGAAATGTGTCGTTGCCTGACAGACCAGTTTCTTGATTAATGTACGTGTTGCAGAATGGCCCGAGTTTCGAGAAAATATCATCACTGCCTGCATGGTAAATATTTAATCCTCCCCAAACACACCCATCGATATTATTCCCATTAAACAGGAATCGTGTTATAACTAGGGACACAAAAGTACCAGACGGCACCACAAGTAGAACAATATCTGGACCTACGAATCTTCTGTGTTTCTTATATAGTATGCTAAAACGACGTGAGTCTCTTTTCTTCCTGCAGAACACAAACTTCGAAAAATTTCCAAACTCCTGTGTAAATGTCTCAAAATGTAACTGAATCAAACCAATTTTCTTCATTGTTTGCACTACAGAGATATAAAATCCCGATGAGAAGACTGATAGTTTAAGAAACTGTACAGTCCATCTTTGGACATATTTTAGGTGTAATATGTGACTCTCTACTAAAGGACCATCACAAACCATTATGCTTGACGGAGAGTCTGCTATGAAATGTCCTTTTATAGTGACTGAACACCGTTGCTTCCAATCAACCTGTCTTAACGCTATGTATCTGTCTTTTTTCTGTGACTTGATATTGTGCACATGATCGGTAATTTGAATGCGTTTACCCCGTTGAATACTTCTAACACAAAATGATTTATTGTTTTGCTCTGATTGTGCGAAAGAATATGATGCATTTACGATAAGTAGTGCATCTTTATCTTGGCGCAAATGAATTTTCAAACCATGAGCACAAGTCTCCATCTGAACATTTTCATGTCGACCACAAAACCATTCACTCCGATGTTGATCTGAATGTTGCATTTCATTTATAAGAAGGAAATTGGGGTAACAATTTAAGGGATTTGAAAGGCGTGGTATGTCCAGAAGTAGTATAAATAGTCGGATGTACAAAGACTGAGGGGCTTCAATATTCCATGTGTATCTTCTCATTGAACTCAATTTTGACATATAACTGACCAAGCCACAAGGTCTATAGTTCCATTCATTAAATTTGTAATGGTACATTCCAGTACCATTCTGCCATCTATTACAATGTATCTGATACATAGAGATACAGACAATTACCTTATTTAATAAAGAAATATAACTGAGTGCCGTAACAAGGCAATGGCGCAGCATATAGATTGTATACGAGGTCACCGTTCTAAACTCAAAAAGAACATTATGAATCTTTACACAAGGTTGAAAAAATACGAGCCATTTAAAATGTGTTACGCTTGACAATATGAACAACGTAAGTGTGAGTGCGCTTGGTATCCATCCTTTTATATCAATCTCCATACTGGCTTGGTTTCTTGAGGAGTAAACGTCCAGGCCCCAGGGTATCTCGTACTCGTCGATCATTACGTGACTGGTTAAATGTGGTCCGTCAAACACACGGAATTTTGGTTTCATGCAAAAAGATTCTAAACCTAAATTTTGGTTAAAAGTGAGTTTCACTATAAAACCACTGCGAACTGTGAAAAAAAATCTGAAACAGCTGTATTCCTGAACGTGAGCCCATGCAGATGGATAGTGATAGTGATGCATACTAAACCTATGTGTCGTCACCACAAGAACCGATGGGATGTAGACAAATCCCATAAGTCCGGGCCTGTGGTCTTTCTCTATTTCTGGAATACGCAGGTCAGGTCTATTAAAATCGATACAATCGATTAGAACCTTAACGGCTTTTGGCACATCCTGAGAATGTTCAATAAAATTCAGTAAATCTGCAACCACACAAGACACCACTAAAATCGTGACGTGAATGTCATTGTCAACGATACTTTTCATAGGATAGTCTCCAATATTTGAAGTTGGTCCCATCATGCTTACTTTGTTCATATCACAAACTCCGTTGGACAGCAAACGCAGAACAAAATACTTATGATATCCAGGAATATAATATGAAGTGAACCATCACAGTTTTTCACGATTGGGTCCGTCATCGTGTCGCTGTCTGTACTCCTGGCCGTGAAACACCAAGTGTTATTGACTGCACCACATCAAATACAAAAACAGTATTGCAAGCGAAATGTGCATGCCTTCACTTGTAGACGGAAGAGAGGATTGAGATTGTTTCACTGCATAAAGTTTAAATATAGCACATAGGATTTTAAATACACATTTTAAGCTCTGTTCAAAGAGTTTTTAATTCTCTGCAGACAGTTTTAAATTCTCTGCAATTTATTTTATTCATAAATAGGCTACAGTCTAAGTAAACTCTTTGAAGTTTATTTAAAATTCTATCCAGTGAATTAAACCCCTCTGTATATTATTTAGAACTCTCTGCACATGCAGGATTTAAAATTCTCTGCATTATTTTTTTTTTAATTCTGGCAGCATATTTCTTTAATAAATACACAGCAGTCTATTTTAAGCTTTCTGAAGTTTATTTAAAACTCTCTACAGTGAAATAAACCCTCTGCAGACTATACAGAATTATAACTTTCTGGGGGGTGTAAAACTGGGCAGTCTATTTCAATCATAAATATACTGCAGTCTTATTACAACTCGCTGCAGTCAATTAAAAGCAGAGTACTTACAACTCTATGCACATAATTAAAACCTGTTTGCAGTGTACTTAAAACGCTGCAGCAAATTAGAAACTCTCTACGAACCATTAAAACTCTATACGAACCATTAAAACTCTCTGCAGAGAATTAAACACATGTTTCACGAAATTAAAAACTCTCTACAGTGTATTTTAAAGTCTGTACAGTCTGTTTTATTCATGAATGCACATAGTTTTTAATACACTGCAGAGTTTTTGATCCTTACTTATAATTCGGGTTATGTCATTTTCAGTGGGAAACATAAAAGTCCACAAACTGTTTTCTTGTGTTCACATCTGCCATATCCATGCTTATGATTCATGTAAGGATAATTTATGGCTAATAACATATTCATAGTAAATACAAGGTTTATCCGTCAACTTGTTCTAATTTGTCTTTGTTCGTCATATGGATTAATCAGTGTGTCTTCGTTACTTTAATGTAGTTATTCAATTTTTTTTCTAGGACAGCCACCAAAACCTATTTAAACTAGAGATAGTCATCACATGCGACAACAAATATATATCCCCTGCACGGCGCACTGTCTCCCAATTGAGAAATCGTCTTTAAGAGCCAACTTTTGTCACAATATTAGTGCTATCTTTCCCATGTTACTGAATTGCTATTGCAAAGCCACCTACTGGATGTGACCACTTTTTGACCTGCCGTATGAGTGATCGTTCAAAGGACTGATGACTGTATTCAGATGCAAACAAATCTGATGAAGGAGAACGTATAAATGTAACACAGGCCATAAATGTAACATGGGCATATATACAGGTTACATTCCCATCAAGTTTGAAGACAGCCTGACCATTATTTGTAGAGAAAAAGACAAAAATCTGTTATCTTGACCTGGGGGATGAAGAGACGGACGGTCAGTTAGATGGACAGACTGACCACCTTAGAAAAATCCATCGGGTCCATAGCCTACTTCAACCAAATTTGAAACGAATAGGTGTCACAGGTACAAAGATATAGCCGTTTGGACCTGGATATTGCCTAACGATGTTTTGTTAATTAACTATTTATTAATGTTCACAGGAAGCTAGTTTTCGTACTTGACCTGCTTCATTATAAGTGCTTCACTAACCAAAATTTCTTGGAGCTACATGCAATATATTTCTAGTTATCACGGTAAGGTCCTCTGGAGGTAGCCTAATGGTTCAGATCTGGAGGTTGCCTGACAATCTTTCATTAATTAACTAATTAATTAATAAACACAGGAAGCTAGTTCACAAACTTGACCTGCTTCATCATAAGGTACATCACTAATCAAAATTTGGTGGAGCTACATACAATACATTTTTAGTGAAGGCAATAACGTTGTCTTAGGGGGTGCCTAACGATTTTTGTAAATTAAATAATGGGGTTGTGGGGGACATATGAGTTAGCAATCTCAGTGACCTCATACTATTATTTGCATTTAAATAATACTTTATTTGCATTTTAATAATACTGCTTAACAAACAGGTAGCATTGCGCCGATGAAAAACCTAGCGCTGGTCATTTAATAGGTAAACTACTGCCTTAACTTCTACTAATTTACATAAATTAATGAAATTTAATTGAGTCAGCACACAGTGAGCATGGCAGATACAAAACAAAAAAGTGCAAAACACAAAGTATATGTATGCATGTGTGTGTGTGTGTGTATATATATATATATATACATATATATATATATATATATATATATATATATATATATATATATATATATATATATATATATATAATTTTTAAGTTTAAGTTCCACACATACAGTATCATTATGCTAGCCAAGGACAACAGTTAATAATAAACCAAGTAGATATGTGTCTGACACAAACTCCTGTGTGCTACTAAACCAAGGCAGTCACTGACCACCATGCCATACATCCATGCTTGGCCACATTGCCAGACACAATGGAGTTGGGTACTCACTCGATTTTTCCCAAAAACCAGACAATCTTGGTGGCGACTCCACTCAGTTCCTCTGGATCAGGTAGGGGGGGGGGGGGTGACTTCCAATGTGTATGCTCTACTGTTCTTTCTTACAGTGGTGCCATTTCTGGCAAGGTCTAAAGAGTTGGGAAGCGTCTTGAACTTTTGTTCTCCAAGACAGTGCTGTGTGCACTACCTCTCTGCGTAATTTGTTTTCTAAGCACCCTAGTTTCTTTCAAGAGGAAGACCGCTAATATTTGAACACAGATACCCGAGAGAAAAACGGATGTCGAGCTTGTGGTGTTGGCTTGAAACTAATCTTTTGCAAGATGGTGTCTGGCAGGTCAAAAAACAGACAGAGGCAGGACAGAGGTATTCAGGCAAGTGTTCCTTGACAGCATGCTGTAAGTATCAATCCAGTGACCACTTCTTCTTCTCCCTTTTTGGGAAAAGTAAAAGATGGATTCATAGAACCTCTACATGGCAGCTTTGGATGACCACCTGCACACTCAGGTGCCTGCTGCAACTCCTTCACCCGAAACACCCCACGGGAATACAGGCAGTATGGACACAAGTCGAATTGCAAGAAATCACCTCTTGGGGATCCCAAGTGCTTGGCGCCACCTAAGGTGATGACCAAAGGTTCACTGGCCATTGACTCCTGGCAGTCTGGAAGTTGATGGCCAGGAATCATCAGATGCAAGTGCATCTGTTTTGGTCATTGCTTCCTTCCCTCAGCCCTCTACTTTGGATACCCATCCCAGGAGGCAGGCTAGGCACCACCTGGATCTTCCAGCTCGGACTCTTCAGTCTGAGCACTCGAACACAAAGGCAGCTAAGTTCATGAAACCAATATGTAACCTTACAGGTGGAGGTTCTGGCATTCTGGAACCCTTGCGGATCCTTAGAGCCCAAGCAACCTGGAACAACAAAACCCTGGCCAATTCACCATGTTCCCGGGTCCAGTTTGACACACAGACTTTGTCTTCCTCTGCTTCTGCCAGCAAATGTCTGAGCCAGTTATCTTAGAAGAAATGCTCCCTGCTTCTATTTTTAACCAGCTCAAACAGGCTCCAGAGTTCATGCAACTCCAGCAGGTGCCATCCAGCCACTGAGTTGGTGGTACATGTGGCCCCAGATTGAGCCTCCAAGAAGTCCCACTCTCTAATCCTTCATTGGATGGGCAGAGGGGGGCTGCGGACATGAGGGAGAAAACTTCCACAGAGGTCGTTACATGTGCAGCACAAGGTGTAGTCATGGACCTTCTTTGTCACAAGCTGCAAGTCCATCTGTCTTGGAGGAGCCGCTGTTTGATGAGGCTTTGGATGTCTCAACTCCAATACCTCACGGCAAGTCTTTGGCCATTGATACTTAGAAAGAGAAGGATCTGCTCTCAGATCCATCTATCAGCAGGACCAGGCTACCATTTACCAGTCAGCACTAATGCCAATGTTGCTCTGCTCTTCAGAATCCTGCAGCATCCTCACAAGGGTGAAACCGGCTCCCAATCAAATGGACACTACCCTGGCTCTGACCCATTTAGAGCTTGGGTGCCCAAGCTGTGGTTGTCCAACTGGAAGAGAGGAGAGAGGCCGTCACAATTTGCTGCCAGGACTGTCCCTGGAAGAAGCATGCCGCAGGACTCCATCCCGTTCTTGCCCTTTGCACAAAGGCTAATGGCCAGGATTCATGGCACCCCGGTTCCCATGGAGCCATCAAAATCCAGGTATCTTAAGCAAGGGCCAGTACTCCCCTGGTTGGATGTGCTACGGAAATAGTACTCCACACGATTCCTCACAGTCACTTCCACTGGATTTTGATTCAAAAGAGTATAATGCTTGGGTGTCAAAGGCCATCTCTGAATCCCTGGACACCTTCCAGAGACTCAAATAGGATGCCAGGGCCTCTGTCATTACAGTGTTCTACTCAGATGTCTCACTGTAATCCTTGAAGACCTGTTTGGAGCACCTCCAGCACTCTGCACAGGTTCCATAGGGAGTCCAGGGCTGGCTTGATCAGGCAGCATTGCGTACAACCTCGTTGTTGTGGGCAATCAACCAACAGATTAGGGCATCCTGCACACTCCAGGAGAACCTGTGTTCGCTATACAGGGACACCTACCTCCAGGGTCAGAAGTCACCTGACCTGATCTATCGCCAAGCATGTATGGGGTCTCTCTTTTCCAACACTCTGTTTAGAGGAGAGATGTGTACATTCTTCACCAGGTGCAGGCTTCTTTGATTCAGAACTAAAGCCTTAACCAAATCTGTTTGATCACTTTAGTCATAAGCATCCACCCTGAAACATGACTCCCAAATTGTGCCCTTCGGCCTCTGTCTCAAGTCATGCCTCTATCATTGCAAGGGCCCAGAAAGGGTGGAAAGTAATTTGTT
Organism: Hermodice carunculata; assembly: GCA_964020975.1. Classification (NCBI taxonomy): domain Eukaryota; kingdom Metazoa; phylum Annelida; class Polychaeta; order Eunicida; family Amphinomidae; genus Hermodice; species Hermodice carunculata. Next base: position 61,169,022 of record OZ026622.1, on the reverse strand, counting down.
GAAGGGCAAGAAGTCTGGTAAACTCAAGAAGTCAGGAAAGTCACAGGGCTCTTGTATCTTGCTTGCTGGACCACCCAGTCTCAGCGTTGCCTGCACCACCAGTACAGACATCTCACAGTGCCCAGTCAGTGCTTATCTTTGAGCCTGTTGCTTACAATGGGTGTCTATTATAGATGATTTGTTTGTCTTAAATTCACTGAGACATAGCTAGTGGCCTTTTGGCAAGGACAGGCCTCTGTTATGCTGTGTACTTGATGGTTCACACACCCAAGACAGGAACCCCATGCATCTGCATTCCTATAGGTGGTCTGAAAGCTATAGAGCAAGAACACCACAGAGAGGGTGGAGGAGATTGGCTCACCCAAGTTTTAAGACCTACTCTTCCTTATCCTCATGTGGGATAGGAGCTGGCATCTGGTCATGGACCGGTCATCATTGAACATAACCTTAAAGATTTCCTCTTTCTGGATGAGGACTCCACAGTCAGTAGCATCAGCTCTGCGGCCAAAGGAATGGACAACTTTCTTGGATCTCAAGTGCACATTCTTCCACATGCCCTTTGCAGAGAATTCATGGAAGTATCTGTGGTCTGCATTTTTGGGCCAGATTTACCAGTTCAGGGTGCTTTCATTTGGTCATGCCACAGCACCTCTAGTGTTGACGCAGATTTCACAGGTGGTAGCCACACACTTTCACCATAGCAGAGCGTAGTGTGCATTCATGTGTACCTGGATGACTGGCTGATCTGGGTACTATGGCACCTACATTCACAGCATCACACACATACTATTCTGAATCTTTGTAAATGCTTAAGCCTGATTGTGAATCACACAAAGTCAAGCCTAATGCCAGAGCAATTCCTTTTTTCAGCATCCACTTCAATCTGGTCACCTTCATCTGTCACCCTTTGGAAGACAGGTGGCAGAGATTCCAGCTGATCCTCACGGCAGCAGACCCTGTTAGGCTGCCTGTCCTTGATGAACACTCAGGTTTTCCTGGGTTGCCTACACCATCTTCCCTTGTAACAAAGGACCATGATGTCCTACCTTTCTGCCTCCACAGATCATACAAAAGGTCCTTCAGAAGGTTCAGTCCTATGACTGCAACCTAAACTTCATTGCCCACTGCTCACCCAGAACAGAGTGGGCCTTTGGTCTTTTGAAATTAAGCATAGAGTCAGTGCTACATTCATCTGCATGCCCAAAACTTCTGGCGCAACCTCAGATGAGTGTGTTCCACAGGAACTCTCCAATGCTCAACCTCCAGGTTTGGCAGTTGTTGCACAGCACATGTGTGACAGAGTTTCCTCATAATGGGTTGCAGATATGATAGCTAGAGTTGGGCTTCGAGACTCTGCCCTAGCAATTTATTCAGCTTGATGAAAAGTGTTTTCAGATTGGTGTGCCAGTCACAAAATATATACATGGTGTAATGTTGTAGAGGTGGCCCTTGGAGTGCCTAAATGGACCTCATCAGGTGGACCTCAAAAACTGGATGTGGAAACACTTGCTTTGAGGTCCAGAAGAAGCGAGATCAACACTATGGTACATGACTAAATCCAATGGTCTCCTGACCCCTCCAAGGTGACCCTGAGGCCTTAATTGACCCTCCTTGCAAAGAACCAAGTGGCTCAAAAATCAGTCTTTATGGGTTTCAAAGTGCATGCTATGGATATGGCTCTTACCTGTGAGGAAAGAGCCCTGTGCCTGGTGATAGCATTGTACTGGTATCTCTCATGCATCGCCAGAGCTAGGGATCAGATCCACACTCCTCTTTTTGTCTCTTGGTAACCAGGGAGACAGGTCTGTCCAAACACAATCTCATCGTGGATGGAGCAGGCCATCCTGAAGGCCTAGGAGAATGCTTTGGATAGGCCGTCCCCCAAAAGCAAGTCTCAGCTAGAACTAATGATATGTGAGCTTTTAGTGCCTCCTGGCCTTCCCTGAAGAACATTGCTGTTGTTGATATGCTCCAAGCCTGCCACTGGCAATCATCCATGACTTTTGCCCAGCACTGCTTACGCGACTTGACAGTGCTAGAGAGTATTTATGCCTGTAAAGGCATAAAACCCTCCTTTGCATAGGTTCCTGATACTTTTCCTTTCGACCTCCCTTTTCCCCTCAGGGTAGACACCATATTTCAGTTTATGGCAGCCTTGGGGTTTTGACTTGGATCCAGTCTGCAGGCTGGCATACCCAGAGTAGGCGTAGACCTTCTTCCAGACTTCTTCCCAGCCTCTGCCAGGCTGAGAGCTGGGTCCCACTGCCTTATGGGTCCACAAATTGCACCCCCCCCCCATCCCCCTGGCTCCCTGTGTTTTGCATGATTCACCATTCGAGCTAGATCTTCAAGCCCAGAAGAATGCAAATATATAGCATCTCTCCCCACTTGCCAGAGTGCTATCAGTTAGCCAGGTGATTTCCTAGAGAGCCCATTGCAGTCCCATACAAGGTTTGTGAATTGGTTGATCATTTTGGCCCGGGGAAGAGTGATCAACTGATTTAATGTGCAACCAACATTTCATTCAAGACTCAAGTTCTTTTATTAACACCGGAAAACAATACAGTACATAGAATTGTAATATTACATGTATAATACCAATAATCATATTGTCTTTGGTGGGGAGACTCCCATGAAGGCTTTAAGCCGCTAATCTGGGAGCCACCCAGAAGAGTATAACACTATTGTACAGAATTTCAAGATGGCATTTACGGCCTATACAAATGCCTTATAAGTATACATATATAACTTATCATTAATTTTTCTGCATTTGGGTGGTAGACACAAGAAAAATAATGATACCAATAAGTGATACTAAACATTACTATTTTGACAAATATAACAGTTCAATCGATTACAAACATATTGATATTTCAATAAAAATCTGTTTTTAATATACAATGAATAACCATGAAAACTATGAGTATAAATTTCTCTATTATATTTGCATCTGTTTCATTGATAACAGTGGGAATGTCATAGGTTAAACTTTGTTTTTGCATTAAGTTTGCATTAACATATTTATAATAAAATTTTAATTTAGCCAGGGTAAATATATGTGAAATGTTTAACAAGTTGAGGTCTTTAAACAGTGGTTCCATATGGGCATTGTATCTATTACATGTAATACAACGTATTGCTTTCTTTTATAATTTTTCAATATTTGAACATTTGAAACCCCATCATAATATTCCAAAATTAACATATGGAAGTTTGAGTGAATTATACATCGTGACTTTAATATTTAAAGGTAGTAAATGCTTCAGTTTGTTTATTCTGCCTATTGTTCTAGATATTTTGGATGAAATCTTTGTTATGTGCTCATTCCATAACAAATTTCCATCAAGTGTAAGACCAAGAAAATTAAAACTATTTACTTGACTGACGGAGACATTATCAATTTTTAGTTTAGGTTTAATGAACCTTTTGTTTGCATGGTAAAAAATCATAAATTTTTATTTGTCTACATTCAGAGATAACTCATTCACCTTGAGCCAGTCCCTAATTTTATAAAGTATTCTGTTAATCAATTCATCAAAATTGTCAATATCCAAATTTAAGGTGGTAGCTAAAGTAGTGTCGTCCTCATATAGAATAAACTTGAATAAATTACTGGCATTGGATATATCATTTACATAAATAATGAACAGTAGTGGCCCAAGGATAGAACCTTGAGGCACTCCAGTTCTGATTTCTAACAAATCCGAGCTAGTACCTTCCAATTCTACATACTGTTTTCTATTTTTCAGATAGCTCTCAAACAAAGTTAAAGAAGTACCTGTAACTCCAAAATAGTTAAGTTTTCTTAAAAGAATGTTGTGATTCAGTGTATCAAATGCTTTGGACAAATCTAAGTATATGCATAGAGGAATATCACCTTTGTCCATTTGTTGTATCAAATTATTTATCAGCTCTACAGCAGCAAATTCAGTAGAGTGACCTTTCCTGAAGCCATACTGACCCGTATAAAACAAGTCATATTTCTGGAAGTATTCATAAAGCTGATTGAAGATCAATTTTTCAAAAATTTTAGACATAGCAGGTAATAAAGAAATTGGACGATAGTTTGTAAATTGAGTATCATCGTCTTTTTTGTATAGAGGAATTACTCTTGCGATTTTTAGCTGTTCAGGTAAAAATACTGGATCTTAAGGTCTGATTAACAATAATAGTGATTGGTTCAACCAAGACCTCGCTTATTTGTTTCAGCAATTTTGTGGAAATATGATCATATCCAAAACTGTTTTTAGAATGTAAAATATTTATGATTAACTCTACGTCTTCCATTGTAGCTTCTTTAAATTCAGAATTGTGATCATACTTTTTATCTAAATATTTATCGAAATTTAAATCGTTAGGCTTATTGATATCTTTAGCAAGATTAGGACCAATGTTTGTGAAAAAATCATTAAATTTATTTGCAATCAAAGTTTTATCTTTAACATTCGTATCATCAATTGTGAAAAATTCTGGAAAGGATTTCTTTGTTTTATTTCTGTTTAGTATATCATTAAGTGTAGACCAAGTTTTTTTCATGTTACCTTTGTATCTATTATAAATGAAATCATAGTGTCATTGTTTAGCAATTCTGATATTTGTCTTTAGAATTCCATTGTAAGTAGCCAGGTTTCGTTTTAAATTAGCATATTCTAAGGTATCATGATTTGTTTTCCTAAGTTGCTTATAAAGATTGTCTCTGTTTTTTGTACAGGTCAGGATACCCTGAGTGATGCAAGGATTTTTCTTGTGTTTATATCTATTAAACTTCACTGTTTTACATGGCATGTTTTTACTTATAGCGTTCTCAACAGCCTCACTTAGAATCTTATAGTTTGTATTTGGGTTACCATCATGATTTGAATCAGTTTTTTCTTTTATGTTCCCATTTTGAAGGTGAAAGATTGTTTTATTCACCGCATCTGAGTTATTAATATAAGTTTTTACATATTTAGGGTTTGCTTTTTTAGATTTTTAATATCTAAGCAGGTAAAATATAGCATATGTACTTTGATTTTGAAATATACCGTCTGTATGATTTTCAGAAAAATAAAATACAAGACAAGACAAAAATAAGGCTGATAACCTGATAGTTTTCTTGTAAAAATACATGACGTAGTCTTAAGTGTAGTTTCGCTAATTTTGCAAAATATATTATCTATGAGCGTACCATTTATATCTGAAAATCTAGTTGGTAGTGTAATTTTTGGAAAGAAACTATGGGACACCATGCTTTCAAAAAAAATCATTGAACATAGGTTTCTCATGCAATTTTAGTAAATTTATATTAAAGTCTCCAACCAGCATTATTTCATGATCCAATGTATCGAAATAATCGAGTATTTCTCTAAAATTATCAATAAATACTGTTAAGTTGTCATTTGAATTCCTAGGTGGTCTGTAAATATTGCCAAGTAGGATATTTTGTGTTGATTCTGAACCTAATATTTCAATAAATTGCGCTTCCCACATATTTGATTTCTTATAAATATCATCTTTTATTTTATACTTATATTTATCATTGAGGTAATATAATCAGTCCGCCTTTGTTACTACAACACTTTCCTTGCATGATACAATTATACCCTTCCAGTTGCAAAAGAGATAAATCACAGTCTGAGGATGTGTAACATTCTTGCAAACAAATTGCACTGAATTCAAAATCATGTTTTTTAAACTCATTAACCATAATTGTTATTTCGTCAAATTTTGCATGGACAGAATCAATATTAGAACTTAAGACATTAGACCAGTCCTTCTTGGAAGAGATACCAGTAACATCATCGACATATGCCGAATGTTTGACCGTATTAAAGAGTTCTACATTGACATCATCTTCGACTTTGTCTAGATGGAGCTGTAAGGTATTGATCAGCGAATTTTCATTTAACCCAACCGTTATCTTTTGTAAGAAAGATTCATCATTATTGCTACTAGCCATAGTGAAATTTCAAAAGTTTCTGACAATTGATTAGGATAGTAATCATTTGTGTCTTTGAACAAAATGAGAAGAGATTTGAGTTTAATATTAGGCCTAGCTATATTTACCCGAGTAAACATAGCTATAATGTATGTCACCAACCTGATTAGCAAGGAGAAAAATCACTAGGTATTCGATCAAGTTGAAGAAAAAGTTTGATAGGCAAAATGTTTATATTACACATCATTAATATTGTGAAAAACTTAAATTTTACAATAAAAATAAATAAAGAGTGTCTATGCGAAAGAGAGAAAGGAAATGGGTTAAGTTTAAATTGCCTGATTGTGATGAATAAGGCCTTACATCGGTGTAGGCCTGCAGCGCTACGTGTCAATAATAGCGTAACATCATACTAAATAGGCCTATATGTATTATGACGTCACACAGACCTATGTAGCGAACTATTTTTCTTCTTTCTCTCCCTGCGGATTAGAACGTGCAAAATGATGTAAGGAGGTTAGGCCTATTGTTTCACTTGCACACTTTATGAACTCATTCATATTGAAAAGACAGATCTATAAAATAATTACCTATTTTAAGTTACTATTTCCATGATAGGATAAACCTAGGAAAAGTCAAATATTAAAACATACGAGAATCAATCATTCAGGCATCTAGGGCCTGTATGTAGCCTACTGTTTCGGGACATGACCGGATACTTTGGCCAGGTCTTCGACGGATTTGAGAATCATCTCTTCTGTGTCCTTCTTTAGTCTGATAAAAGCTGAACCGTTGTTTGTCCAAGTGTTATGTACACGTTTATTTTGCTTTGCTTTTCCAGCATGGAAAAACAATTCTGACTGATTTTTTGTCAGATCCTCGTTGATGAAAACATGGTTCAAACCAGCAGACCGAAGTTTCGTTCGAGCCATATATAGTTTCTTACGAACCCAGCAGTTGTTGAAACTAACAAGTATGGGTCGTTTGAGTTTATCATTAGCATTGTTTTTCTTTTGTCCAACACGTTTTGCCTGTAAGCAATCAGTGTTTAAGCTAGCATTTATCTTTCTTGCCAAATCAGCGACAACTTCATTCTCGTTTTTCGTTTACATCCTTTTCTTCCAGACCAGAAATAATCAGGCTATTTTGTTTACCAGTAGAGATTATTTCTTGGTAATTACTTGCTTTTATCCTTTCGTTTTCCGACTTTTGAATTAGACAATCCATATGGCTGACAGTTTTTTTCAAGAACTGAGATTCGTAGATTAAGTGCCCTCATTTTTTCGTCACAGTAATTTTTGATAGATTCCTTTATCTGCGGGAAGATCGCATCATGAATAGCTTAAATACAGGTCGGATTAGACAGTGCAATGACTACGGCTTGCGATATCTGATTTGATAATCCAGCGTCAACTATTTCTGATGCATCACTATCAAATAAAGCATGAATGCTTTTATTTTCTAATTCCTCCGCCCCCGACGTAGCAGAATAAACTGATGTGTCCGACTCAGGAACACTGCCGAACATGTTGTAGATGCAATTAGGCCTATCCATATTTAAGTTTAATTACCCACGTGGGTCTGTTTACCTTTGTTTCCAAGGGGGCGTGAATCTGCCTTGATGAGAAAAACTATTTCAACTTGAATAAGGAACCAAAAAGTGTACTTAATTGTATATTCTCATATTCCTTGGAAGTTTCTCTAAATGTTGATTGGGTTTTTCATGAGTCATTTCCACTTTTTCCCAGCTTTTTTCACGTAAACGAATCCGACCGATCACCCAGCCTCTTGCCATCTTGGCGTATGAATATATCTCAGCTGCTGGTAAAAAAAGTGCATAATGAAATGAGGAACCATGTACTATGAAGAGGGAGCACTAGATACTGGAAAGTTCTGAACCTTATTTCCATAGTGGACCACTGATATAGAAATGGAATGAAAGGGTGGGAAAAATAATGGTGTATGATAGTGCAATGATAATGAAAATAGATATATAACTCAAACAGAGGATAAATAGGAGACTGCAATTAAATATAATTAGCTTAAGACAAATTTTAAATTTTATAAATAAATAAATAAATAGTGAATACTACATGTAAATAAAACTTAAATTCAATCGAAAAGATAAATAAGTCTCTGAGGAAAATACACTAGTTAGAAGGAACCTCCCCTTTTCACTGCCTCAATTTCATTCCCCAAAGCTTGATTAGTATTTTATTCCTTTTCAGAAAAAATATAAGCATATTTACAATTTAGTTACAGACCCTTTCAGCGCTATGATTTTTTCTTGCAATGGGCCCAGCTACAACTAAAATTATATTGACAAAAAACTATGTACAGAATAAAATATACTCATTCAACGAAAATAAAAACGTTTGTACTGCACTTAAAATATATAAGGGTCTTGAGCTTTCCTCCCGAACTCTGGTAAAGAGTTCCAAATGACCCCACCATCATATGCGAAAGACTTTTTAAAAATAACTTCTTAACAGCTGGTTCTGTAACATCCATTGTAGTTGTACTTTTTGTGTTATATTAATTTACTTTAGACAGGTAGTATGGATCAGTCCTTACACTCATATTTAAATATCAAAATGGCAGCATGATAGCGCCTCTGCTCACTAATAGTTTGTCACCTAAGTGTGCAAACTAGCTCTTCCCTTCTAGTATCGATGTAATTGGAATCCCCTGTAATTATTCATGTTCTGTAGACTTTGTGATTGCACACTACAGCAGAATTACGCACATCCCAAACAATGTCACAACAGTCCAAAAGGGGTTGAATACATGCTAAATATATCATTTGTAATGATTCAGGGGATAAAATTGACCTTAATTTTCGCAAAACAAATAGCTTTCCGTTGACTGATTTACATTAATGTCAAATATGTATATTCCAAACAACCCAGGTATTTAGCACACTCAACTTCTTCCAGTAAAAAAAAACATCCAATTGTATATTCAGTCCAACAATGTCGTTCGAGTTACACCCATACAATGTGTTTGATTAAGGTATATTGACACACAATATGTGACCTGTAAACCAATCATATGCATGATTAACTGCTTGCTGTAAATACAGATTTTCCTCTTTTGGACTTTTGCCACTCGTTTAAATTAGAGTATAGCCTGCAAAAAAGGTTACATGATCTGGAAACTATATGCTGACCCAGGTCATTAATGTATGATAAAAATTACAAGGGTCCAATTACGAACCCTTGTGGCACTCCAATTGTGACGTCCTTTATCCATGGAGTACCTCTGTCCGTGAATCTCCGCTTGGAAATTGGGGCATGTTTATTCAAAACACTGAGACTTGCATTTTTCCAGATTTCCCATGATTTGTCAGGATTATCAATGTGAAAAACTGAATGATCAAACACTGACTCCCGTAGGTCTGTCAGGAACTCACTTTCGTTGATTTTTTTTTAAATCTCAGAGACGAGTCATTTTGTGCTTTTTCTGTACTTTGGGTAAAATAAAATCGGCAAATATCATAAAAATGATCACTAAGAGTAATCTTTCTCACACTATATCTGACGTGTCTCTCACCTATGCTGATTCAATAAACCTCATTTCCCTCAGAGAACGCACATGATGTTGAGTCCAATAAAGCCTGATAATATTCTATGTTAGTATTGCGTGGTCTACACACTGAGCTAATTAAAAAAATGATGGCCGCTTTGGACCTTTAACTTCAACCCACCCGGTCTCAGGTATTTCGTTTTCTGATATTTCTAGTCTAGCCATAGCATTGATATGCTCATTGACACACAGCAGATCACCACCCCCTATATGGTTTCTGTCCCGCCACAAAATCTTAAAACCAGGTATAGCTACTAAACTGTCCGGCACATCAGAATTTAACCAGCATATCAATTTCCTATGTTTTTGTCAGATGATGAATCTCATCTGTTTAGGAATCAAGCTTCTGACAGTAAGATGAGCTGTTGCGAAGTTAGGAAGTTTATTTGTTTCTAGTCCTGGACCATGCACACAACTGACATCTGAAGGTTGTTTCTGTTTGAAGGTGACAGAGTAACACCACCTGTTATACTGAAATCGATTAATCCACAATCATCTGTGTAAATAAAAATATCAGAAATGATGGACGTCCCCACCAATTATGCATATGGGTCAGATACGAGATAATTCATGGTTTGCTCAGGGCAGTCAATTTCCACATTGTTATCCCTTGTTGAAAACCCGAGGTGTTTAATCCATAATGTACATTACAGGTGAAAATATTATCACCTTTTTCTATTTAAAGGACCACCGTCATTTGATATGCATTTAGATCCATGTTGTCATTGTCAATGAAGGGTCCCATTATTTTTGGCACAAACGAGACCAATGGCAACATTATTAAGTATGGTTTTACAGTGGGGTTTTTTTGTATTTTCTCCTGTAGCATACACTAGACAGAGCTACATGTTTGCATTTGAAAACATTTTCAAAGTGCCTGCTAACCTGCAAAATTTCCGAATTGTGTCACTGGCATTCTCGTGTGGAATGTTATTTGTTCCTGTATGCGCAACAAGCAAGTCATTTTTTTCTGCAGTTTGCATGACTTCCACAAAATTGGTAGCATTCTCTATCTCCGGGCAACAGGCTAAACTTCGACAGCAATTTGTGCATTTGATAGTGTATTGGCATTCATTCTGCTCGAAAAAGAGTTACCAATGAAACCAACGCGTTTTTCTTGTTTGTGACAGAGTTGAGACATGTTTGGTTGATTTGCATTTCTAATCTGCTTCTTTGGAATTTTTTAATGGAGATATAGACAAATCTGGTATTTCTTTGAAGGCATTGTCCCGATTAGGGGTGCTAGCCACAACTGGTGCTCTTGAAAGCTCGGCCCTTTCTTCATAAATAGTTGACGCATGTTCCGACAAGACAACTTGAATCCTTGGTTTGTTTGACTTATTTAAGTTTGTTTTTTAACTGAACAACTTGATCTCTTAAAGTTTGATAAGTATTTTAGACAGTTTGAAAATCAGACAATAAGAGTTTGATTGCAGCCTGCTTGTAGCTCATCTATCTCCGACTTATGCTTGCAGGTCGGTCTTGGTCTGAGTGATTTCAAGCTGTTTGGTTAAGTCATTGTATGACTGTTGGTAACCTTGAATTGTTGTGGTTAGTGTAATGGTGTTCAATCATCAGCTTAATTCTACGGGGAACACCTCCGCAAATTCCACATTTCCCTGCACACATGTCATCAGGTTTTTCTTTCATTTATACACTCTAGGTGAAACCAACGCAAACAACCAAGAAACTGTAACATTGCTGCATTGTACTTTCATTGTCTTTTACCCTTTTCAGTATAATAGAGCTCCTCTGTGTCCGACCTTTTGTGGTTATTGTCTTGCATATTGCTTTCACTACCTTTGGTTTTCTTTTTTTCTTTCTTGTCACCCTTATTGTATTGATTTTTCATGCACTTTTTATCTTCCGATTTTAGCTTTTGCTTTTGCAATCGAGTTTTTTAAATATTGTCTGCTATCGGCAAAACCTGTTTCGCTGCAGTATTGTCAATATTTGAGTTTTTATCAGCCTCATGGCAGCCTTGACTGGCATCAAGGAAGCCATCATTTTCCTCACTGGTACCTTCAATTTTGCTTTACTTAAACTGACACTTTGAGTTTAGTGAACAAGTCACTAGATATACTCACATGATTGTCTTTGTACTTACTGGCTTGAACAACCCTGGCCATTTTAAAATCATCAAGAAAAACTGACATCTTCAAAGATGTGTTTATAATGTATGTCAGCCGGTTGCTAATAACATTGGTTTCATCTCATAGAAATCTGTTGCCCATGTTGTCAACGCCCGTAGATATGGAGGTATTTTAGGATAACAAAATTTTGAGAACTTCGTCTCCTTTTACAGCAATAAAGGCAAAAAGAGTCGGGTCTAACGCACTTTGCTCTATACAAATATTGAACACTGTCTACATGAAAGGATGTATGAGGGAACTTATCAACCAGCTTGGTAGCTTCGGCATATTACACTAGAAATTATTAAATTTGTTTGCCACCTGGAAACAATCAAAAATGATTTGTGACAAATCGACAAATATTAATCCGATATGACTTTGAAAGACCACGTTTAGTGGGCATTCCCAAATTGTTAAACAGTTTCCATGTTTTCTTCTGTGAAAAGCGATTTTCTTCTATCTTGTTGTGCAAGATTGCACAAACATTTAAAATCAGAGTAATAAGTATCAGTTCCATGTTTTCTAACTCTAACCCATGCTTTATCTCTTTGAATTATACAGTTGAGGATGAAACCACTCAACCAGTGCCCACTTTTCTGTTTCAACCTCACTTTTTAGTCAGAGCTAGTGTATCTATGGCATCATATGCCCTTTGAATTGACTTTTGAAAAGTTTTCTTGTGCAAAACGTTGGGAGATAATCACTTATGCCAATGGACATAGTGCCCGATTGACAAACCTTGTCCCATCTGACACCAAACTAAGATCAATAGTAGTGGCAGATATCGTGTGTAATACAGGTTGGCTCTGTAAGAACTTGTTTTAAATCAAAAAGCATTTGAAATTCCTTTAGAGAATTCAACAGATGATTACCATGACCTGCAGTATCGATGTTAAAATTGTCTAACAGTTAACGTTGCTGCTGAGTGAAAATTGCGGGTTTAAGAACACAGCTTCAGCTTTATTGTAAAAATCATAGTCACTTGTTGGTATATAGCAAGCCCCCACCAGGATGGACTTAGATTTAGGAAGTAACAAATGTGTAAAGACACTTTCAGCCCCATCCTGATGAAGGTTGTCTCTACAATTGAAAGCAAAAATGTCCTTAATATAAATGCACACACCACGTCTATGCCTGTTTTTGTCTGGGCGTTCAACAATTTATTCAGGAATGCTTATCTTGTTATCAGGCACAGATTCATCAAGTCAGGACTCTGTGATACGAATGACTTATGCATTAGTCTGAGTAGCAAAACCCTGAGCTCATCTAAGCTGGGCATCAGACTTCTGATATTAATATGATAAAAATTTAAGACCCATGTTTTGAAAACTTTCAAAAGAGAAAGATGACAATTCATTATTTGCGTCGCAAAGTCATGGCCTTGTGAGTATGACACTTCAGTTAAAGATTCTTTGCCATGTATAGAGTGAGAGGTGTTACCATTTACAGAATATGAAACATCTCGCTAATGTGGAAATGAGCTCATAAATACTCTGTTTGAAACTTGAGAAAAAAATATAATTCAGTGTCTGTATCGTATCCCTCAGGAAAAGGAAGCTCATCATAGAGTCACAGTAAACAGTTAAACGAAAGTGACATCTGCTCTATCATAGAGATTATTAGATGTGGAACCGTTATATCTAATGTGTGTCCATCTGTGACAAAGATCACAGTCAACTGCATAAGTATTATATCAAACAGAAAAGATAAGCATTTTTCAAGATATGTAGAATGTAGTAACATAAACATGTGGGTGTAAAGGCCTCATTAACTCATCAGTTGGCGTCTTCGCACACCTGATGAGCCATCATGATTGGGCGATAATATGGTAAGATATGGACGAAGCGTTTTTTTTTATGTCAATAGCAGTGATCCAGGAGGACCTTGGCCACACAGTATCCATATGACTAAATGTGGTCTGGACTGTAAAAAACAGTACAGGTAGCAGGAAACATTGCATGCAAAATGTACTATACGTCCATAAAGGGTGTAATAGTCTGTCAGTAAGCTAATTTAATACACGACCATATAAAATATGTCTATCGCGTACTTTTGGCAAACATGACATGCGCTACTGTAGGGCATAATAACTTTCTTTATATACTTTCATCAACATATACAAAAATATGTATCATAGAGCCTTTCAAATGAAGATGTATTTGCTTGGAAGTACAACTTGGGAGTTTCATAATGTGCTTTAATCGTTTCATGTAGGTATGTGTCTGAGATCAAGAATACCAAGCATATATATATATATATATATATATATATATATATATATATATATATATATATATATATATATATATATATATATATAAAAGCAAGAAGCAGCTTCGCCGTATTAAACGAATAGTGAATATGTGCACATGTGAACAATATTATTGTATTTTTATGTAAAGATTTGTTATGCATCTGTCAAGGAATTTAATGCTAATTCCAGTTTGTGCTTCTCCAAGAAATCTCGATGTATTATTATATTTGCATGTGGTATGTAATTATAATTAAATGGTAATTTACCTAATCAGGCGTGAATTCGACCTGAATCCTAATTCGTTGCTGAGTCCTTGTAAAAATAAGTCGATTTATTGCTGACTTGGCCTTCCTATTTGCATCAAATCAGAAATTACTGATTTCATTGGTAAAATTTTCTAACAATTCATTTCCAATTTAGTTTTAGCTGATTTATTAACAAATTATTAACATAACCTATTGGACACCTCTTAATTGTACCGGTATGTGTTTTTTGTCACTAACTGTCTTCAAAATCCAATTGGGAACGTCGGGCTCAGCGGCAGTCAGTTGCAGTCAGCGGCAGACAGGTGTAATCTGCTGCATGCTGCTGGGTGCCGCTGACTGCCACACGCTGCTGTCACTTTTATGCTCCAAGAACTGCATTTGTGTTACAGTAAAATATAAATCCATTTGGGGGGGGGGGGCATTGTAATGACATAAGGGATGGCATCTCAGTTTTCTTTAATTCACTGCTGCCGACTGGTTCGTGCACTCATATAGATCAATTGTTTTCCTCATCGGTTAACGCTCGTTTTCATTTGCTCATGACAATAGCTGGGTTTTGGTAAGTTCTCACATCATACTTCACTCCAAATATTGCACCCGTACATAATATTGTCGCCCGTGATACAGTTTCCCTGGTCAGGCGTATCAGCCAAATGGAAAACTTCACCAGGGATTTACTCCATTATGAAATATCAAATTTTTATTTTACATGGGGGTTGTTACACTTTGTAATATTTATTTAAGTTACCCTCACACCTGTAATTTTTTTCTAGCCCCAAGAAACCCATCTGCAGCCCCAGTGGCGTGTTTGCCAGGCCCGGGTGTGCGATTTCAACAATGCGAGTTCGTGAATCTATTTCATTTGTCACACTTTATCGACAACGTTTTCTGAACAGACATGAATTTTTGACATAATTTTTATAATGCCTGGTAAGTTTGAAACTATGATGTAAATAAAACTGTTGACATTTCGCGGGATGACTAAAAAAAACTGCGCTATACGCAATTACGCACCCCACGGCAAAAATCTCAGGCGCGCTTTCTTTCGAGAGAGGTAGACCGTGATTAGTAATAAACATTATGCACTCCCCACCATGGTACTGTGCGTAAGTTACCATGACAGCTCGCTGGCGCTTGCTATAAAAGTTTTGACATGTTTTTATCCACAGTGGTAGCTGTTTCATTCCGATTGTTTACTTTAAGTACCAGCCCCAGTCTCATAGGTAGGTGATCACTCTCATTTGAGCTGTCTTCAGGAACAAAGGTACAATGTACAATAATGTGTTAACGGCTACCGCCATAAAAAGCGAGCACAGCTTTAACCCTAATGATATATATATATATATATATATATATATATATATATATATATATATATATATATATATATATATATATATATATATATATATATATATATACACACACACATTTATAATAATATACTATAACAATAGTGACACAGGGACGGACGTAAGCCTTAAAAATTTATAGCCAAATGTGGAAGTAAATCTGTAATTGCTGCAAAATCCTACAAGATTTTTCTATCATTCATGAAAAAGCAAATTAGCCCTTTAAAAATTTGTTTAGCCACCTCAAATAAACATTAGTATTCTGTTTATTGACTTATGGAGTCAGCTGTCCCTGAGGCTGAAAAAATACTTACTTTGTCTCATATATGTATATGAGTGTGTGTCTGTCTGTGTGTGTGTAACGCGATATACAATACAATGTTGGCTTAGCATGTAAATGGTAGTTTCCATTTTACTATGGATGTTGAAAAGTAATGGGTAATAAACACGGGGCAAGAAATTAAAACAAAAGGCATGATCCTATGACCAACACAGCATGACAATGTACCCCAGTGTTCGCAATGGAAATATATGATACGGTGGGATAGTGGAATTTCTTTGCAGTGGACAAAATCTTTTTCCATTGAAAAGCTCAACCATATTGACAAAACACATACACTAGGCCTTATAATGTTGCGATGACATATGTATCTACATGTGATCCCAAACAGGTAATTTTCCCACATGTGTTGGAAGTGATGATCAAAATTGTCCATCTATGCCAAGAAGGTATCTCTGTGACTCCTCATGAATTAATAGGTCTTGAAGTGAAGCACTTAATGTCGATCTTCCATTTGGAACAAGAAAGTACTAACTGCCCTAAAAAATAAATATATGAACATTTTCTGAATAGACATGTATTATTGACATAATTTTCAAAACGCCCGCCAAGTTTGAGGCTTTGGTGTAAATAAATCTGTGGAAATTTTCCGGGATGTAAAAGAAATGCTTTATGCGCAATGGCGCCCCCACGGCGAAAATCCTGGGCGTTGTTTCTTTCTCGAAAGGTGGACCGTGATTTGTAATCAACAATATGCACTCTCCACCATGATGGGAACTCTTTTCATGTATGTACGTAACCATGAAAGCTCGCTTGCTCTCGCTATCAATATCATATAACATGTACGACTATCTATACGGTCAATCCATATGAGTCGTGATGATGAAAAAAAAGTGTAGTCACAAGTGCTTTTGTACATAAAGTCTGCACCATATTGTTGCCAACCAAGAAGTCGAACATAATGCTGCTGAGTGGGTCAATCCTATGGAAGACCACCATCTTTTATGAAGCTTGCCTGATTTGGGGAGCTAGACATTTAAGTCTCCACATATTTTCACTAAAGCAAGCATACTATTTGTGTCTAGGGCAGCCTGTGAACCATCAACAGTTTCAATGATTAGTTTTTTTGTTTTTTGTTTTTGTTTGTTTCGGATACCTGCTTGAAAGTAAGGCATGCACACACAAATGGCTTGGACCAGTATACCTGTAAGGTCATACACTGGAATTGGTAGGACACTATCACTGCTAATATCAGGTGCATGAAAACTAAAATCATTAGATACGTTGACCAGAGCAATACCTCCAATGGGTTGACCCGACTGATTCACATCAATATCAGGCAGTGCATAGGCAATTAACTCTTCGGACAATATCTTAAGTTCAAATGTGTTTTGCTTTCCAACTCTTACAATAGTACAATTCGTTTGTGACTTTACTGAAGATTCGCAGGTTATATTGTTGTGAACGTTGCAGTTGGATACTTCATGAACTCGAAAACAGTACTTCTACTTAACATACCACAACTTTTTGCTTGTGAAATTTTTCCCTGGTTACTTTTTGTTTCGACCATCATTTACATTTGTGTTTTTAAATCATATTACTGTGTTTTTTGTTGAACAGAATGGCCATTTTTAACACAACCCTAGTCATGCTATTATGCATTTCCCAACGGAATGTAATGACGCACTTGCCAAATTGCTGCACATACATATGCCATTATAGCACAGTTATGGTTATTTCATACATTTTCACAGACTATTCTCCCTTAGCAAAACTGATCGCAGTTACTGTATTTATTCCATTGGTGTAGGGGTTAGCATACTGTGTTACATCTGTGACGCGCATGCCTTGCTGGCCATATCACCATTTCCGCATTTATATCAGCACTAGTATTGTAATAATATTATTATGTATTTTATTTAAATCTTTTATTCATGTATCAAGAGCATTTTGCAATATTTCTAAAAGGTTAAACCTAATTTTAGAAAATGTTCCATGTTCCCCATGTACAGCCACAGTCAACCTATCCAGTTTGTTGAATGCATACTTTTCAGATCCACGTTTTGCTGACCCCAATCAATTCTTTTCATAATGGGTATTTCAATAGAGCAATACAAAGTGGTGATCGGAACATTCCGCCTTAAGAGAGTTACTTCCAAAGTAAATTTCTCTCCCTGCTTTCACAACCACGTGGTCCATTGTTACATGTTTCTTTTTCTAGTGTCACTTTCTCTTTTATGCTCACTGGAAATATTTGTCAATTTGCACTATTTCATCAAAACCCTGAGATTGCTAGTACGCCTGGCCTCTGATATTCAGCCAAACCCTGGTCCTCCAAACGGAAACTGTGACAAACACATCAAGGACAAACTTGATGAATTGTATCATCTTGCTGAATGAGAGCGTTTTGACCTTCTTGCGCTCTCGAAAACCTAGTAAGACCAAAATTTCAAAGATGACTTATTTAAAAGACAGTGCTTTCAGCTTATTATTCGCTGAGATCGACAAACAGGGGGTGGTGGAGAAGTCGCTATTTTTGCCAGGAATAATATTCCATGTACTAAACGCTCAAACCTAAAATCCCCTACATCTGAGTGCTTGTGGGTGAAGGTCATGTCCAGCAGAGGCTTAATACTATTAGGAGTATATTATCGCACACCTGGTCAATCGGCCCGGCCAGCGGCTGTCAAAAGTGTCTAGCATTTTTTTTAACTTGTCCCAGTTATAACATTATCTGTGACATACTCCATACTACTGTTAACTCTGTTGCCCCTTTTCCCCTAAGTACTGTTCTGTGTGGTACCAGTGGCTGTGATCTTAAGGTCAGTACTTTCATATTTCTAGTAGTGCAAAATTTGATTGGAAAAAAGCAAACGTTTTCAAGCTGTTACTCCTACTTAGTAACTGAGACTGCCACTCCTTTGAGTCATAGTATCAGTCTGTAAGAACCATATCACTCAACTTACAACGAGTTAAGTCAGCCCCACTATTTGTCCTGTGGTGTATCTCTTTTTGTTTGTCAGCCCGGCACAGTGCTCCTCTGTCCGAAGCACCCTTTTGTATTCAGTCATACGCTGCATGGTGACAGGGAACAGGGTACCTGGCCTCCTGTCTCATCGTCACTTCTCAGCAAGAGGGGTTCAAGAAGGGCTTAGCCCTCCTCTCCAATTGTGCGCCATGACCGGGAACTCTGTGAACTGTTACACATCGTATATTATGTATTATCACTGAATGAAATATTTTCAAACCTACCAGCCCATGTTGAAGACTCATTCATCGATTCTCTGTCTGACTCTATCTCGCTCTTTAGAACAAAGTCTTCTATATTTACTGGTAACTGGTGATTTTAACAATTGCTTCCAAAGCTGGAACTCTGACCACTTTGACAGCGATCAAGGCAAACTTTTATTTATTCTAGTAATCACAAAACAACGTACCTATATCAAAGCCAGTCTTTGCTGATGCAAGTTGCAACTGGAACTGAGTCTGTGGCCAGCACTGACCATGCCGTAGGTCCCAGGGGAGATCACCAAAGCTAGAGCTTGGAAAGTTTATAATAGTAAGGGATGCTTTTTAAAAGTCAATGTGCAAAGAATTCATATATAGGTGACTGGTTGAAGTTTACAACAGGCCAACTTGTGCGGTTGCCAATAAGCAATACCGACAGTGCATGCTAAGCTAGTGAGTGTAAATATAAACTCAAAACTAACTGAATATGAAATCATGGGTGTATACGTGCAGCAGGCTTTATTTTTATTCCATTTAGTGATTTATAACAAGGCCTGGGCTACGTGAAGGTTAAGAATTGCATTGAAAAGCATCTGTAAAGCCGGAGCATGCCTAAAAAGATCAATAATGACTACTGAAGCATGCTGCAAACTTCAACATATAGGGAAATATACTTCGCAAGCACTTGCCCACAGCTTGAATACACATTAGCCACACAGCAGGAGGTGCTACTGTTTGCCTGTTTTAGCAATATAGCCTGCCATCTTGGTTTATACATTTTTTATTTAAAAAAAAACGACTGTTGGGAACAAGGCTGTAGCCCTATATGAATCCTTTTCCATATAAAATAGGAGAAAAATAAAGCACTGTATGGCAAAAACAGGGTAGACGTCACTGAACGAAGACAAGAATTGCATACAATACAGCAAATCACTGATAGAATACATGATCTATTTATGGGCTATAATCTGGCAGCAATCAGAAACCAACCAACCAGTCGTTCATATAGGATTTTTTGCACAAAGATTTTTGAAAAGCATCTTTTACCCGTCTATGCTTCCCAAGGGCAAGCTTTGGTCATCTTCCATGGTAGCTACGCCTATAGCATGATCGTTGCCAGGCACATTCAGTGTCAGTTGCACCAGCAAAGACCAGCAGCTTTGTCGTAACCTGTGGCACCTTCCAACATCGGTTCACCTTGGTGGATGAGTTCAGACTGGACAACCTGGAACAGTTTCCCGTTTTCATCCACATTTTAAGCCAGTAAGCCATGAGTACACTGATATGCACTGCTGAGATGTGAGACTGCTTCTTTGAGATTGTACCACCCTTCCCCCGAAATCAGCCAGAAGAATGAAAATGACTTAAACAAAATTTGTGTTTTTGGGAGATCTCTTTGGAAACTCAGATTAAATGTATTCAAGTCAATTGGTCCCATAATTTCTAGCAAGCGTCCCAAAGCAACCCATCCACCGGTACATTTGAATAACACCCCAATTTTAGAAGTCGATAGTCATACTCATCTAGGTATAACTCTTTCCCATAACCTGTTATGGCATGCTCACGTCATTAGAATTGTCAAAAAAGTCAGCAAGCGAATTGCTCTGCTCAAGAGACTCAAATATAAACTATCTTGCAAAGCTGTAAAAAACTATACATTACCATGGTAAGGCCCATACTTACGTGCGTTCTGTTTGACAACGGTACTATACGATTGTCTGATTCCCTTGAGGGAGTCCAAAACGAGGAAGTTAGAGTATGTACCGGCACACTTCGTCACACTCCCACCACCTTCTACTAAACGAATTGGGCTGGCAACCCTTAGCCACCAGACTTGCATTTTTTTTCAACTTCTACTCTACAAAATGATTCACAATCTAACCCCTGCTTACTTCAGTAACCTTGTACCACGTGACATTGCAGCAACTGCCACACGCATGTTTAGAAATCGGTCCAACCTATGCCAACTTAAATTTTCGAGCAAACGATTTGGCGATTCTTTTCTTCCATCAACTATACGCGTATAAAATAACTTACCTCTTGATATTCGAAACTCAAATTCATTACAACAATTCAAATCTGCCTATCTACCCTACTCTTATCACTAGACAAAAAACTAAATACTATACGTATGGTAGTTGCTTTCTAAGTATTTGTCAAACTCAGATACGCCTGTGTCACTCCCAGGTCAATACCTTCTACACAAAATCAACGTCATTCCTTCACCCAGCTGCACATGTGGTAACCTCTGTGAGGAATACCGATATTACTTCCTATTTTGTCCCCGACATGCCGCTCCCAATAAAAACAATTCTCCACACTGTGGTTTGTACATCAGCACCGGGTGTTAACCCCTCACTGCTCATATACTTGGCTAATGATTTGTCTATTGAGTATGAAAGGAAAGACAGATTTGCCTGACAATGAAAACATCATAATTTTTTATGCAGTGCAACTTTTCATAAAGGAATCCAGATGCTTTATTTTCCAAATCATTGGGTGTTATTTCTGGTGCTGGAGATACATGTTTTTTTGTTTTTGTTTCTTTGTTTGTTTGTTGTTTTTTTTTTTGTTTGTTTTTTTTCCGTTTTTTTTTCGTTTTTTTTTTCTCGTTTTTTTTGTTTTGTTTTGTTTTTTGTGTGTGTTTTTTTGTTTTTGGTTTTTTTTGTCTGTTTTGGGACGGTTTTTTTGTTTTGTTTTTGTTTTTGTTACCCCATCCAACCAACAGTTGCATATAACCTCGTTCTTTAAAAATCCTGTCTAATACCTTCTCCTGTACTGTTCTGCGTGTTGTACACATAACTCTTGTGTCTCTTTATGTACAGGAGAACCTCCAGATTAGTACTTTTCTGTACTATTAGGCAATCCAGTAAAAACAAATACGTCTACAAACAAAGATCCGACATTGAGCTTTCAGCAAATACTGTAAAATTACCGTCACATTGCTGAATCACTACGTCGTCATACCCAGTAACGATTAGGTTTCTATAAATTAAACTCAGATCTTCACAAAAATTAACATCGTCCACCGACCTACATGTACCTGCTCCTACCTAACCCAGGATTTTAAACACTACTGTCTCTACTGTCCTTTATATGCTCGGGAAAGAAATAAACTACTTGATATCATTATTCAGTTACTAGCCCCTGGTGCTAATCCAAGTTTAATCCTACACCCAGCAAGGGTCAGATTAGCCACAATTCTACTATTTGGGAGCAAGGAACTCTCAGATGAATGCAATGCATTCATTTTTCAGGCAGTGGAAAATTTCATTGCTGAATTGTAATGATTTATCTTGTAAATTAATATTTACTGTCTTTTTTTTCTCTGCATGCAATTTCAAATAAATGTTATATGTTGTTACTTCTATGTATCATAGCAGTGTACCTTTAACTCCAGTGCACGCTCCTTGTACTTATGTTCCCTACGGTGTTGCATCATTCCGTAATTAAATCATAAGAATTTCATGTTTCAGCTCATCCACAAACTCAATGAACCTGTCATTTAATTCCCCCATGGGTTTGCATGCTGAACTTGTAAGCGGGTCGACAATGACAAGGCAGGGTAAGAATCACCCTAGCTGCTGGATGCTATGGCGCCTTCACAGTGGCCTTGTGTGTTGCCACCATGGTACTTCTGCCGGGCCTAGATGTATGCATTAATGCTACAAGCCACTTTGTGCTTCCCTGGGTGGAGTATTTCCCCTTCAGTCCCTACTTACATGTTGTTGGTATGCTTTAATAGGGACATTCAGGTGTAAAAGCTATGTTGTAACCGAATTTATAGAAGTATTTTGGTACATACTCATTCAATGTGCATTGTTCTGTCCTGTGCATTCTGCATATACATTTTGAGTTTCCATGTTTGGAGAACCCCTCGATAAGTCATGTATCATGTACGTTTTGGTAATCCAATAAAAATAAATTGTTTAAACTAAACTCGTCAGTAACATTTTGTTCCTGTGGAGCTAATCACGTTTCAGTTAAAAAAAAAACATCACATTTTGGTAATCTTTCGCATGTGTAAATGGGATGACTGTTTAAACCCATGGCAACTGAAGCCATTGATAACAAACTATTTTATAGTCACAGGGTAGGAAACACTATCCTACGAACAAAATTTTTTAAAAAGCACCTGAATGACTGTCCATTGATTTAGACCTCTGAGATTGCCCTGTTCTTTTAAAGGCAATACGGCAACTGGATCAAAAGTGGCCCATTTTAGACATTGGGGGGGGGGGGGTGGAGCCCAGCTATCAGATCCCAGCAGCAAGAAAGTGTGAAATAGTAGTGATGTCAGTAAACATTACGCTATTTTAAGCATTAGCTTGTCCTGATCACCAGCCTTATGTGAACAGCATGTGTGTGTGTGAAACTGCTCACTGCTTCAGTTTGTGCCACAATGATAACAGTGTCCACAGCCTTTGGAAGCAGTATCTGCATCATTATGGTGCTTTCACAGATGGTGATGTCTGGAGTGGAAGGTTGGGGGAGAGGGGTCTGGTGTGAGATTGGCATCTGTAGCGGTGCTTCAGAAGGGGCAGCTTTCTGTGCCAATGACCCCATGGTCAGGTTAGCCAAGCCCGGCACTGATCATCAACTGAGGATGACTGATATGATTACCCAAATGACCATTTGTTTCATATTTCTCAACCCTTGAAAACAGCTGTTGAGTTTGGATATTTAGTAATGATTCAAGATTGTATCCCTGATCCATAGATTAGCAGTGTAGGCAGCTACAAGGATCTTGAAGAAAATGAACAAAGTTTAGGAGAATATACCATAACACTGTACACAGGAAACATGGCTAGGATATCTTTTTTATTGGGAAGTGTGGACCAGCTGAGAGGCTGCTACCTAAATATTGATGGTCAGTAGATTTTATTCTAGGTGTTAGAAGTTAGCTCTACCACAGAACTTCTACTTCTAACACATGTGGCTGTGTTTTGATCACATGACCTCTGTAGCCTCAATCAGCTCTGGAGGGTAGCAAGGCCCGCCTTCTGCATATGATCATGAACTTCTCTTCTAACAGGTGGCCATACCATGCCTTGTTCCCTTTAATACCGAGTCAATGGATCTATCATTGTGTACAGTGCTCACTGGGCTGACCAAAGGGCCAATCTCTCTCAGTAGAGTGTGCATCAAGGCAGCACTGGTAATCTTGGTAGTCAAAGTTATTTGGTGGGGGGGGGTCTGTGCTTGTGAATATCCACACCACACACCTCCTTTTTTGGAGTGAGAGGGGTTAGGTTCAATAAGTGTCTGTTTGCCTGGCTCTCGTATGGAATCCCCTCACATTTTGACAATCTTTATTCAGTCAGGATAGGTGGTCTGCAGCATTTCCCAATTGGTTGATTTGCCAACAATGGACTTATTATTGTCTGTTTGTCCACGTTACTGCTGTCCAACAGCTTTTTGGACTCAGCTGTGGATACTCACATCTTAAATGATCAGTATTTCCGGTTGTATTTACGAATTATGAGGGGCACATCACACCTTTCTATGTTAAGGGAATTGGTATGACTTTTCATATCCTATATAGTAGTTGACTCAAATTTTGAGTGGTGAACTCTCCCAATGCAAATATCACATTTTGCATCACTAACTGCTAGTATTTGCTTAACACCTGCCCTACTGACTATTGCAGCATAGATGTTGCTTGTGGTGTCCATCTGATTGGATATCACTTTTGTAGAGCTAGCACTTTCATTTCTTCACAAGTTGGTTGATTCATAACTTTATTTACGTGATAGTTGGATTTCCTTTTTTTGTCCCCCACCACAAAAGGTTGTACAGTGAAATAGTAGGGATAGTGGATGTTGCTCTGTCCCTCTTTCATTTTTCATGCCCAGCATCTGCCATGGCCGTCACATCACATAACTTTCCCAGTTATTATTGAGTTTCCTTCAAAGGTAGTCACAGTTTGCATCTAGGTTAAACCTTGGCTGGGATGTTTATGGGTGACTTTGGCTTCCAGGTCATGCATGCATGCATATTGATTACCATGTATATGAAAAGGGATTTCTGTGGTAGTTCACATTTTTGCTTTCTTCCCCCAAAGCATCAGACAGAATCACTCCAAACTTGGCAGGAATGTCCCTTGAGTGAGTCTCTATAATGTTTGTTCAAATTGTAAAGCTCCAGTAATTTTTGGATTTTTTCATGAATTTTATTGTTGATTTTTTGGCAAAATCTTTAAAATCTTCTCCAAAACCACTTGGCGAATTGCTTCGAAATTGCATAGGAACACATCTTGGTACCCATAGACCAGTTTTGCTGAATTTTTTTTTTTTTTTTTTTTTTAATGAATTTTTGTGTTTTTGCTATTTTAGACTTCTTCTCCAAAACCGTCACTCAGATTATGTGGTGGGGGACATCGATCCCTAGGATCATCTTGTTTTTCTGTGGCCTCTTTCTTTGTAGCTGCTGGTGAGATTTTGGAATAAAGAAAGATTTTGTCACCAACATCTGATATGCTCGAATTTGAGTCAGACTCACAGGGTACACAATTCTTCTGAGGGTGTGTGGCCTTTACAGTTAAAGGATTGACCTCAGTATCAGACATGTGCTGATGTGGATCTGGGGTAGTTGTGGGTAACAAATTTGAGGTTGCATCAGCCATTCCCTTATTGTCCTGTTTCTGATCTAATGCATGGAGTACACTGTGGTCTTTGGCGTTGTCAAGCAGAATAGTCACCCTAGAGTGTAGTTGAGTCTGCCTGTACCTCTTTTTCCTCCGTTTTCAGGTAGTCTATACCCAGTTTCATTTTAGCAACAGTTTGGGCTAGGTCCACCATAATCTGACTGTTGATGGCAGAACCATGACTACAGCTTATGGTATTGTCACTGCGTTCATACACACTGCTGGGGTCTCTAGTGACAAATATTTTGTCTAGATCTTTCACTGGTAAACCATTAGAAATGATCTCAACAAGACTGATAATGTCCTATAGTATCTTGTGTTTCCCTTGCCGGCTAATGCACTGTTCATCTTTGAACTGCTTATATTTCTCTTGCACATTTTCACACAAGGCCTTACATACATATACAAACGTTTTAATACCTATACTATCCAAGGTTTCCTGAATGACGCGAATTGGATTATATTCTGTCAGGATTCTGCATATATATATCTGAGCAAAGTAAGCGCTCTCTATGCTGCATAGGTCCTCCAGAATGTTTACAACGGAGATTGTCAATGCCATGTCAGCTGGTTGATGGTTATGTAAGAACCACTGTGGACTTTGTTAACCTGTCAATTGCCTGTGCCCGAGTGAAATGGCGAGGCTTCGGTGATTTAGATTAAGTGCCGTTGAAAGCATGTGTATGGTAAACTACTAGTTTTAAGACTTTTCTAGACCTGAACATGCTTGTGCACTGCCTCTGACCAGTCTGCAGTAAATACTCAGTGATATTCAAAGTTCACACGCAGTTGTATCTTTTCAAGTCAAAACTTGCAGAGCTCATCTGATTCAACTTTGTGCAAGATTCAGGCATGTGAACACATATTCACTTGATTGATGTGACACTGGACAATCAATGACAGTGTTCTAAATTGGTTACAGTCTTTTATTGGTCTCTCCAAAATTTGTAATGGGCTGCATTTCATCCCGCTTCGCTGCACTCTTCAATGCCCACTAAAAAGCGCATAGAGCCCATGAAAAGACTCTAATGTACACTAATTGACGAAAACAACGATGTCTGTCTAATTTAATCTTTAAAAAGTCCTTGTTGTCATTCTGTTTGTTCCTCTCAGCTTACCTGCTCCTGTGGTCTGTGGTTTCTTAATGGTGACTTTTGGGGTTCTTCACAATTGTCAACAAGCATTAGATTGGGTAATCTTTAAATTGTAATCCCGGTGTTCTGTACTTATCTTATTCGCAATTTGGTTTT
This sequence comes from Hermodice carunculata, assembly GCA_964020975.1. Classification (NCBI taxonomy): domain Eukaryota; kingdom Metazoa; phylum Annelida; class Polychaeta; order Eunicida; family Amphinomidae; genus Hermodice; species Hermodice carunculata. Next base: position 61,142,112 of record OZ026622.1, on the reverse strand, counting down.
AGATTAAGTTGATTCACAACCAAATGTACCTCTGTTGCGCCCAATTGTATGAATTATTATTCAGAGCATGTATTCCATGCTTGCTTACTATTCCGTGATGCACGTAAAGCCTTTGATAAAGTAAATACATGTATATTAAACGTTTCTTATTGCTGATACATAAAGGTTCAAATTAAAGGTTTTATTTATGTATGTCCACCAAAAGGACACAGATAAATGGTGAAACGCCAAGACCAACTGAATTGTCTGTCAAATAGTATGACCAGAAGGTGGTGCAATTTTATCAATACCCTTTGGGGACATACACGGAACTGTCGTTCAGTTCAAAATACTTTGTTTCGGATGTGACTTAAAAGATCTCTTCTCATAGTTATATATTCGTATAATCATCAAGCAGTGTCATGGTTTTCGGGGAAAGATGACATTCAAAATTAATGAATGCAATGCAATGTAACAAAGATATTGCAGATATATTGTATGATACTGGCTAACAATCTGATGCAACAAGATACAGGCCGTCTGATGTACAGATTCCACCAACTGCCAAAGCATAAAAGAAGTTTAAACGCCAGGTATTTCAAGCTACCCTGGCCTCCACTGATCATGATCGCCCCTTGTATATTTGCAAAGGATTACTTTCTCATTCTGCATTGCTTTTGCCTTTCCGTGAAAAATTATGTGTGATATTCAACCTTATGTCCAAAGCACTCTGTTCCATTCATATAAATAGTTATGTGTGATACTCCACCCTATGTTAAAGTATTCTGTTCCATTTATATAAATAGTTATGTGTAATGTTCAACCCTCAATCTATGCATTATGCTCTATTTGTATAAACGGTCATGTGTTATATTCAACCGTATGTCAACACCATTTTGTTGCATTTATATAAATAGCTTTGTGTGATATTTGGACCCTATGTGAAAGCATTTCGTTCCATTTCTTTAAATACTTATGTACGGCGATTTTCAGCTGATCAAAGGGTCAATTTGCTTTCTTGCAAAGATATAAATATTATTTTATTATTTCACGAGGCAAAACAATGTACTCAACCTTGATACATGTAACAGGTGATGTGGTAATTCATGTTTATTGGTCACATCAGCTAAGTTAGTTTTCCTGTATGTCAGCTCTGTATGTTTGCAGCTGGAAGAACTTTTTGTTCGTTACATTTACTATTCAATAATTTGTAACAAAATGTTTTGATTAATGCCATGAGGAGAAAATTTCCATCGTGTGGAGATAGCCTATTCTTACCAACAATCAGTGAAAGGAGCATCTTTCGTCCATATGCTAGCCATCGCAGAACTCAACACTGCTGACGTTATACAGAAGCATCTATCCAAATCGGTTAGGCACACGAATATTCTCCTTCATTTCATCACTTACGACACAAAACAGAGTACAAGCTCTTGTTCAACACTAAATAGTCACACAACCAGCTGCATCAACTCAAGCCTGGCGCACTTGCAATGGGACGTATAAAAGCTTAAGAGCGATATAAAATCCGTGTACGAATATTTATGAAGCCTGGCATAAACCGGATTTGACGCATGCGCAAGTTAAGTATGATTGTCATCTATAGACAGGATCAAGTGGAAAACTGGTAAAGTTTGATTTGCAAATCAGTCTGTGCCTAGAACACTGTTGAAAATTTCCTATTCAATACTGATTTGACCCCTCAAACAATACGTTGTGTTGAATTGTCCAAGAGAGACACAAGCAATTGATCTATGAGTTACAAACCTATAAATTGTTGTTGGAATGGAACATCTTTCTATAACAGCTTTAAAATCATCCAAAATTTATATTTTTGATGCCACTTTCTCACCAACACATCAATTGAAATTAGAATGGTATCTGCATCTATTATAGTTTTGTAGTTATGCGAGATTTAAATTTCGTATATTCTCCTAATCTGCAGGAATGAACTTCTACACTTCTGTTTTCCTCCACTGGATATGCCTATAGCACAAATATCTTAAGGTTAATGCCACCCCTACCTTTAATAGTTTTCAAGATATTTACACTTAAGAAGCGCCCCAAATCAACATAAATATACATTCTACAACTTTCTTTTGTGTTTCACTGGGTGGGCCTACAGTACAAACCTATAAATTGTAGTTGGAATTGTACCTCTACTTTTAATAGTTTTGAATATATTCAACACTAATACTTGTGCCCCTACTTTTAATAAACTATAATTCTACACCTTGTGGCTCACTGGATGCACCTATAGTATATACCTATGAATTAAAGTTGGAATGGTAGCCCTACACTTAACAGTTTAGGAGATTTTTTAACATTAAATGTTCTCAAGTGCCCCAAATTTGCATGATTAAAATTATACAATTTTTGGTTGTGGTTTATCAGATATGCCTATTTCACAAACCTTTGAATGAAAGCTCATATGGTACTTCTTCCTTTAATAGTTCTGATCACATTAAACATTTAGGATTTCAAATGGCCTTAACTTGCATAATTTTCAACATGCTGACCATTTTACACCAGAATAACCAGAATACAAAATCTAAACATAAATAAATAAATTAAGTAATACATAAATAAACAAGCAAACGATTAAATAATTTTGACGGAAATCAAAACGTCTGTGTTGGCACACAGACTTAAAAATAAAAGTTAAGTGATTTATATGACTGAATGAATCGATCCAAAAGAACAAAGAAAACTGAAGTACTACTACTTCTTCTCGCACTACGACTACTATTATTACTGCTGCTGCTACTACTACTACTACTACTACTACTACTACTACTAATAATAATAATAATAATAATAATAATATAATAATAATACCACCGACAATACCGGGGAAAGAACGCATATGAAAAATACAATAATTAAAGTACTCATGAAACGTTAGCATAGTATGGAGTAAAACCTCACTCTTCAGCTGAAACTTGAATTGACACTTAGCAGGTAAGACAATGGTCAGGGCAGCAGGCCCTGTGAGCGCACAATGTACACGGGGCCGTGAGACGACGGCCGCACGGTCCGATGAACAGGCAGCACACCAGGGGGTAAATGCGTGATCCGCAAGAGAGCTGCAGGCCAGGGTGACCAAACACCACTTGAATCATATTAAGGGTTAGAGTGTGTTCACACTTACGCAGTGAGTGCACAACACCATCACCAGTAGAGAAAATTATTTTAGCCTTCCTGTTATGGGATAAGTGATACGAGTATGAGGTACATGAGTTACAGGGGTGCAGTATTTGTGTATAATATGCTGCAGCATTAAACCATTATATGCAACATCATCCACATATTCTGATGGGTGAGCGCTAATAGCATTTTGGGCATAAATCTCTGTCTCGGTTGTTCTGTGTGGTTACCTGTGCTATATCTTAGCTCCACCCAGGAACGCGTCATGTGTACCTCATGAAGTGAGTGTATGATCGGCAGTCTCCGCCTGTGTCTCATGTGAGGCTCCATTTATCGACACACTGCCAGTGGCAATTCCTTTTGATCAACCAGGGCGTGGCTTCCCAAATACATGACATGACATAATATGATATAATAAAATATCACTTACACCATTGTGAGGCATAATACGTGTTAGCTCATCTGTACAATCCATTATTTTCACATTCTTACAACTTATTCATGTAAGGGTACATTCTAAATCCACCGAATACATATGTTTGCTCTATCACTCATCTGAACGTTTTTTTAGTACTGTTCAAGCATGGTTCTTCCTCAACATCATTTGGTAAATTGTCCCAAGTATCTCCGACCCTGAAACTAAAGCATTTTGTCTATTGCAACTTTTACACGAGCCAAAACGTCTTCAGTTTCAAGGTCGTAGATACTTGGAACAATTTACCAAATGAGGTTGTGGACGTGCGATCATTTGTTTAAAGGACGTGAATGACAGGCAGCAAGGACAGACCGTAGGTCTAGGTCTAGATCTAAGTCTAGGTCGAGATTTAACTCAAGGTCTAGGTCTAGGTACGCCATTTCTGTCTCTCTCCCCCCCCCTCCCGAAAAAAAAGGGAAAAGGGAAAAAATCTTTGAAGTTTGAAATGAAAGTACAGGCAGAAGACTGTACAAAAAACTTTACAGGTAACGGACCAAGATTAGTTTGGCATCCTAGAAACAAAAGGCTACCCAAGGCGTGACGTTCCCACTTAAGGCAGCATTTTCCTGGAACTGTAAGGCCTTTCTCCCTAAAGTAAATAAGAAACCACATCCAAACTTTGAATCGCAAATACTTTCTCAATTATTCTCCTACAGATTTAAAACTTAACGCAATACAATTTTAAGTCAACTTAAAAAGCTTTTATTTTTTAATCTTATCTCATTTTATATTCTTCATTCATTTATGTTTACTAATTAAATTGTTTACTTGAATTTTGTAGCAGATTTGTTGGGTGAGTCATTCAAAGACCAGGACGTGCTGAATAGCATGTCCCTGGTCTGGTGATGTTGCACAGTAGAGCTTCCTCGAAATAGAGTAAAGAGACATTATGTGAAAAGAAATGTAATGGCTGGGTTGTTAACACTAAACGCTCAATGTTATGACATAAAACGCTCTCTATACATTGTGTTGACTTGACCTGCATTGCATTCATTAATTTTGAATGCCATCCTTCCCGGAAAACCATGACACTATTTTATATGTAAAACGCAATCCAGGCAAATTCAAGCTGAGCCACGAGTGTGCGTGTGTGTGTGTGTGTGTGTGTGTGTGTGTGTAGACGACACTTTGGTCCACGCTGTTACAGTAAAGCTGTTAGAAAATTATATTACCCAAGTACGGTCTGGTGCCAACGCTGGATTCATACAGAATTTCTCAAAAATTATAATAAGATTTTTTTACAGTTTTCACCATGGATTTCAACATGGCTATCACAGCTGAAAGCTTTAGAATCAACACCGAAAATTCGTAATTGGTCCATAATAGATAGTTCTGATTCCCTGAGTCAAATGGGTGAATTACCTACAAATTTTCACTTCAGATCATACACCCATATCTTGTTTACACTAAAACCACGCACCGCTTCATGGAAGCCTCTCACACATAGTAAACTTGCAAAGAGAGTGAAGAATGCATTTTCTAGTGCAAAGGTCCCACTTGGTACAGGTGTTTCTTGGGGCAAAATGAAAAAAAAATATCGAAAGAGACACTTTGTCTTTAAGCTCAGACTCATCTAACTAGCATATATAATGTTAATTAGCACCTTAAAGAAAGAAATGCTAAACTTGTTAACGGTGGAACAGAAGGTAACGTATGAGTGGTCGCAACTGGCTAATTTGAGGGTCTGGAATCCATTTTGGGTGTTATTTTGACAATTGGTAGTAATTTGTACCTTCAGAACGAAGATGACGTTGGATATTTTCTTTTCCTCAGACATGATTATATCATGTTTATTCGTTTACTTGGTGTGAACATCCACCCTTACCCCCAACAGAGTGTTATACATGGTTGCCCATGCAACATCTACATGGGGGTTTACATTCACTCAAACAGCCACAAATTGCCTGTTGGGGTAACATCCTGGTGAGGATTGGAAGTGTCATATAAACTGGTACTGGGGCATTTTCAAGGGCCTCCTGTTTCCATCCCCATCCAGTGGGAGGCTGTCGCTATGGGTCCTTCTTAAGACTAATGTATCTAAATGTATGTGTTGGCAGCCATCTTGTTTGTAGTTGTTAATGTCAAATGCATTTCACACCCTCAAATTAGCCACTTGAATCACACGTTTCATGGTAAGTGATTAAAATGGTGGAATGTGTTTCTTTTTGACACTAATAAACATAATTTATGCTAATTCAGGCAATTGTACCGTATTGATTCAGAAATGACAACTATGAATGATTTGTGAATATGGAACATAACAGGTCTCAGTTGTCCCATCAAGGAACATGGAGAACACACATCAGCATGGGTTACAAACCTTCAACTTTGCGTAAATTCAAAGCAGTTTAGATTTTCTTTCACCTTTCATCTTCAAATAACCTTGAATCACAAATGCAGGGCCCGAAATGAGTTCCCTAGCCCTTATAAAACGGTGTATTACACATAGTTCTTGCTCCAAAGGTTCTAAAGTTACTCACAATGTGTGCAGAGAAGATAGTAACCACCGGCTATCTTGAACTTTGAAGGTCAAAATGGCTGCTAAGTAACAAAATGATCTCAGACATGCATTCCTCACCCTCAAATTAGTTAGTTGCACCTATTAACATATATAGTTTTAGTAATGGGTTGCAAAATTAGGTGGTCCTTTCATTCAGGTGTTAATTTGTGTAATTCATGCTAATTAGATGACTTTAAACATAGAGACAATGTGTCGTTTTCGGTTTTTTTTTTTTTTTTTTTTTTTTTCATTTAGCCCCAGAGAAGACCTGTGAGAAGTGGGACCTTTGCACTATGAAATGCAGTGGTCACCCCTTTTTGGCCCATAACAAGTCTCCTAATAAAGAATATTACATGGCGGCTACCCCAAACCACACAAGGCACACTGAGGAAGACATAAGCAAATAATATCATTCAAGTGCACATTTTTACTCATGCGACAGCTGAACTAAAAATAAGCCTTACCCCTGCAGACCTATACAATTGGAATCGTGACATAGCCAGGGAAGTAAAAATATCGTGAAACAGTCTGCTCAAACCAAGTGACTCCGATAATATTACGATATAGCTTTTATTTATTATTATTATTATTGTTATTGTTATTGTTATTGTTATTGTTATTGTTATTATTATTATTATTATTATTATTATTATTATTATTATTATTATTATTATTATTATTATTATTATTATTATTTCCAGAAGGATACATGAGTGTCGAAAAACTCTCCTAAGAATAACTGAGACGGGAAATAGATGGAGGCGAAAGGAAAAGAAGAATTGTCTATTTACTGCCATTGCCATCATATTATTTTAGACAGGGACATGCTTTATGAAAATTTAAGTTAATGGATGCAACTGGGTCAAAGACAAATATGGACAGTGGTGCCTCCATGTCAGCGACGAAAGTTTCACAAAGGATGACTGGAAGGCAAATTTTAAAATATATGTGCACACCTTGTATGTCCTCTTCCGCCCATGTACAAAAAGACCCTGAGTTTCGATATTTCTCCAGTCCGTTCTTTCTTTCCTGTAGGACTCCATGACTTTGGTGACTGAACACTGTGGTCAGAATACAAGGAGACACTGGTTATAGAGAATCATAGGTTATTCAAGAAAGATCAAATCCTGTTGAAAGCATAGTGACATTAGATGCCCTATTCAAATTAGCCCTGTGGATTTTCCTGGTCAAAGACTGAAATTGGTCGCTGGATTGCAAATTTTGCAATGAGAAATGCCAAAAATGTGATACCTTATTGACAGATACCCTGTAATGCGTGTAGTCTATAAAAAAACATAACAGAAGGTATAACAGACACAAAACTTTATATATACATACATGTTATATGCTTTTCAGATGTGAATGGAAATTTCGTATTGCACCTTTCGGGTGGTGGCAAGTAAAGCCAAACTGCGCTTTAAAATGATTAGTGTGAACAAACTATTCAAGTCTAGTAAGCTAGTCTGTGTGGCACTTAAAAATTCATTTTAAAAAAGCTGTGTGAGATTTGTCATGTAATACTCGTTCATATGTCTATGATAATTCCAACTTGTTTTGTACCTTATCTGGTGCCGCATCACCCTGTTACTAGTTCTTAATGTATCAATGAATTTAACAGTTTTGCTTCCAGAAAAATGTTATATTTTGATAATTCCGCAACATGACATGGCAATAAAACAGCTGCAACAAAAGCACTTGGACGTGCCTGTCTCTGAATATGTGCATGTATGTTGCTTTATTTAGAAATATGGTAGGTTCCTGTCACAGACAACAAATTTATGGCCAATTTATAAACCCCAGACACACTACATTGGGTATTTACATTCACTTTGGTTTTGTTTTGATCTCACATTGCACCAGGTAGTCTACTTTGCTATAAGCTGACTACATCATGCTCACACATGAGGCCCCAATTGTTAGGTGCATGCGAAAGAGCTGTTGAACTCATAGCTGTCAGCCTTTCATTCATCCATTCCTTTTCTTTCCATATCACTCATCTTTCCAGATTTCTGCTTGTAATACCACTGTACTTAAAAAGGTATAACTAGCATCATTCTGTGCGGCAGGTTGTTATAAACAGCCATATGTAATTTATATTGTGTCATATACCATACTTGAATTTTGATGAATGTTCAATGCCACACAGACCAGGTTTATGCACTTTAGATTTGCTACTTACAAGCTCTATGTTTGGCATAATGTTCACAGATACTGCTCAAATGATGAGCCTCGAAGGCTCACATTGTTATTAACAACCATATGTAATTTATATTATGTCATATACCATACTTGAATATAAATTTGGATGAATTTTCAGCATCACACAGACCAGGTTTATGTTCTTTAAATTTGCTGCTTAAAAGCTCCATGTTTGGCATAATGTTCACAGATACTGCTCAAGTGATGAGCCCCAAAAGGCTCATATTCCGTTATATGAACATGGATCTCTTTCTTTCCTATTCGACAGGATACATACATTGTATATCACATGATTTATAACGCAGTTGATAAGATAGAGCCACATTCTTCGGCAAAGAGCGGCGGACGGCGGCATTCAATGGCATAGAGGCAAAAATAGTCTTGCTGCCACTGGTTGCCTGTGACCGCAACTGTGTGTCAGTAAGCGTCAAATATCTAGGATGAATTTCCGCGGTGGTTGGCAGCAGAGACCAAGGGTCAGCAGCTGTTGAAACTCTACAAGAGAGCTAGCAGGATCACACTGAAGGTACCACTATGTACACCAACAGCTGAGGGCCTAGATTCCCTGGGATGGACCACCCTTGAAAATAGATGGAAACATAATAAACACTGTATTCTGTTCAATGTCTTTACCAGCAAATCCCCAAGTTACTTGAACGAAACCTTTAACTTTTGGTAATAGAAATCATATTTATGCCGTACGCTCTGCCTTGTCAAATGGCTTAGTACTTCCAAGGTCTAAAACTAACCTTGGTAAAAAAAACTTTAGATTTGAAGCCAGTTTAAACTGGAACAATTAAAATAACAAAATGAAGCAAGCTACTTCAAAAACTGTATTCAAAAGGCTCTGTTTGAGGGACATTGAACTGAAGACGACCCACTGATGCAAATAACTTCATTCAAACCTTTAAACTGTTTATTGCAAATGTTGTTTATGATTTTATGTAGTATACTGTTTGCTTTCAGTGTTTTGTATTTTATCAGGGGCCCCGTCGAGAACAGTGTTGTAACACTGAAGGGGTCCCTGGGTAAAAATGACAAATAAATATACTATCATAAAATATGCACCTCCAGGAAATCCTACATTGCGCCATACAGGTATCATGCTTGCAATACAAATATTGCCCTGAATTGTCCAAACAATAATTTTATAGTTGGAAACCTACCTCAAAATAAAAGTGAAGAACTTCAGACTTCAACACCTAGGGCTGCTAGAGGAAACTACAGTTTTATTCTATATGGTGAACAGAAAATTAATTTTTCATCTATAATCATAATGCTTGAATGTCTTTTACCCCTCGGCCCATATGGGCCACGGGGGGGGGGGGGGCTGGTATTGCTATCCCCTGCATCTGTGTGTCAATCCATGCGTGCTTCCTTCCGTGTGTCCTTTCTTCTTTTGTGCCATTTCAGAAGAACCAGATAAGCTGGGTTCATGCATTTTTTTGGATGATCACTCAAGTTCGAAGAATAATGACCTTGACCAAATTTTCAATTAAAGGTCTTTAGGTCAATTATCTCTGGAATTTTTGCATGCAATATCAGAGGAACGAGAATTGCTAGGATCATGGAACATTCACAAATAATTATCCTTATCTATGGAATTTTTGCATGCAATATCAGAGGAACCAGAATTGCTAGGATCATGGAACATTCACAAATAATTATCCTTGTACAATTCTTCATTAAATTTGAAGGAAAGTGCCCTTGACGTAAGTTGAAGGTCAGCTGAGGCAAATTTTCTCTTTAATAAATGTTTTGTACTTGAGATCTTAAGAACTGCATAAGATAGGATCATAAGCCTTTCACAGTTAATCACCCCTGTAAGAGTCTTGCTCAGGTTTGAAGGACAGTTACCTTGACCTGATGTCAAGGTCACCAGGGTAAATCCATTTTTTTTTAAATACAAGGAACATCAGGAGAACCAAATCATGGGAAATTTCAATATGGATATTCTAAATATTCTAAAGGTAAAGTCCGTTCGTTTAAAAAATTCTTACATTTTAGGACGAGATATGGACTGAAAGAACATATATATATATTGCCAAGTGTAAGAACAATTACTGGCACCTGCATTGACCATATATATTTCCACTATGAATGGAATTTCAACTGGTGTTCTAGAAATATATTACTCTCACCATTAAGCAATTGTTGCAGCATTTGATATTTAAAACTACTAACAGACACAGATGTGTAAACTTAATGTGGCTGAAAAACATTTTGTGCCTCAGCAAAACTACAGTTCATGAGTATGTTACTGAATTTACGGTACTCTGCAAACCACAAGAAACAGAAAGGGAATGTGCTCAGCATACTTTGATAAGAATACATTATTTTTTCCCTTTTATGGGCGGCTGGGTTTTTTTGAGGCGTTAGCCAATTATGTTGCATGATTACACCTGCAATTTAGCGATGCGGCTGTTTTTTTCTAATGACCTGTAGAAGAATATTGGAAAACGTCATCAATGGAAAATGTCAGGCACGCAAGAATTAAGTACCTGAGAACAAGTATACAAATTAGGTAGCCATTCATTTGGAAATGTTAAAATGAACAAAGATGGGTCTGTATGTGCATTGAATTAAGGTACATGTGTTACGAACACGAGTCTTGGTGAGAATTTTCCTAATCAGCTTCTTTTTATTGACAACTTCCAACCTCTTTTTAGACGAGACTGTTCCGCAGGGCAAGGAGGAGGGGTCCTTATACATGTTTCTTCTTCTCTACCATGTCGGGGGCGCACTGATCTAGAGGATCTTAACTCAGAATGCACCTGGGTTGCGATTACTACAAAACACGGGGTTTTAATGATTGTAAATTTATATCGACCTCCTGGCCTGCCTGCTGATATACGGGATGCCTTTCTTGACTCTTTGAATACCTCCATCTCTATGGCAGTTGAAAGTAACCTACATGTACACTCACTGAAATCACGTTTGATGAGCAAGATTTTTGACAGTCTGATTGTCTCTAAGAGTTACTTCTGCAACCAGGCCTGACAATATTGGCAACATACTTCTCAAGAATACTGCTCACTCTATCTGTAAATCAATCCTCTTACAAAGATATTTAAACTTTCTCTTAATCAAGCTTACTTTCCCTCGTCCTGGAAAGTACCAATATTTGTCATGTCTTCAAAAAATCTAACAGACAAATGAAAAGTAATCATAGGCCAATATCCTTACTCTGTGGTGTTTCGTAAAGTCTTTGAACGCCTAATGTTTAATACCCACTTTGGATATTTTACAGTAAACAATCTCCTAACATCTAAAATTTCAGTTTTCAAGGCAGGTGATTTATCAAGCCATCAACATGTTTGCCTACTTTATATTATATACAACAGTCTAGTGCTATCGAAAGAGGGCAGAATGGTACTTCTAGACGTCTCTAAGGCATTCGACAAGCTATGGAATCCTGGAATCCTCTTTAAACTTAAGCAGCTTCGCATATCCGATCATCTTGTGGTCTGGGTCAAAAGCTATCTTTCTAATCGCTGCCAAAAAGTTACTATCCATGGTCAATATTCTACCTGGCTTCCTATCCAGGCTGGGGTACCTCAGGCTCTATCCTGGGCCCCCTCCTATTCCTGGTTTATGTAAATAGTCTAGTGGACAATCTCACATGTGAAGTGAGATTGTGCGCTGATGATACTAGCATAATCGAAGTTTCCAATAACCCTGTACAATCCTCATGTCACCTGAACACCAATCTGTCTTTAATACATCACTGGGGCAGGCTATGGCGAGTGTTATGCAATGTCATCAAATCATTATCTGTTATTGTATTTGTGTCTTTTTTGCCCAGAACCACTTCCTAGTAGTCAATATCCTATTCCGCAGTTCGAACTCTTTACTCTCCATAAGCTAACCTGTCCCTGTCTAACCTGTATATATATGGAATTACTATTGTCTATATTGCACACGTTCCTCTGTAAAATTTTGACATAGGCTGTATCAGCCCAATTAAATTAAAGGGTCTTCAGCGGGTAACTACTCAACGTGTTTCGGAGCCTTTTACCCGTAATACCCGTTATATGTTCCGTGAAAAACGTGAAACCTCAGCCTCCACCTGTTTGCTTGGGTGGGCATTCAATTCCTCAGACAGATAGTCATACACATCTCGGTATCACCTTGAATTGTGACTTATCTTAGAGTGCATTTAACTCACCAGTTTATTCCAAAACTATTTTCTACAGGTATATCACACAGACAATGCATTAAAATCTACATGTATCCACAGCAACCAGCCTATAATTGTCGCAAATGTCCCACAAAATCCATTTGGGGCAAAAAGTCCGACATCCCAGCGCCAAATTCAAACGGGTATCCCATTCTGAATCGAGTTCGCTCCGTGACATTAGCCGTATGACAAGTGTTCCTAATTGTCGATCAGAGCATATTCTTTTATCTACTCGCATTTTTATCTGCGACAATTATAGGCGTGTTGCTGTGGATATAGAAACGGATCATGCCAAACGTGAAGCGGGATTGTGGTCCAGATGTGACCTTCGTTTCAAACCTCTCTATTTAGGCGCTCCATGTGAAGACGTTGTGGTCTTAGGCCCATCCGCCACCATCTTATTAGCACAAATAACTGACTGCACAGATGAATACATAATATTTATTGCAGATATGGTCCTATGTGGGTCATTGAACGCATAGATATTCCGGGTCCAATGAGTTAACTCCGAAATAGTTTCTAAATTTCTATTCAAATATATATATATATAATTACCCAAAGGTCCAATGCACTATCGCCTGGCTTATACTACCGGAGATAATTTTATCTCTTGGCTTAGTAAGCCAAGCGATACTTAAATTGAGCTGCCTCTGCATTTCAATTAGAAATTTTCAAGGTTAGTCTTTTTTCAAGAACTTCACTTTTAGAAAAAATATGAAAACGACTGGATACACTTGCTACTGAAAGATCTGTAACTTTATAATAAATGAAGTTTTTAACCTGTTATTGTAGGCATATCATTTGTTTTCTTCTGCCTATACTTATTTTCTTTCTTAACTCTTTCATTGCCGTAAGCGACTTTATTTACACTAAGTCTTATATTTGAATCAATATCATTAAATGATATTCAAATTCTTCATGCAAAGCTCTTTTATTCAAACACAAACACGGCTAGACTTGAGATAACAGACTTATGACAAAGTTTGGTTCTGGTAAACAGCTCTTCTTGATGTAATCTGCAGACATTGCGTGGGAAGTGCGCCGAGAATAGGCTTAAACTTGGCATTGAAAGATTTAATTAGGTATGACCATGTCATGATAATGTTGATTACCAGTAAGAATATATATAAGCAGGTAAAGGTCACAAATACATATTTCCAGGAATTATTTGTCACTGACTCATTTTTTCTTTGATTCATTTTATGTGAATTGAATCAGATCGGAATTTGATTTATGGAGCCCAGTTTAGTGAAGTTCGCATCCCGGAAAATCCAAATAGTCCTCATCAAAATGCAGTCGCAAATGCCAGGAAAACGCATCTGAGAGCATGTATTTTTAATTTTCCGGGGGAGCCCCCCCCCCCCCACACACACA
>OZ026622.1:60833258-61125758 GCA_964020975.1 Hermodice carunculata | reverse complement strand
GACAACAGTACATATGTTTAGATCAGGTGCCACTGAACACATTGTTTTTAAAATGTGCAATCTTTATATGTGTAAGAGGTGAAAAATAATAAATGTAAAGAAAATTGTCTTCTAAGTCACTACTTGGAAGTCAAGCTGCGTGTGTAGAAACTCCAAACTTTTTGTATGCACATTTTCAAACACAAGAGTCGATGCGCCTTTCTTCCGACGACCTATCTCGGTTTCACAAGCGTATCTGATACAGTAACTCGAATGATTGTATAAGCGCCGGGAGGTGACAACCTCGATCCTGTTGCCTCTCTGAACGAGAGGTTCTATGATGCCATGACTCTGGCAGCAGAGGTAATATACTGACTCAGGAACACACGTTTGAACACAAATGGACCTGCGTTCTTCAGAGGGGGCTTGCTTTGTGGTGCCAGCTGGTTTTCAGGCTTTGGCTCTTTTTTATATAATTATATTTAAGGAAACGTCAAAATCCAAAAACTTGGATATCATTTTTGGACATTTCAAAAGCTTTCAATACCGTTGATAGGGACACATTATTCATAAAATTATGGGAAAAGGGTATCCAGGGTACAGCGTAGCGCATGATCAAGGGACTTTACAACTCAGTTGACAAAAAGGCTATTTTGGGGCCATTTGAAGGCGGCTGGTTTGAGTTAATAAATGAGGTAAAAGAGTGATATACTTTGTCACTTACGCTGTTTTCCCTTATTTTGTCTGATCTTGTTGATATGTCTGACTTTGTTGATATGCCTGAGAAGCAAGGTCTTGGCATACCTTACAAAGATATCAAAATACCATGTCTACTATATGCAAACGCAGCATCCTATCGGCCCAAGATAACGTTAATCGTGTATCATTAAGGTGATAATATTTGGAAAAGTATAATCACCCCCTCTGTTTCTCACGGTTGTTCAGTTTGGCTTAATAACAGTATTTAAAGTAGAAATACCAACAAGTCAATACAATATTCCATGACAAAAGCGATTATGCAAATCAAATCGTCTCCTGCAATGTCGGCTGTTATAGCGGAATAGGGAAGGACAGTTTCTAAAGTTTCCAGAAACCTCCACTACACGGCGCGAGTCATCGCTTTCATTCGGGTACTCGCGTGCGGGTGAACATTGGTCTTGGCGGATTTGCAAACACTGTGATAACATTGTACGTATCGGCAATCAAAGTGCCAAAAATGTTCCCTTTCACGTAATATCTGCTAATAAATTTTACAGGCACGAAAGATAAGATTGTATTATAGCAGGGATGATTACCCCTTGGACTAATCCTTGACAGGATGCATATAAGTATTACCATTGAATGATGTATAACGTGCCCGAATCGCACCTGTGTAGGCAGATATTGAATTATATGACCGACGAAACACAGGGGGCAAGGCACAATGCTGGCAGTATTTCCCACAATTACATGAAATTTTAATCAATGTTGGAATAGACAGAGCACTGTGAAGTGAAAATCTCGATTGGCTGCATCTGTTTTTCTAAAGGCAGTTTAGAGAGTTACAAATTGGATTTTTTTTCAAGAAAGTGACGTGAGGATTTTTCACAGTGTTACAAGTCACTAAAACGTTCAACTTTTGCAGAATTTTTTTTTTTCAATTTGTGGTTTTAATGCTGTTAGACCTAATTTTATGACCAGAGTCTGGTGTTTAGATTTAAATGAAGACTTTCGCAGATGGTGCATAAACGACGGAAAATGTGAACTTTGTAATCAGGGTTATGAAACTCTCCCATTTCATGTTTACTTGTCCAAAAGTAACCTCCATAAGGATCAAACATTTTGCAAATTGAGAAAACATACTAATACAAATTAAAGTAGAATTGTTGTGGTGATAATTTATGGCCCTGTCAACGCTAAGTAAACTCGGCTATTTTTGGGTGAGCAGGCGTATTTGTATGAAAGTCAGGTTGGGGCACTCTTAGATTTTACCTGTAAGTAATTTTTAATGGAGGCATGGCAATGCAGGCGTGAGCTGCTCGACCTGCCGTTACATACCTTTTAGTTTGCATGTATTTATAATCTGCTGTCACTGTGTTGTACATACATTCTTTTTTACTGTGTCTTACCTTTGTATTCTGTGTTTTGTATTTGACGCATTGCAGGTCATGCCCTGCCTCGGGTGCCCCCGTTGTAAAGGGGTAATTTCAGCCAATTACTATTGTTATTATTATTATTATCATTACATCTCTTCTTCTTCTTCTTCTTCTTCTTCTTCTTCTTCTTCTTCTTCTTCTTCTTCTTCTTCTTCTTCTTCTTCTTCTTCTTCTCCTCCTCCTCCTCCTCCTCCTCCTCCTCCTCCTCCTCATCATCATCATCATCATCATCAACATCAACATCATCATCATCATCATCATCATCATCATCATCATCATCATCATCATCATCATCATCATCATCATCATCATTATTATTATTATTATTATTATTATTATTATTATTATTATTATTATTATTGTTATGTAATACTGCCAAGGCACACAGCAAATAGACTCACCCGTTCTTCGAAAAAATGATTTTTGTTCTTCACTGCAGTAATTACCTTTCACCGTGATATTCAAACTGTGTTTTAGTACATGATCAATCGCTCATGCCTTGGCACGTTCATATAAAAATTGGAAAAATGCTAGCTTGGCTGATACACCTTGAAGGTGGCTTAGACTTGATATTAGATTTAAACAGAAGTTTTATTCACGTATAAATAATATAAGTTAGCCAATTGTTTGGAGTGGACTACAGCATATAGCTCATACGAAGGGGGCTGTATTTCACGAGGCGATAGCCGATTAAAGTACGGCTTCCTGAGTGTGAGCTATCTGCTGTAGTCCACTTCAAACCATTGCCTGACGATTTTACCCCATTTTTGATCTTTTTCTATCTAAAACACACATGAGTGAAGTTGAAATGCGGCTGTGATTCTGTAAAATCTTCACTCTCCAACCATGGGCATGGTATTTCTTGTTGGTGTTGAAGCATTGCCAGGGTCACCGTCCGGAGTGAATTGTTAAAGTTCGTGAATTTGCTCCCTTCGCATTCTAGTGGCAAGGTTGTTAGCTTTCTGTGTGCTCTTGTGCACAAGACACATCTTCCTTGCATCCAATGTGGCCATAGAGTGACGGGCAAATCGTCGTGTAATAATAATATACTTTATTTCTTTAACGAGAATCGAAAAAGTAGCCATAGGTTAATATTAATTTCTCTTCTCAAATCGCCGTGTGTGGCTAAAGAGTCGGAGAAGGGGCATCAGTGAGTATCGAGCCATTTTCTTGTCTTCTGACCACAGGGGCAACCAGCAGAATGGTTGTCATCATATTCTGGTCGATACGAACCCATCCATACTGACAGCCAAAGTCGGTGGACAGTAACTTTGGCGGTCGTTATGAATTGGTTTGTATTGACCAGAATATGATGACAACCATTATGCTGGTTGCCACTGTGCATCTGACAAGGGGAGTAAGCTTCGCTGTATGGGAGCAGTCATTAACCATAGCTGGTATCTTCAACGGGGAGCACTGAATATAGCGATGTGAAGTCAAGACCGTGAGATGGGATCTAAGGTGAATAGCTATAGATATATTACAGTAGATCACAGGACAGAGACATGGACAGTAGCTGACAAGAAAGAGAGATTATAGTAGATGACAGAACATTGAGATGGACTGTAGATGGCAGGACAGAGAGATGGACTGTCGATGACATGACCGAGAGATAGACACTATATGACATGACAGACCTGTGGACTATATGTGACAGGACAGAGACATAGACAGTAGGTGACAAAACAGAGAGAGAGGGACAAAAGCTGACAGGACAGAGAGATGGACTCTCGGTGACAGGACAGAAAGACGGACAGTTGGTGACAAGGCACACAGATCGACAGATAAGGAAGGCCATACAACCTGTTGCATAGATTACAATCTGTGTGGCTTTGCACATATATGCGAAACTGGAACTGAACTGCGCGCTAAACTGGGGTGGGGGGGGGAAGTGCAGCGTCACATGGCATAACAATTATGGTCTTTAAATCTGATCTCTTCATGCGATATATATCTCGACTCAGCAACCATGAAACACCGAAAATACTAGAAACCACGCATAAAGCAGCCAAAGTTCCAGTGCAGCTCCAGGAATTTATAGCATGAACTTTCTATGAATGTAGATTTTATAATTGATGAATGTACATGTTGTTTGTAGACGTACATTAATTAATCGTTATGCAACACAAGACGGAAACCATTTTAATGGATTGTATTGAAGAGTTTTGACATTAAGGGTTAACAACAATTTGTGTATCATTTCATCTACTTTTCGATTCACGTGTATCTGTTGTTTTACGCTTAGGAAGCACCGACAAAGTGCTGCATGAGCATGAATTATCCCAAGCAAGAGACCCTACAGTTAGGGAAAGGGTGGTGATAATTAGGTATGTTTTCACTTTACTTCCGAGAGTACTGCTGTCTTTTGCACTGTTCCATAATATTTGAAAGAAGAACGTAAAGTTTTTACGAGAATATTTCAGTTTTAGACCTCGCAATTCGTAGTTGCGAAAGAGTTTCGTGGCGCACAGGAACGGGTGCTATGGTTAGTTTGGAAGTAATTTAAATCATCTGGGCCAAACTTTTTTAAGGATTTATACGTCTGAAAACCTAATGGAACATTCGTCGATCTTGCTGTTGTTACCAGTTTAAACTATTTCATTTCGACTCATCCTTGCACTTGACCCTGTTTTCAGTGTTGCTGCTCTGGTCTATTATTTATGTAATTCAAATCGGTCAGTTACCCCGATAACCAGAATGACACTTTCCTTTCTCATCACCGGCCTGGCCCAGTTTTATAAATAAATTGAGACTGAGAACACTAGTGGCAAGGCCAAACACAAGACAACAAAATTTTTCATAAGCCAAGCTCTCACCCCAAGTGCGTAGCTGGGGGGAGGGGGTCAACGGTTGGGACGAACCCCCCAAAAGAATGAATGAATGAAAGAAAGAACATGAAACAAAACACAGCTTTACTTACTAGCATGACAAGATACTTCTTGATTTTGATTACGGTCATTGGTGTGATTGAGCGAAACACAGCAAAAGAATTTCCGTATGTGATCATTATAAAATGGTCCAAACTTTTTGGTGGCTAGACCTTATGTTACAGCTTAATTACAGTAGCCTCAGTGCATGAAGTACACTTCCAGTTATGTTGATCAGCAAAATATTAGAGGAGCAGCCTTCATAGGCAACTTCAAGTTTTAGGTGGTGTAGCTGTACCTTCATAGAAGTTAAGCATCTGGGTATAAAGTTAAGAAGGTCCAGCTTTCGAAAATTGCTTCAGATCGCCATCCAGCAGAAGAGTCGACGTTCAGTGTGAGAATCAGTTCTCTTTGCCCTCAGGTTTTGACTCCTAAAATTAATTTGCTACAATGACATGTACAGCTCACAACATGACCGAGCGATATTCAAAACCAAATTTATATTGAAAAGCTTTTTTATAATTTGACAAATGGAGAAATAAACAAACATAACACCGTTTCGTTTTTAACAATTCAAAGACTGCAATACAAATTCCTAATCAATAAAGAGCTGTTACACCCTGAAGTATCTGTGTCTCAAATCTGAGAAAGTTGAGGATTCGACTTGAGAAAACAATTTCTAAAAAAGCAAAACAAAATTTGGATGAAAGGAATGCTTTTACAATGTTCTTCAAAAGGCTTGGTAAGATGCTAACCTGATCAATGCAATTAAAAGACAAAACTGACATCGCAAAATTTTCAAAATTCATAATTTTTAATAGTAAAAATAGTGTTTCCAGATATTGTATTTGGGCAAAAATATGAAGGTAGATTGCTGCTCAATATCAATAAAAAAAATCTGTAAATTAGTGCTAAAAAGGTGTCACATAAAAACAGCTGCATTTTACTCTCCAATAGCCAACTAGCTGCCAGAGTGTCAAGTCTGGAAACATGCAGAATATGTTACAATAAATCCCTTTACACATTTTTTGTGTTTTGGGATTTATCGTAACTTATAGTTTACTTTAAACTAGTGGTCTGTTACTTGATTAATGAAGAAATTTTGCTGTTTTAAAGTTCCAATGTATGTCAGTTTGACACTTTGAATATAAAATGCTATTTAACTTTCCCAGCAAGCACAATTTCCTAAGGACCCTTTTGTTTTGTATTTCTGTACAAGCACAAAAGTCCCAGATATAAAAGCAATGCAAAATAAATTTGAAATGATCAATCAATTCATCTCTCTCTCTCTCTCTCTCTCTCTCTCTCTCTCTCTCTCTCTCTCTCTCTCTCTCTCTTTCTCTCTCTCTCTCTCTATATATATATATATATTTTTTTTTTACATTGGTCTATGTTAGATAAAAAATATTGAACTTTTTATGCTTTATATATATATGTATATATATATATATATATATATATATATATATATATATATATATATATATATATATATATATATATATATATATATATATATATATATATATAAAGCATAAAAAGTTCAATATTTTTATCTAACATAGACCAATGTAGAAAAGGGTATCTTAAGATTAAAGATTGGGAACTATACAATAACACTTGATTTACATCAGGCACGAACACAAAAAAACATGAGAAAAAACAAAAAGACTGTGACAGTCGTGTACTCAGCTGACCCTACATGCACTGAAGTGATGCCTGAAGTGTTCCTGTGAACTATGATGTCAAGGTCAGCTCTGTTTCAGACCATGATCACTTTTGCAACCATGTACATATCCCCTTGCCGATCATAAAAAAACAGTGAAATTGCAGCACCACCTGTTGAACAAATTAAAGCCTAGTTGTCCCTACAAGTGTCGCTAGGCAATTGGAAGCACTTGGCTGAGCTGTTTCCAAGACGAAGATTGTTTAATATGTTGCCAAAAAATCAACAAAAATCATCCGAATTTAAAAATTCACTGGACAATAACCATTTGCATAGACCTGGTTGAGACTTACCCAAGGTACATTCCCATCAAGTTTCCAGTGAATCTGCTTGGTAGTTTCGGAGAACAATTCAAAAATGAGAGTTTCCATTGTAATCCCCATCCATTTACACAAATAAAATGCATGCATCAACCAGCAGACCCATGAATTGAAACAATGTTAAAAATCAGGCATCAAGAACACATTAAGAACTAGGAGTCCCTGTGAGTATTCCTGATATCAAAGCAATTGGGTGAGCGGGTTCAAAATGCGATCTAGCGTTAGAATGCCCATTGATGTAAGTACCAATCAATAGGAAAGGTGCATTTGCCGATAAGTACACAAAATGAAAAATAGTTAAAAATCAGAAATCCACAGCATCGCCACCTGGAGAAGAACTTTGTTTGATCCCTTTACAAGGAACATTTCCATCAAGTTTCAGCACAATCTGAGTACTGGTTCTGGAGAAGAGATGGAAAAAAGGGCAAAAACACATGTAAACCATTGAAAATAGAAAAAATGCAGTGCCATCTCCTGAACAAAGAGCTTGTAGCCCCTATGAGTGTTCCTGTGTGATATCAAAACAATTTGGGGAGCAGTTTAGGAGAACATTTTCTCCTACCCAAGGTATTTGCCACCACGTTTAAGCAAATCTGCCAAGTGGTTTTGGAGAAGTCAAAAATGTGAATTGTGGATGCCGACGGACAGTAACTGCTTTGATTTCCAAGATATTTAGGAAACATGAATCAATGACTGACTTACACATGTCAAAAAACTGTTAAAACCTACAGAGGTAAGGGTACAGGCAGAATTTATAGATATATATCAACAAAGTGCTTAAAAGATCAATTTATGACATAAATATGCAAATGTGTGCATACAGCATATTCAGCATTGCATTTTGTCTGAAATTGCCATTGTTGATTTGGACTGTATGTCATTTGACCCTTTTGACATGCAGTAAGGGGTATACAACTCTAATTTCTGTGATAAATTTATTATTTTTACACAAACTCCGACTAAAAACGTCGAATTGGTAAATTAATGGATCATACACTGCACATTTGGAGCTAGCCAAATAAGACACCTTATTATCTACACAACTCATATGTTTGGTTGAAGTGTCACATAGAGCTGTCAAGTGAACTTAAAAGGTCGTGAAAGCTTTATATTTAGTTGCAAATATTTGGAAAAAAGCTTGGTAATCCTAATTATAGACTTTTCAAGCAGACAACATTGGTATACAGTAAAAGTAAACTTACAAGAGATTCCATGCACATAGCATTGACATTTGTTCCATATTACTTCCATATTGGTATGGCTATTTACTAGAAGGAATGACTTTGATTTTCGAAACACATGATACCATCGCAAGGTGCATAGTGCAGACTAAAATTATTATAGAAAGCGTCTGACGTTCAATTGAAACTAGAAAACATGAAAATGGTATCAGGTCAATGTGACATTTCATTTAAGAATAAGTTCCCCATATATGAAGCTTCATTAGACATTTGTTCACAGTTCCAGTTATTTATTCTAATATTTCAGGAAGGACGGCCTCACTGATATTGTATATGGTGCATACACGTGTCCATAAAATTCCCCAGATATGTAGAAAAAGAAAATTTGGTAAATTCCGTAATATGCAAATGTAACATGCACAAATTCAGCTTGCGTAACACTTGAAATAATTTTTCAAAGCATTTGAGTGCACAAAAATTTTTTATCAGTCAGAGTTGTCTCAAGGGAGATAAACACCATGCAATACAAAGTTGCTTCTTTTCCATCATATCCTGAAATATAAATTGCAGTCAATGTAACGTACAAACATTCTTCTCCAACTGAGAAGAACTGTGCAATATATTTATCTCTTGGTATTGTTTTTAAGAATGAAGGGTATTTTTGTCGCATGTAAAGGGGAAAAAACACACATAAAATATAATTATGGTATTTTAAATGGTGTTGAAAGTATTTATATTTGAAAGTTTCCTCACATCGTTAACAGATACACCACTTGATTTTTGGAACAGAAATAAGGATAGGGTCTTCAATGTTACAAAATCTGTTGTTGGAACCCTTAACTTTCATAGGACCACCAAATCAACTTTTTGGACTGGTTCTTAATTTTTTCAACTCATGTTACACTTTGTACACCACCTCTGTGCTCTCAGCCTTTTAACAGTTTTGAAGAACATAAGACTAAGTGTGTACCTTGAAGTTTGGCTCTTATGCATTGCAAGGAAAATTCACTTATTTCACATGAGGAGGAGGAGGAGAGGAGGAGGAGGAGGAGGAGGTGAGTCAGGTTTGCATTTTCTGTTATTATCATCCATCAGTGCAGTTCCAACAGTGCAAGCCAATAGTGACTTATACCATCAAATTGACTCAATTTCACTCTGTTGTCATTTTCACTGATGCCCACATCACATGAATTGTCGCAAAAATGATTTTTGATTAGTTTGATTAGCTCTGCATCTCCAGAACAGGAATGTCATCGGGTTTTTGTCATTTTATGCCCATAATTTTTTTAACATTTATCTTTTTAAGCTTAGTTTTACAGTTATGTAAGATCATGTTTATCGTCGAAGTTCCAATGCATAATATACTGTTTGACAATAGCAATACACATACACTTAATAAATAATTACACGAACTACTTAGGCCAAAACTGTTTTATACCTTCCCATAAAACGAAGATTTTTTTTTTTATTTTTGTCGTGCTATAGTGTGAAGAGAAATATGCTGAATTAGAAGGTAAAATCTTGCATGTTCAACTTTTTAAAAAATCAGGTAGATCTCATATTTTGACGAAAAGAAAAATGAATTGTGCTGAATGTTATTGTACAGAGTATCACATGCTTATAGTTTCAAAATGGACTTTCCTCTTCCATCTTCAATCTAGTTGTAAAGCAGTGAGCAGAGGGACCTGACAGACACAAATTAAAACTGCTGCAACCAGTGGTCTTTCAATTTTCAACATCTGATGAATAAATTAAGGGATCATAACTAACGCTTCAGAAACTTTCGTGACTTTCATGTAAAAATATGCAACTATTTCATTTGTTTTTTATTTAAGACTATAAAAAACATATTTTCTGATAGAAATCATTTGTCTTAATTTAAGTTCACTATTGAATTTCAGATTTAACCATTTCAACTATTTCAATGTAAGTCTAATTAAAATTTGCAAAAATTTACATGAAATGAAAAATAACAATTTTCAAAAGTTAACAAAAGAGTTACCTTGTAATATCAAAATAAGCTAGCGACTGTGTCTAAAGTACTGTATCTCAGATTTTTTAATAAGGCTCATGTGATTTGTTATAGATCAATGAAATTTTATTGAAATTTAAACCAAAAAAAAAAAACAAAAAGCTTTAAAATTTGACCTAAACTTTTCCTGAAAAATCTGAGATACCGCTTTGTAGCCAACAATATGCTCTCTCTATTTTGATAAACACGAAATATTTATCTGGAAATGTGTGTGAGCTATTTTTTGTTTATGCTCAAAATACGAAAAAATTATATTGTAATTTAAAAACTCATTCAGATTTAATGACTGAACCGGTACAAAAGATCTGTTGCTGGTTTTACATTTATCAAGATGTCTTCTGTTATAACATATATAGTTTTTATGGGTTCAAATGAAAGTGGTAAAATGCACAATCTAATATTCAACAAGAACTAATATTTTCTAATTCTATTGTCATAACGTTTACCAGTCCCTTAAATTACTAAAATGATACAAGTATGGCTGTTTAAAAGTAATGAAGCTTAACTGTTCCAAACTTAGGCTGCATAGATCTTTTTTACCTAGTTAACAAAGCTTTTTCCTCAATCTTGTTCGATTACTTAAGCACTTGAATACTAATTTCAGTCCCTAAAATTTACCATTTTGCACTTCAAATATCATACTTTCCCGGGGCTGGGGGGCATGCCCCCGGACCCCTGCAGCGTGGCAGGTCTATTCTTTATTTCATTTGAACCACCCAATCCAAAAGCCTGCCTACGCTCCTGCACCCAACCCAGTTCTTGACAAAATTTTAGGTTTGACCGCTATGCATTTCTCTGTTAAGTGTGAGAAAGTTGTATCTCATAACCTGTGACCTAAAAAGATCATTGTTCATGCTCAATTTCGATGCTGATTGGGCTAATTCAAACTTGGTAGGGTTGTCTGTGACTAGTTCTGTGTAAAATGTGTTCCAGATGGATGGACTTGACCTGACTTCCAAGGTCACAAGAAACCTTTATACTTCCGTTTCGTTTCTGCAAAATTTTTGCTCAGGTTGAGGTGAAACGTGGCAGAAGTATTCCCAGTTAGACAGCCAGGCAAGCTGTTCGCAAGATGTTGTTGCTGCGTATTCCAGATTTTTAACCATCTGTTTGTTTTGGATACTTGCCATAATATTTTATGCGTACATTACCATGGTTTACTATAATATAATTCAGTCGCCTGCCCGGGCCCGCCAATCTGCCGAGCCCGCTAGTCGCTTTATCGCCCCCTGGTGAAAATAAACCAGCAGACAGAGCCCGTGTCGGCTGCGGCACGGGTACCTGCGCAGCTTTGCCAATGTCTAACGCCCACCCCCACATCCACCCCTTTGTCACTTTGGTGGTTCTTCTCTTCTCAACCCTCCCCCCCCCCCCCCATCATCCGTGGTAGGTGATACGCTATTTATAAACTTTGATGACTCAAAAAATTGAAAAACTGGCTAAGCTGAACTTTTCGAAAATTGTAAATTGTGAGATCCTCTTAATTTACTATAGAAGACTATGAGATGTTTTAACAGTCAATAGTCACGCATCTCTTGACATTATTTTTTAATCCATGGGCGGGTGGATGTGAATGGGCTGGTGATATCATATCATGTCATGTCCATTGGTGTTGCTCATAGTTAATTATCGATTATTATTTTCAATGTTATGTAAAATAGGAGTGTCACACTTCAATGTCTAGTCTGCTGTACCATGCGAGGGACCAGTGAATGTATGCGAATGCAATGTGTAAATATTAGCTTTGTGCAAAATATAACCTTGTCCATGTTGATGAAGCAGTAAAATTATTTTCATCTTATTTCTGAAACAACAGAAATCATGTGGACAGTTTAATTCTAAAGTAGTGGATCTTTGTTTTGAACTATTCGCAAATACTTTTAAATCGCATTTCTTTGCAGAGGCAAAGCATGAAGTGTGGAAGTTGTTTCTATGATGAAGTTGGACACAGAATTGTGCACGTGTCCAGCAACAAATTTTTGCTGCGGTAATGCTATTCGATAAGTGTCCATGATTTGCCCTTACAGATATCTACGTTTGATGTTGAGGAATTGTATAGCCAGGCGTTTTACACCAAGGGATGTCGCAACTATTCAGAAATAGGTAGGCCTAAACACAAATTCATCAGTCCATCTTTAATTTTAAAAAGTTTTATACGCCATGCCAGAGCGGTAACCTTCCAGAGTTCCAACAAAGTCACTTTATTTTTGTTTTTGAATTTCATGTTGCTTCCGTATGTTGTCAAATTCATTTTGCAGGCGTGGTTGACGCTTTTATTACTCGCATTAGAGGGATTTGTCGTTGTCAAGAAATTCAATGTTTGGGGTCGTTTTGGTAGCAAAATCTACAAGCTTTGTTGTTAATTTGTGGATGTATTTAGTGCAAGTTTATTTTCATATGGTTGATATGATCATGCGGATATCATAGAATATTGACAATGTAATTGCCTGTTAAACAGGCTAAGCTCCGCGTTTCTTTGTAAACAATACACGGAACCTAGTCTGCCAAACAGACAAGTCTCTTTACTCATGTGACTTGCAATACCGAGAAATTGGACGATAGTTTCAATTTGGTTACGGTTTTGAGTATTCACGCATTTTTTATCGACAAAAGGTTCACAACCGGTTCCTCTTACGCTGACATCGGGGTATGCGCATTTTTTACTTTGAGCCAACTTCGTTGTCAGTCATCCCGAAATCTTAGTCAAAATCTCTCTAATATTGGCGGAGATATATGTATCTTCAATTGGTCCTCACCAGGTCTCTGCTATGCTTGCTCACTAAGTGGCACAGCAATAATGATCGCTTTTTACGTTTTATATTCGATCGATTTATTTATTCACTCATTCATTAAAAATCTCCACAAATTACCTGCCCAAAGGGCTTGGTGAAGCGCTTCAAAATCACAATTGTAACCACAGAAAATTTCACGATAACAATTTGTAGATATTTTATTTTATGATGAATGAATATGTAGGATACTTTTTCATTTATTTCATCTTATTGATATAAAATATATAATCATATATGTGAAATGATTAACAGGTTTTTCTGGTAAAGCAGGAACAGATGTTTTCCATGAGAATGGCATGATACGGATTTGGAATCGTTACTGATGAGCAGTTGAGAGAGAAAACTCAACATTGTGAAATTTTACCGTCTTTCAGAATGGATTTCAATGCCGTTATAATGGAATATTATGTTAACCTTCTCATTGTTGATTTTGACGCCCGAGAAATGCAAGTAAGATTTCTCAAGACATGACAAAGGAAGCTCTTAATCTACAATCTTTACGAAGAAGACTCTCAATTAAGAACTAATGACAGAGAAGATGATGAGGATAAAAACGTTGAAATCTTACGTAATAACTATGAAAATGATAAAGAAGTGTATTAACCCTGCTTTGCTGAAAATTAAAAGAATTTTTCTTGATGGACACATCTTGTGCACAAATGATGAAGAGCCAAGAAAAATAAAAGTAAAGGACCAGATAAGATGTAAAATAATCGGATGTAACTTGTCATAATGACATGAAACGGAAATTTATGTGAAAGTTTCATACGTAGAAAAAGATACCCTGAAAATTACCTGATCGAGGGACTGTGAAATTTTGAAATACGAAAATGGGATAGGAAAGACACATGACCTGTGAATGTAAAATGGATGCAACAAAGTGTACTACGCCTTTTTGGTCATACATCTTTTCTGGTCAGTAAGCAATTTTGCATAAATCGTTTAGAATACTTTGTAAATAGTGGAAACAAGGTGGACCTTTCAAGGAAGGAGAGTTGAAAGATCTACAAGGATCGTAGAAAATAATCAGGTTACTATAGATTTAATTTGGAAATACTTTATGGGCTTAGTTGTGAGAAAAATGTGTAAACGAAATTAAAATGTAACATTTGGGTATTTTGTATGTATTTAAATAGAAAAGAAGTAAATTGAAAACTTCAATCAATGTTTCAAAATTTAGTAAAATATTTTAATAAAGTTAGGTAAAAAGAGTATTACCTATAGACTGGGACACAAATACAAAATTATGTATTAATTATGAAACGAAATATTTAGAAGACTTGTAATATTCCAAAAATAGAAGATTTAAATTTTGTTCAAAATTATTTACAAGAACATACTTTGATGAAAGAAATAGAAAATTAGTCTTTGTAAGACGAACATACTGAATGATGTTTGAAAGTAACAAAAAGAAATTTAAAAGAATAAAACTTGTGGCATGATTGGAATTTAAAGAAACATAAGAAAGAAAAACCAGAATTAAAGGAAAGTGAAATAAAAGAATTTGGTAAGATTAAATGATGGAAACATAAAATTGAAGCTGAGTTAGAATACAGAAGGAACATAGAAATTAGAAATATACACAGGTAAATTTGGATAATACGAAATTCAAAGAAGAATAAGAGAAATATGTTTTTGTATTTGGAATAAAGATTTGGTAAAAATATTAATTCAGCCACACAGAAAAGAAAATTATACTTTCCCATATAAAGCTTTGAAACGATCTTTGTTGAACTGCAATAAAAGAGAACGCTTTCGAGCAAAGACAAGGATTGCCTTTCAGGCAAGATAAAAATAAAAGACAGATTTAATCCCCTCGGGCACTTCAGACAGCTAGTTAACAGAGGTGACATTTTGACCATTGGAAAACCTCATATGTTTCGACGTTGGTTAAAACTTATTACTCGTCAAAGCAAGTAACGTGACATAAAGTCACTCATAACACAACATTCGACACCGTCTGGAGAGCCCTGAACTTAAATCTGTTCTCCAGTTGTTACTGTGATTTTTTTTATGAATTTTGTGTGTTGCACTGTTTTTTGACTTACGAATACACAATTGTCTCACCATTGACGCGTGTGGCACCTTGACCCGTTTTGCGACAATGAGGCGTGACTGGTCATGCATGATGTTATCATTAACTTTTGCAAAGGAAGACAGCTTTTTGAGCATATTTAAACTGCGTGACAGCTTTCTCTTGAATTGAATCACAGTTCTAAAAGAAATATGGCACAAAATACTCGATTCTCAAGGATGTTAATTTTGCAATAAAAACAAACAGAACAAAGCAAAAACAAATCAAACCCACAAAAAACTGTCCTCTATCATGACATTGTGCATCATGCTTACTTGGTCATTTTTGCGGAGACAGTTTACAGGCCTACACAGCACATATCCATACCAATACAAATATCAGTTTGGTAGTGCGTCTGTGACAGCAAGCAATGTGAAAATATCTTTGTAAATTTTCCTAGATTTACAAAGTTCTGCAGCACAAGTGTGTGACGTCAGTGAAATATAACTTTACACCTGTATGTGTGTTGGAGAAAGCCGGGTGTTGCACCTTCGTGTGTCAATACTCTAAGCACTTGTGTTACATGCACATTACCTTCACATAAATTTACGGAACCCTATTGCTCTCTAATCTGGTTCAGCATGTCGCCTTGTTTTGTTATTTATCTAATTTTTATTGCCCTCATTCAGATTGTTGGTTATCATCATGAAAAGAAGTAAAAAACGAAAGTGATAACAAAAAGAAAATGCATTGCATCAGACGACACAATTTGGCCAGTTGGCATGGTAAACGTTAAAGATTTAGAAAAGTGGTTTTGCTAGTCCAACATATACAGTGGCATGGAAATGGAAGGCATACACTATGTACTTTTGGTTGGCTTGCCTGACAAATGATATCAATAGAGGCGATGATATGCTCTTATTTACTGATCAAATGGCAAATATATTTGCAGTCACCGAAGAATATGATTATATACTTTATTCATTATGTGGAAAACCAGATACGCACAATACCTTTAAATTGTATGTTCTTTGTTTCTGATTTCCCCTCTGAATAGTCAAACACATTATCATTAAAATTTACCATAATGATAGACAGGTAAAATGTCCGCAATAAATGTATTATTGCTGGAACACTACACTGCCAAGTATAGAATATCCTTAATGCTTGCTGATGGTGCACAATACATAAATGGTTTGCACAGTATTTGATACAAGTAATACTTCATTAATTGAAGTGGCGCAGAGTACCTGGTATGCAGAGAGATATAGCTTGACATGATATATACGACAATGAAATACACGATATATATGTATTGGGAATATTTTTGTGTACCTTGAGTAACACATGACTGAATGGAAAGATTTTTACCAAGAGGTCAAAATAAATATATGGCAATAAGTATATTTACGGGTTCCGTAAATTTATATGAAGGTAATATGCATGGAACACAAGTGATTTGAGTATTGATACAGGAAGGTGCAACACCCGGCTTTCTCCAACACATACACACACACGGGTGTAAACTTATATTGCACTGACGTCACACACTTGTACCCTCTATTCACATATTTGAAAATACACCCGTCAGTCCTTGTTCGTTTAAAGTAATCACCTTTTAATACACCCTTGTAACAAAGAGAACGTTAAATTAACTATTTATTTGATATACTGCATATAGATATTTAGATACAGATACTAAAATAGTTTGGAACTTTTTGTGTTCTTTGAGAAACAGAGGTCTGAAACACATCATATTCCAACAATCAGGGAAAATATATGGAAGCAGGACAAACACACCTCGGTCTTTTACACAAGTGCATTATATGACACTACATCATTTTAAGACCAGAACATGTCCTTTCCACCCATGTACATATTGTTGGGTACATTTTTGTGTACTTTTACTAACAGAAACCTGAAGTTAGTGATGCATTTTGATGACACTGATGAAGCCAGTAAAAGCAGGTATATAGTTTAAGTAAAGCAATTGGGATTTCTTTGATCGACAATATAATTCAGCAACATTGGATGGCTTACTATATTCTTTATACTCAAGGGCCTAGTGATAGCGACCTTGAGTTGCAAAGTCCTCGTGCAAACTGCCTTGGTGGTCCTACTGTTATATTGACAGGTAATACTAAGACCATTCACCCTATTCCAAAATTCAGGACCCTCATGAGTCAAGGTCAAGTCAAGATGACAGCCACTGGTGACCCTCTATTAAATCATATTAAGAGCTAACAGTTGCTGGCAGAATGAAGGGTTTGAAAATCTAACCCGAAACCAGGTAGCCGTCAGACCACTAAAATAATAAGGGTAAAGATCAGAGTTCAGCTTGAACTTGTTTCAGTTAAATATCCTATAGTTTGCACTTGGATCATATTGAGTGGATCTTATAGATATATAATATAAATATTTCTGTCTGAGTTTGTATTTCTTTACCTGAAGTGTGTATAAAGTATTAGCAACTCTGATTGGCTCCAAGCTAACCTTTAATACATGGAAATAGGAAAAAATAATATATAAGTGAGAAAATACCTATCTGCTTACACACTGCAAATACATATCTTCCAATACATGTTTGATAAGAAGTATACGTTCTTTTCACACACTTATATATTAGGTCAGACTCTTGGGGTTCAGGGGTGTAGAGGTCCCAGTATCATGGTCAGTGTCATGGTGAGGAAACGGCTCAGCCATGCTCAGGACCAGCTCACAGGGGCTTAGGGTGAGGGGCAGTGTGCCTAGGCCAGGGTTAGGGTAAGGGTGCCAGAGTCAGTGGTAGGGTTGGCTTGTGTCAGGGTTACTGTCAAGGTACCAGGGTCAGGATCCTGGACTTTGGGGACCTGGGGCCCTGGGGTCAGGCTCATTACCATCTTCAGAATCAGTGTAAGTATAATGGTTACCTGACTCCAAAGGCCTCAGGTCAGGTTTTTCCACTCTGGAGTCATGGTACCGAGGTGGAGGTCATAGTCAGGGTCTTGAGTTTAGAGTTATGGTCA
Source organism: Hermodice carunculata (assembly GCA_964020975.1). NCBI lineage: Eukaryota > Metazoa > Annelida > Polychaeta > Eunicida > Amphinomidae > Hermodice > Hermodice carunculata. The sequence goes on along the minus strand of OZ026622.1, from coordinate 61,107,707 downwards.
GTGTCAGGGATACATGGCCCCAAGGGCCTGGGGTCAGGGTGTTGAAATTATATGTAAATCGGTAAACTACTGGTTACAGCTACAAAACTATGACAAATTGTCATTGGTCTACAAATGTCTATCAGACAACTATTTACAATATCACACAGGACATAAGTTTTGGCTTAAATTTACACATGACACTTGAGATTGTGTTGGTATATAAGAAACATGGAACAATTTGGGTGGCCGTAACACATATTAATGGTGCTTTGTCTAATTTAAGGGAAGTTCTGCAGAATGCTTATGAATCTCAAGGGTTTAACCAAATTAGAGAATCTCGTAAAAATGACGCACACAAATAAAGTAACTATTGTAAATTTAAATCTAGATTTGAGTCAGGGTCCTGTCTATGTGGCTCTATCCCAGTCATAAAAAGATGATCTCATACTAAATTCAGGATCAGTGACCACATGTTGGCGATAGAAACAGGCCACTATACCTTACTAAAAACACCACTGGAAAAGGTGTTCCATATGCAACATGGATGCTATTGAAAATGAAGAACATGTCAGATGACTTTGTCACTTGTACAATAACATAACAGCACATTTATTCGCAAACTAAAACAACTTGTACAATGTGTTTCATTTGTTAACGGAGATGGAGAAATTTATGAAAATAATTCCATCTGGAGACAGCCCAGAGGTATTTACTTCTGTGAATAAAATCTTTGAAATACTACAACAAGGACTTGGGCATTAAGTCTTGGTAGCTTATTAGTTTTATACATACATACATACATATATATATATATATACACACACACATACATATATATATATATATATATATATATATATATATATATATATATATATATATATATATATATATATATATATATATATATAGGTGGCATACAGAAAGAAAAGACACTTTGGAACTACGTTGTCAGTTGACCTTTATTCCGCCATTCGCTCCAGATGGTGAGAGATGCACTGCAAAGTACATAGCAAAGTTCTTACAATAATGTTTGGCGTTTTAAATACACATTTATATTTATATTTAATACACATATATATGTCACAAATACTATCACGCGTGCACAAAATTACGAATACACGTTTAAACACAAACAACGTGTATTTGACCAATATAAAGTTACATGAAATATTTAATATTTAAAACATTTAATACACAGAATATATAATCACAATCTGACTATTTCAACGTATCAAAAACTATTAGAGGCAATAATACGAAGAAGCCAATTTCGTACGGAATTTACTGTAAATTTATAACAAATATTCTCCACGTAAATCTACGTGTTTACGCGGTATATAATGTAGAAATTAAACCCACACGATAAATAAATATGCTCGCGGCACGATGATGCACGCTTCAGCAGAATACCCAATTTATCTTGAAAAACATATATATTCTTACTTACAGAACTTAGGGGTCTCGTGAGCCACCAAAGTCAATCCATAGCACAATATAAGCTGATATTAGCAAGCTCGGTCCGGGGTACGCAGGTACAGGATACATGACTGCACCGCAAACTGATTAGTCCATGTGAGCTTGCTAGCACCGAGTGGGGTGCGAAAAAGCCGGAAGGTCATTACATATCACCCTTCATCCGGGGTATTCAAAACAGGACTTATGATTGGCCAAAGCCATAAAAAAACTCGTTACATCGGGTACCAGCAGGCAAGATAACATTGTTAACCCCCAAAATGAGTAAAGGTATAGACCGTCACTGCCTGCCAAAAAGTGCCCTTATAATGTTGAAAAATGAGGAATGATCAATAAATTTGTGCACAGCAAACTGTGCACGACACACACACACACACACACACACACACACACACACACTCATATATGTATATATATTTATATATATGTTTGACTGGGTTCACCTGTATTTAGCTTTGTAGTATATGTCTGCATTTTGTATTCCTTGTATATTTTTAATTTTCTATTTTCATGCTGACCATATCTTGTATCCAAGATGTATGTGAATAAAGTTTTTCACATATCTTGCAGAGTGCCAGCTCCTTGTCTAAGCTAAACATTCAGCAACCCACGGAACAATGATTAAATATCAATGTGGCAAATGATAGATTAGCCAAATAATTGCTAATAAATGCATACTTTTGATATGAATATGAATTCCTGTCAAACCAAACATAATTACCAAATTTCTATGGTACAAGTTCAGATATTATTAATAGGGCTTACCCCTGAACTTCACACTTTTTGGCTGGATAGGTCACCTTGGTCTAACAACCTTCCAGAGCATAACTGAAGTAGACACCAAGTGGGCCATTATATGCAGTTCCAGTGATTATAAAATAACCAGATACAGCTGCAACAGCTGTACAAGCCTAGGGAATTCCTAACACGTACTATAGCAATGGACATCTTGTACCAGAAATGTAAAACAACTCCCATGATGACACCTTCTCCTCATGATGAAAGACTGCAACTGTGACTTCATGTATGAAAAGAATAGTCACGTTAGGGACCTTTGGGTAAATACTGTCAATTTCTTGCCAAGGGCTACTTATCATTTACTTGTATCTTGCATGTGTTCACAACATGATAAACATAACACTACTACTATACCCTGATTCCAAGAGTAAGGGGCTGATGATCGTGCACAAATTTAAAGAGCCAGAACTGGTGAAGTATAGAGATTTGATTTTTATTAATCATGGTAATGGTACAGGAGCTGCATGCTCCTGTTCACAATGCTGACAAAGTGGATGACTCTTTCTGATATAGTGCAGTGAACTGATTCTTGTTTTGCTATGATCAACTAGTTAGATACCTACATGTACATGCCATGCATGTGAAGAACCCTGGTAAATTGTGTACCCAAAATGCTTAAACCTGAAGGAAATGCAATATGAGCTCCTTAATATTGGATCATGCACAATAAAGATTGCAACATGCCTGCACCAAATGTTCATTTACAATTGAATCATGGTTATTAGTATCATCCTATCACTGATTCAGATATTTTAGAGAAAGTGCATGAACTTAAATGAATGGTAAAGTTAGGAATCATAGCTATCATATCGTCAGTATTCAATTGTTGATTTCTTTATTCTAGTATTAACTGGGTAAAGAAGACCCCAGAAAAATACAGTGTCAACATGTACTACATATAACACCTTTGAACCTCAATGGCTAAAGCCAGAAGATATTTCCAATTTCTATTGACCACGAATTCCCCTGAAGAAAAATACTACACTATAGCACATTGCCTGGTTTATGATGAATTACAGCACAGGGCATTTTACTGAATTTCCTATATGGCATAGAAATAAGGAATTCCCGTTAATGCTATTGTTTTATAGTATTTTGCCCAGTTTAACTTGAATTATAGCATAAGATACTTGAATTTTAAAAGGTTGAATGATACATATGGTATGCAGAACGAGAATTCTGCCATTGAATATAAACATGAAAGGTTGACTGTACTTTGCCCAGTTTATGATAAATTTCAGAAGAAGAGGGGTTTTTTTACATGTTTTTTTATTTTATTTAATCCATATGCTGTAAGTATTTTTCATTGAATGATCCATATGTCATGGAGACCAGAAAGTTTTATTAACCTAAACTCACAGCTTCATGGAATTACAGTATCTTGTCTGAGCTTATGTCTGTGTTAAGTGTTTTTACCCCAGGCTTATATGGAGATCTGAATTTCATTAATGGCACAAGTTGTCTTTGCACTGCTTGACCAGCTAGCTTTACACCTTTGATACAGCCCAGTGATTAATTGCTCATGCTGATATGATTAACTTCAGATGCTCCAGAGGTAGTATACGTGCATTATATCTCACATGCATGTATATGTTGCAAAAGGTACTGTTTACGATGCATGTCATTATGTCCTACATGCACAGATACCTTGCAAAAAGTAATGTTTATATTTGTAGACTTCATTGCAAGGTGTGTCAGATTTAGTCATTTATTTTTAGTCTTTGTTCGTCTCTTAAGTAAGAATTGCCATGGAATTGTATGAAGCCAGGGCTAATTATGTGACAACATTTTGTTTGATTATAGCTCTGATTAAAAACATGGGGGTGCTACATGTACATCTCTTACACAGCATCAACTGTTCGCATGAAAGGAGCAGGAGAAAGAAAGAGAAGAGGTTCCTTGGCCGTGAACTAGTAAAAAGTAAAATCCCAACACTAAGATCGCAGGACATTTTGCCAATCACATGCGGAGGTGGACTGCAATGCCAAATAGATCCAAGACAAGACCAAGATGTATACTAAGGTATGTAAGCATGATGGTTTTTAAAGGTAAATTTTGTTTGATATGTGGACATGAGAGTGAAAAGGATCGTCCTATGACGTTTGGGTATACCAACGTGTCAGTTGAATCAAGGTACAATAGAACAAATAAAGCATTTGATAAAAGCTTAGGATACTTGCAAGTAATCACAAACCATTCTATTCATCTCATATATTCTCTTTTCATTGGGATGACATGTGAATCTATAATTAGTATTGTGTAACATGTCAAAATTTGAATTTAAACACGGAAACAAGGTCTCCACGTGGACAGCACACAACCAAATTTGATACTGACATAATATTTATTAAGAAACATGGTTAAGTTCTTCCAAGTTCTTTTCTCAATTGAAAATACAGCACAATAGGCCTAAAATTCGTTATATAAATATGACTATTCTTGAGAAAATAGAAGGAATGTATCGTTCAACATGATAACTGAGAACTTTGGTGGTCCTTATTTCATTTGACCCTTATTGTAATATATAAAAAATATTAGTGTTCCAGTATAGAAAGTTTGATCAAACTGAAGATAACACAATCTCAGCCTGAACATTACCAAACCAAAACATATTTCTATGTGTTTTACTGACACTCAGACAATACCTTATTAATATGTTCATAGAAATCAGCATGTTATTTTTGTAGAACATATTTATGCTTATCTTTGAAGTTAAGAAAACCCTTTTTCAGTCTTATTTTAGAAAATCCCTGTTTAATAAGGCTGCTAAAATGTGATTCATGTCTATCAGCAAAACCTTTAAAGTCAGTACAGTTTCTCGCAAAAGCAATTATTATTGAGATACAGACACCAGTAGCGGGATTAATAGGAATATCACTACTTATATATGGATGATTCACCATACCAAAATTGAAATCATCTCTTTTACCATACACTTTCGATTTTAATACACCATCATTATTGAATAAGAGTAGATCTAAAAATGAGCATGTTATGTTGGAGTCAGTGTTTTGTTTTAGATCAAAATCAATATGATAAATTGATGTAACATAATCCTTTAAATGTTTGTTATTGACTTAGTAAATAATCTATATATCTAAAAGTTACATTAAATAATCTAGCATGGTAATTTTTATCTTTTGCCATTTTCATTAGCAAATTATACTCTTGATAAAATAAATAGGGATTAGCCAAAAGTGGCGCACAATGTGTACCAATGTCAATTCCTATGACTTGTCTAAAGACACTATCACCAAAACCTATATAATGATTATCTATCAAATATTCAAACAGTTTTTATAAACTCATCATAGTCCAATGCATGTTGACCATTCTTAGCAGAACCACCAAAGAAAGCATGTTTATGACCAATTATAATTTTCAGATATTTATTTTTCTCAAAACTTTAAAAACCAGTGTTTGAATGCTATGCTCCAAATCTGCATGAGGTGTTGTAGTATAGAGAGTAGAAAAATCCAAAGATAATATATGCCTGTAAGGTTAAACATTATTGGTTTGTAAAGTGTCAAGTAAACTTGCAGAATTCTTTAATATCCAAAACCTGCTAGCTCCCGACGTTGATTCACTTCTGCATAGGCAAGCCTATACAATAGTATTAAGAGATGCTCACTGAAAACTGGCTTTGAAAAGTGCCAAATATGTATGTGTCAAGACCTAGAGCTTTGTAACAGGTTTCTTCAGTTCATCAGAGCTGCAACTTTTCATCGCAGAATCAGAAGCACAATTATGATACATTTTAAAACATTGCTTGCTTCAACTCTCATTCATTCCAGTGATGATGGTGGAGATGATGACAAACAAATGAACAATTTTCTTTACCTGATTTTTTAAATACAATTAAAGAACTGATTGTTTTATACTTTTTACACTATACCTATGTGCTTGCGCTTGATTGTCCATTGCAGATAACTTGTACGTCTTTATGTGCAGTAGTGACTGAACAAAATTTTGCTTTCAATATCCTTAATGGTACTCGGGTATTGTGCTCTCCCCCCCCCCCCCATCAAACCCACGTGAGTATTGTGGCCTCCCCGGATCAAACTCGCGTGAGTTTTTTGCCCTCCCCAGATCAAACCCACGTGAGTATTGTGGCCTCCCCAGGTCACATCAACAGGAGTATTGTGCTCTCCCCAGGTCACAACCCAGCAAAGATTGTGTCGTACCCAGTTCACACCCACACTAGCCACTACCTGTGATCCAGGATCGAGATACATTGTTGATATACATGTATATTGCGACATTAAGTGATTGGACATTAACCTGGTAATCTTAGCAATGAACTGGACCGAATTTTCAAAACCTAGTCAGAAATCATCATGGCCACCCTTTTATCAATATGATAAAGTTTTTATGCAGCATTGATTAAAATATGGAAAACATACATACCAACATTATGTGGCACACAAAAACAATCGTCATCCACCGGTTTTAATGACAAATTGAGCAGTATATTCAAGTATGATGTTGCAAAAGACATTGAAGTTTTAGGACCTATAAGTATTTCGCATTTCAGTACTAAGATGCTGAGATGACACTTAAACTTCAAACTATTAAGCTGTGTTTTGATTGTTTCTGAAGTAATTTTACCCATGTTATTTAAGTGTCAAAATGGTTAACATCTGACAAATACTGAACTGACATAGGCCACCTTGGCTTTTGAACGACATTAATATTCCTATATTGCTGCAAGAAAAACAGCGCAGATTCTGAAGTGTTTGTCTTGCAGTAATATGGCTATAGATGATAGACTCCTCTGCATAACGACTGTTCGCGTGTTAAGGCTTTTTTTCAGAGATTGCAAGTGTTCCATGCCTATTAAATTTGTCGTAATCTGACACAATGTTTCACTTTCTTAGTTCCATGAACTTTGTAACACCAACAAACGTGTGTCAAGATGGGCTTGCTGTGTCCCACTGAATGAATAAATGCAAATATTAGCCATCACCCAAAAGGGGGTTTGGACTCAAATGTGTAGATTTTTTTGTGCAAATCCGGACAAGAGATGACATACACGTCTCGTTGTATTCAATGAAATATAAAAAAACTTTATATATATATATATATATATATATATATATATATATATACCTTGTCTTGTACATCCCTGATATATATTTGGCCTACTAACTTTTAAGCACGGTACACCAATAACATAAACACAGTGCGAACTATAAATGTGACACTCATCGTAATATCAAGCTATAAAAGTGACCCTTCAGAAACGTGTAATCTGCTATATTAAACCTCATGATAAACAAAATCTATTTTTTCGATTATCATAGCTATTAAAACATAGCATGGTGATACTTAACTTTACCTTCACTCCACAATTGGTTACACCGTACATTTGGGAAAATATAAATCACTAGAATTTATTCCAGACTCTCAAGTAACCAAAATGTTTAAGTGTTTTCAACTTAACAGCCTTTATTTTACTGATTGGCTTACGTTTGGTAGTGATTCATCCAAGTCCCATACCGTACATCATATCATACAAATATTGTATCCAGGGACATGTTTATTGTAAGTAGGCCTACAGTACTCATGAAGCTTGTCATTATATTATGAATTCTTCATTCGGATATGTGCAGCATGTTGTCTTTCACTGATTCTACTGTATTTCACTTCTGTTCCAAATGCCAATTTTACTATTTCAGTATAAATTTTGGAGCAGTTGTTATCTATGTGCCATGCATTACCTATATGGCATATTGTGCTCATTTGCTAACCATAGTAATTTTACGTTCATAACCAAGGTCTGCACGCCTGCGCCGATATCATCGCTGTGTTGCATGTATATAATATTAGAATGGTGCCTCTACACTTTATATGTGTCAATGAATTGTTGGTGTACAAATTTCATATTATATAATATGCGCTTCTTTGCACTACAAAGGCCATATATCATAGCATACACTGCAGTAGGTGTGAACATAAGCTTTTTTTCAGTTTACCTGCCATTTTGAATAAATATGTGCCACTTTGTAAAACACATGCGGTATCCCGGACTGTTGTTTATTTGTCTATAATTACTTACTGTAAGCTTCTGTCATGTTGAATTTTATTTGTACTGCACATAAAAGAGTGATACTTGTGTTTTTAAAAATTCCACAATTTCATACAGAAAGCACCATAACAATGAATGCATCTTAAGACTTAGCAGCCTGCCCTCTTTTAGTTTTACTTCAGTTGTCGGGCGATATTCATGTGAACCTCTGTCCAATTAGAAAACCTCTCATTCTGTCATCCAACATTCGCAGACTTTCCCAAGATAAAATGACATCTGTAGTCTAGGACCTGTCTCCTGAATTTGACACTCTATTTTTTTTTTTATCAAAAACTTTTTATTCCCCGGATTCCCCTAACAGACGATAGCCTTCCGATCTCCGGTTATTATGACATTATTTGTCGTGATCGAGCAAACGCTGTTGATGCAGGTGTAGCACTTTTTGTTTTGTTGTGACGTTTTTACATGTGTCGAAACGTCGTGACTTAGAGGTAGCCAATACCAAAATCTTATGGTGTGAAATTAGACTCCCAAACCAAAAATTCCTTTTTGCTGTTGTACATAGACTGCTGAATTCGCCGGTTTGCTTTTGGGACAAACTTCAGGAGAGTATGAATTTGGAAAAAGGTACAGGTATCCAACACAGCATTTTAAAGGATGGTTTAAAATTCAGATTTTCACTCGCAATCTGATACGAAACTTTTTTGCACAAACTAACCCTTTAACCTCATATGTTAATGAGCCCACCCGTATAACCGCTCATTCGAAAACCTGTTTGGACCAAATTATCTCGAACATGCCTAACTTTCTTCAGGATATTTGCATTCTTCCCCCAGTTTCTTGCTGCGCTCACTGCGTGTTGGTGCAGCGCAAACTTATTGTTTCGACGCAAAAATGAACCAGTCTACGAGCGTCATATGATAAAACTGGTTTTCTTGCCTTTAGAAACTATCTCAATGTGGTTAATTGTAATTCTTTTTTAATGCCACACGACATCAATTCATGCTGCAATTCATGGTCCGATATGTTTCTAAATGCTGCAAAATACTGCATTCCAAATTACGAATTCAAGTGGGACCTTCAAACCAGCCCTGGTATACCTCCCGGCTTGGATCACTTAAACGACAGGTTAAACGCAAATATGACACAGCCTAAAGTCTCAATTATAAACCTCGTGCCTGGGCGTCCTTCTGTCAACTTTTTATAATTACTATCAAGAGCAACTGAAATCTGCAGAACAAGATAATAATAATCAACTCCGTGCCGACCTAAATAAATCCGCATCGTAAAACTAATATATATATATAATTGGGTGGTATATGGGCACTTATACACTGCCCACAAAAAAATACAATGGAATAGGTCCTACAGCCGGTTTGTGAGTCATGCCCATTGTCTGCGGGTCAATCATAATCCTCAAACCGGACCGCGGGCAATATATACCACAATTTCTGGGCATTTAAAGCTTTCCATGATATCTAGGTAGATTTGCTGATTTGTAACATTCTGAAACCCCCTAGGTAGCGCATTTAATTTAAGGCAAACATGTGTGTTATGTGCATTTTTAAACTGCCGATAAACCAAACAACTGCCCATAAGATATATATATGGTTTCTCTTCTTCATAAGAAGGGCTCCGGTAATGCATGCAACAATTATAGGCCACATACTAATATCACAAGCCAAGTTACTAATAATGGCTGGTCAACAGAACCTTTTAATATCTCCAGAGGAGTGCACCAAGGTTGCCCCCTTTTGCCTTACATCTTTATTCTATCTGCAGAAATCTGGGTTATAAGTATAGGGTAAAATAAAAACATTGGCGGAATTTCAATTGGAGAAACAGGATTTAAAATAAGCCAATACGCGGACGATAGATAAGATAGATAGATAGATAGATAGATAGATAGATAGATAGATAGATAGATAGATAGATAGATAGATAGATAGATAGATAGATAGATAGATAGATAGATAGATAGATAGATAGATAGATAGATAGATAGATAGATAGATAGATAGATAGATAGATAGATAGATAGATAGATAAACTTTATTTAGGGAGGGTAACCTGGTAAACCGAAGTTTATCTTCCCCAGGGCCCTCAAATACGATACGTGCTTAACAATTAAAGGAACAATGGAGGTAATTCGTGTATGTGAAATATGTTCAGTGTTAAAAGTCTATTACGATAAAATTGAAATAATGCTTATAGGAAATATTAAAGGCCAAATTTTAAAAGAGATGCAGGGAAATATATTAAATGGAAAGATAGATGTGTTGTTATGCTAGGAAAAAGAATTAGTCATGATAAAAATACATACAACAAACCTATAATCCATTGATACAAAAAGTAAAAACAGATGTGGACCTAGAGAAATATCATTATATGGTAAAAGTACAGTCATAAAAACATTTGCTGAGTCTGAGCTTACTTATGGTATGTCTGTGTTGCCAAGTCCACATAAGGTCATGTTTTTGAATGAAGTACAAGAAATGTACAACAGGGCTATATTTTTAAGTACTGGATTGAACAAATCCACGAAAGTAAACCTTTCCAAAATGCTTTTTTGGAAACTTTTAGTTAAAATACCTGCACCAAAAAGTCTCTTACATTGGATTATATTTACAAATGTTGAATTATACAAAATGGGTAAAACGTGGAGCCAGCTTGGCACATTCTGTAGCGAAGCAAACAAAACTCTTACACCCGTTTTCTATGATTGTGCAGTGACCAAAACATTTTGGACAGATGTTGGTAACTGGATGGTAGAGATATCAGGGATTATAGATAGTTGTCAAAAACTGAAATTTTACTTGGATTATAATTTGTTAGTGAAAACACGTGGCCATTATGCTGTGTATTAGGAAAAATATACCGCTATCATTGCCAAAAGGAAGACAGCAAACCATTAGTGGGAATTTTTCAAAGAAGGTAGAAGTGGTTGATCAAATTGAGTTTTGGATAGCAAGAAAAGAAAGATAAAAAAAGATAAATTGAATATTTATAAAAAGAAATGGGAGTTACTAGGTTTCAGAAGAGAGGATTATAAAGCAGCCAGCCAAAATTGTCGACATGTTAGCATTGGTACTCAGAGTACTTCCTCACAGATAACTTTCCATCATGGTATTGACAGTCTCTATTGCATTGACCTATATCTGTACAAAGATACTTAAGGAATAAGTTTCGCTGTACCTTATTCTTTATCACAGGAGTATATATGAATCTCTGTATTTTTGTTGTCAGTCAAAAATTTTATAAAACAAAAGCTACAGGCCAGTGTCTCTGCTAAGTTGTGTTGGGAAATTGTTGGAAAAAAATTGTGTTTAAAAATGTGCTAAATTATTTTGGGGATAACCTTGTTATTTCTGCTCACCGGTCTGGTTTTACTTTGGGAGATTCGACCGTTATTCAACTACTGCTCCTCTGCCATGAAATATGTTTAGCTATTAACCATCAGGTTAATAACTAAAGAAGGTAGTATCATATTTCTAGACATAAGTAAAGCATTCGACAAGGTATGGCATGCAGGTCTGCTGCATAAATTAAATAACATAGTGTTCCGGGTGACTTGCTAGAATTGTTTTCAAATTATCTGCATAATCGCCAATAACGTGTCTTTATTCAAAGACAAGCCTCAAGTTGGGGCACGTGTTTGGTGCTTGCGTATCCCGAGGCTTACTTCTTGACCCTCTTTAATATGTTCCTTATATATATTAACGATATTGTCAATCTTTTACGTTCCAATGTCAAACTTTTCGCGGATCATACGCGCTTGTATTTGGAACTGATAATCCTGAAGAGGCAACTGCATCTATTAACTCTGACCTTCCAGATATCAACCGATGGGCTGATGATTGGCTAATAAATTTAAATGCCAAAAACCCCTGATTCAGTGCTCATATCTTGAAAAACTTATCCACCAAGTCACTCTCCAATTCCCTTTCAAGGTCATGTTCCCCATAATGTTAACCAACATAAACACCTTGATATTATATCGCGTTCAGATTTAAGATGGACAAGTCATATTAATAAAATTGTTGCTAAATCTAGTAAATTGATCATTATCATGAAGAGTAGAAAATTTACTTTTGATCACGTTAACCTGGAAATAATTCATACATCCTTTATTTGACCAGATGTTGCATATGGGAACCCTGTTTGGGGTAATTGTACGGCACTTGACGCAGAAACATTTGGAATTGTTCAATTAAATGCCCCTCGCATCGTTACCGGGGCAATGTACGGTATAAAGAATGCAAAATTGTAGCAGGGACTTGGGTGGCATACCTTGGCTAAACATAGGGATTTTTCTAAATAAACTCTGATGTACAAGGTGGTAAACAAACTTGCTCCTGGTAATTTATGTTCCATCATTCCTTCAGTTTATAACACATGCACTTATATAACACGCAACGGTTTGACAAACCTCATTCTAGATCAGGCTCAGAACTTCTTGATAGGTCGTTTTTTTCTTCTGTGGTTAGATTATAAGATGAATTACCTGACTGATAGGCAGTCTGAGTCACTTCAAGCATTTAAGTCCATGTTATGTAACAAATTCCTCGCAGTATAAAATTTGACGAGTTATGCACAGATTTTTTTCTGTTCATCACACACGTTTTGGGGCAAGTAAATTCTTTTGTACACAAAATCGGTGCCCTTGATTCACCAATGTGCTCATGTGGTTCAGCTGTCGAAGATGCATGACATTATTTTTTTTTACTTGTCTTCCATTAACTCTGTCACGATCAAAATTGCATGCTATTATTATTCCATTTATCCCATTCACTTTGCAAACAGTATTGTATGTCTGTAATCAATGTTTTAAGCTCTGTCAGACGATGAAAAGATTTTTTTCAGCAATTCATTTATACATATAGATATATCTTCAATAATTGTCTTTTTAAAGCAACAGGCATTCGTTAGATAAATTTATGTGACTATGAAAAAGGTTACGGATTCTTTTCTCTTTCTAAAACAATGGCAAAAAATAATGATGCTTATTTCCAGCTCATGCTTACATGTACACGGATGTAGCTTACAGCAGTATTGCGGTGCAGAAATATTTTTTGAGCCCCTCTTTCTGTTTTCGTTTTGTTCCCTCACATCTCTAAGCATGTTATGTGTGTTGTCTCGGTATGTCCTGTCCCTGTGTATTCTTCGTAAGCGGGATTTAAATAGGACACGGCCCTTTTCCCAATTGCTATTTTGTATCAGTGCAGGTTTCAGTTGTATAATTAAGAAATAAAACATGTTTATAAACCAAGTAACCAAATTTATTTTGGGAATAATACAGTCCCAATATGTGAAAAAGCACGTCCAACCTTTGGATTACCTTAAATTTATTATATACCTCAAAACAATTAGGTCTATACCATTAGATGAGTTAAGGTAGTATCAACGTCTAACACAGCAAATTAAATCATTGTCTTCAGTCAGATGACCAAGAAAAGTCTGCTTTTTCCAAAATAAGAATGATTTTTCCCATGAAGCAAGAGTATTGAGAATATATATATATATATATATATATATATATATATATATATATATATATACATACATATATATATATATATGTACATATATATATATATATATATATATATATATATATATATATATATATATATATATATATACATATATATATATATTTATATATTCTTTCTTATAGCAAGAAAATCATTCTTATTTTTAAGACTTTTGCCTGTGAACAACATTCAAAGTAAGAGTTAACTTCTGTGTGCTTTGGGGATATTTGAACCTTTTATTAAACCCCAAACCATGAATGCGATGCCAAACATGCAAAATTTTCAGAAACATGCTGGGCATTCTGTTCCCTTCAATATGTTGTTGGATATTGAGGAATGTACATGCTTTTGTGTTGAATTAAGCTACACTTGTGACTACCATTATGATCTCAAGCCATAAAAATGATCCTCAATTTATTAAATGCCTCCCAGGTTCCGTGAACATTTACCTCAGTCTCATGAGAGATAAGAGACCCATCCTTGTTCATAAACACCTGGTAAGTTGTTAGCTATTGTGACAAAAGGCTGTATACATGACTATCAGAATCATCCCAAGCCATAAATGTGACCCTTAGGTTTCTGAAACTTTATTTCAGCCTCATCGATCATGAGATATAAGTGACCCACTCATGTTCATATCTATATGGCTTAGGCAGCTTCTGTGAAATTTAACAGTCTATCCAACAAAGGGTATAAATGTGACTATGAATACACATAAAAGCCATAAATGTGACCCTTGTTATAAGCTCAAGCTATAAATGTGATCATCAGAGGTCTATAAACATTTACATCCACATCATTAGATACTCCACACCTTGCATGATCATATTTACATCGCAAAAAGAAATGATTCTAACCTTATTGTAATTTAAGGGTATGAGCCACTCACAGCAATGATACATGTGATGTCTTCACCTCTCTATAAAATTTTATACAATGAAAGCTGACATACTACAGAACAGACACAAATAGCTTGTGCCAGGGTATTATGGAATGCATAATGTATAAATTTGGTTACTCTGACTGTCAAATGTTAAATTTTAGAATTGTGAGTACTAAAATTATTTCTAAGTAGTAAAAGTACCCGAGGGTTTTGATGTGACCCTTAAGGGTCACAAAATGACCCTAAAGAGTCACATTTTTTTGTCCTACTCCTAATGCTAGTGCTAAGCCTAACCACAACCTCTAGCCCTAACCATATACCAACGAGATGCTGTAGGGTCCAACTGACTGTATACACAAAGATGCACCACTTGTGAAATGACAAAGGAAACAAATGTAATACTATTCAATGAATTTTATTTGCCACATTCACACCATTGATCCTTTACCATGTCTTCAATCAACTTGGGGTCTAAGTAAAAGCTCTCTATGGGAAGATCATATATATGAATATATATTTATATATATATATATATATATATATATATATATATATATATATATATATATATATAATATATATACATACATATATATATACATGTATATATATATACATATATATACACACATATATATACACACACATATATATATATATATATACATATATATATACACACACATATATATACACACACATATATATATATATATACATATATGTATATATAAATATATATAATTATGTGTGTTGCATGATCATCCAACTTAAAATTTCACAAAACACATTGATGCTCCCTACCTATGTGTGAATGGTTCGTTCCTAAATATAGCCTATAAAATATTGAAAACAAATGCAAACAATCCAAGAATGGTCTTTTCCACTGAATCCATGTTACAAGTTTATTTCCACTTATAAATCATTGGACTGAGGTGGCTTTTACAAACTGGCATGAATGGACACATGCTTTGGTCTGCTGGTGTATAAAGCCTCCAGCAGAAAATGAACACACTGGAGCAGAGATTGGAAGAACTTGGGTGCAGCTATTTCTTAAGTCTATTTCATCTTGGAGTGCACCACTCTACCTTTCTTGATCACATGACTGATGATGTGCTGGTAACTTCCAAACTGGTAAACCAAATGTTCCCACCTGTTAATGATAAGAACAAAATGAAGCTTTCAATTGTTTTAAAACGGTCCATAGTTAAAGAAAGAGAATGAACAGTGTGAGAATTCATCATGTACCACTGCTGCTAAGTGAGGTACCAGGGAAAAAATTAAGTTCAGCAAATGAGTTAACCCTTACAAGCTAATTGTGTCAATATTGATGCCCCCTGCCTATGTGTGAATGGTTCCTGGATTTTTCAGCCTAAATATATTGAAAATGAATGCAAACAATCCAAGCATGGTCTTTTCCACTGAATCCATGTGACAAGTTTATTTCCACTCATAAATCATTAGACTAAGGTGGCAGTTACAATATGCATCCCCTGTCTAGGGATCTAATCTACTTCCCAATTTGTGTAGGTCCACCTGGGAGCATTCATTTATTAAAGCAAAGCATTTGATCCATACAATAGTTTTGACAGCACTGCAATATATGCACTTTCTTGTACATCAGTGGCACTTACCAATACATGGTCCCATAGTATGATAACCTGCAATTTGGCAGAGGATTAATATACCCCCACCCCTACCCCATCACTTTCAGAAACTTCCATCGCCTCTAGTCAGATTATATTCTAATATTATGTCAAACAATTATGTTCAGCTGTTTTGGAAAAGTTATTGGAAATGGTCTTGGTACACAAAAATTCATTGAAACAACAGGCAACATCGCTGCACCAACAGAGGGCCAAACTGCTAACTAAGTGACCCTAGATGACCTTGTGTGCAATGTCAAAGCTACTGGCTAAGTTGTTCCTGAGAAGCAAAAAAAATCAAACTTGTTAAGTTCATTTAAAAATAGAAAGTTATTTCATCATCGTCTGCTTTGCATATTTAGTTCAGGACCAACTGGTCAACATGCATGTGTTAAACCTATAGTTCAAAATTGGATTCATCCCACTACATTTTGTTTAATCAAGGCAACTGGTTGCATGTATAGCAGACTGTTTTTGTCTATGACAGCATGAGGTCCTTATCAGGCAGCACAAATGATGATCAGTTGTATAGTGTCCACCCTGGTCTAGCAAACCCTTTTTAACTTCCTGGCCCAGCCTATCCTGGCCCAGCCTATCCTGGCCCAGCCTATCCTGGCCCAGCCTATCCTGGCTCAACATATCCTGGCCCAGCCTACTCTGGCCTAACATACCATGGCCCAGCATACCCTGACCTTACCATACCTTGGCATAAGTTTCTGCCAAACATACATTTTAGGGTATGCAAAAGTTCAGATCATGGACTCAGTTGCAAACTAAACTTTGATGTTTGGGGTATCAGAACCACAATTTTAGGGTACACAGCCCTCAGAAATTTCAGGGCACAAAATGCTACCCATTTAGGCTACCCTGCAGCCCAGCATATCTTAGTCTGGCATATCTGATATCCTGGCCAGCATGCCCCGACCAACATATCGTAGCCCAGCATACCATGCCCAGCATGCCCTGGCCCGAAAATATCCTAGCCCAGCATTGCATTCGAATTTCCCAGCATATCTTGGCCCAGCATACCATGGCCCAACATATCTTAGCCCAGCCTACCATACCCAGCATATCCTGGCCCAGCATACCCTGGCTAACATATCATGGCTCAGCATATCCTAGCCCAGTGCGCCCTCACCCAACATATCCTAGCCCAGCATACATAGTATTTAATATATACATTACCATTCTAAATCATCATTTCTTCCAAACTGCAATAAATTAATCATTTTACAGAAATTGCTCACTTAGGCACATCCAGGACAAGCAAGTCTCCCACTTTGCCTATCTCAAGCGAGCCGTGTGTGGCTGCATGTCCCACTGAGGCGGCAGTATTAATGGTGGCAGCAGTCAGGGCTTCAGGCATACTCATGTGAAACAGCACACATGCCAGGTGCATGACCATGGGCTGAAACAAAGAAAAACATGACCAAACTAAACCATCATGTATTTACACAAGCAAAATTTACATTTTAAATAATAGATAACCGAATTGCATTAAGCTTCAATTAATCTTTCCTGGTCCCTCTCAATTTGCTTGGACTCTTCCCTCTCACATCAGCCAAATGTCCTACAATGTCACTATACTACCTGTCTTTATTCTTTGAATTTAAATTAATCCTTTAAAGAAAATCAACTGCCAAAACTTCAAAAAATTATCTGACATGCACATTAGTACAGGTGCCGTGTAGAATGGGACAACAAAGTTTACATGTAACCTCATGCAAATTACTTTGCTCTGAGAGCATGCCATAAATATAAAATGAAAGTCTTTACTGGTCATGCAGTTTGTTACAACCTATCTCTTTTCAATTTGGTGAAAAAAGTGTTGACTAGTTACAAAATTAAAATGAGGGCTGTGTACAGTGGTATTCAATTAATGCATCTGGCTTGTGATTGGCCATTGCTAGCAACTAACAACGGCATCCGGTAAATTAAAATGCTTTCATAATCTGGTGTTCTATCATACACACTGGTCAGACTGTCTATTAAGCGTTTCAAGGATACCTTGCCCAAATATTTTTGGCTCAAAGAAGATGCATGCCAGTCAATAGCTACATTTGAAAGTAGCATATATGGGAAATGGATGTTTCCTCCAAGTGTTTCCTTACCATGGCTACACAGTGTGCATTGGGATTCAGATCACTTCCCAAGGCAACCGCCATGCCACTGTCAATCATCTTTCTGACAGGTGGTGGGCGGAGCCTGAGTATGTAAGCAGTGGTAGGCAGGACAGTGGCTACTGTGCCAGACTTTGCCATGGCCTCAATGCCCTGGTCAGAGATCTCCTCCAGGTGACTGATAGCATGAGCACCCAGTGCTGCTCCCATCTGCAATACAGTTGATAAATCTCATGGCACTTTCTGAAACAGTGAAGGAACTAATGCTTTCAGGGGTGAAAGTGGCAACAAGAGAGAGCTGGGATGATCCTGTTTGCCTGTTGAAAGGCCTGTGTGCCAAAACAGACATACTGTTTTTGTATGAATTCTTTATTCTGCTTTTTTACAGGCATATTTGACCAACATTTCGTTTAAAAACTGTTGTACATAGAAACTCCAAACTTGGCATGATTATACCTGCATACATGAAGTGTTGAGTTTTTGCAAAGAAGCTTGATGGTTTTGAACATTATGCAAATTAGAGCCATTTGAAAATTTAAATCTTGAATATCTTCAAAACTATTATAGGTACAGATGCCAATCCAGCTTCAGTTCATAGGTTTGTAACACTGTACATTTTTGTATTTTACATGTGACCTTTCAAGGTCAAAGGTCAATGTCATTTTGCTATTTGAAATTTTCTTCCAGTCATAACTTGGTCAATTTTCATCCGGTTTTGACCATGTTGAGCATAATTTGTAGATACTGTTACACCATGTACACTGCACATTTTTCTAATATACATGTGACCTCTTGAGGTCAAAGGTCAAGGCCATTTGGACCTTTGAACGTTTCACCCAGTCATACCTTGGGACAATTTTAATCATGTTGAACTCAACTTGTAGCTATTGCAACACTGCATATTTTTGTAATTAACATGTAACATCTAAAGGTCGAGGTCCTTTGGACCTTTGAACATTTCATCCAACCATAACTTGGTCAATTTCCATCCAGTTTTATTCATCATGGACTCAACTTGTAGGAATTGCAACGTTGCATATTTTTGTAATGAACATGTAACCTCTAAAGGTGAAATGTCAAGGTCATAGCAAAAGTTTCATCTCGCCATAACTTGGTCAATTTTAATCCAATTTAAATCATGTTGAACTCAAATTGTAGATATTGTGACACTGCACATTTTTGTAATTTAAATGTGATCTCTAATGGTCCAATGTCAAGGTCATTTGGGCCTGTGAAATTTTTACCTAGCAATAATTTGTTCAATTTTCATACAATTTAAATGATGTTGGACTCAAATTGTAGGTATTGCAACACTGCACATTTTTGTAATTTATATGTGATCTCCTGAGGTCAAAGGACATTTGGACTTTGAAATTTTCATCTAGGCATATTAACAACTTTTTAAGACACACAGACAGATTTGCTTTGAAGTGAATCTTTTTTTCTAGTTATTTTAGTTACCCATAAAGGCATTAAGCAGGCACAAGTATTGAAATATCACATAAATGACTGAATGAACAAAAGAAACAAAAAAAAGAAAGAAAACATATATTCCAGATAAATTATGGCTGCCAGGAGCCAAGTTATATGCCATGGGTATCGGTAAAACAATCTGCAAAAAAATTTTTACTTGGTTTTGGTTAAAATATATTTTGTTTTTGTTACCCTTCAGAGAATAGGTGTGTGCCCTGTACAAGATTTGCCTCTAAATTTTCAGTTGTTAGCTATATGATCCCATCCACTTAAAAGGGGATAAAACATGATGTGGTACTTTATAATACTAATAGCAAACTTACATTACCATTCATACATAAAAACTTTGGTCTGACAAACCTCAGCTGAGCCCAGCTGGTGAAGCTCCTCCCCATGAAAGTTGATTCTCAGCCCCATGTCTTGACCTGCCTGCAGAATGGTCTGAGTTTGTGTCACATCAAAGCAGCCTTCTTCACAGAATACATCTATATTGTCCACTTCCAACACTTTAGTTTCCATTAATTCCTTCAGTTTTGGCAGCTGGTTCTTCAGGACATCCTCTGTAGCCAGTTCGGGAGTGCTACCTCTGGTTTAGATACCCAGAAAATATCAGAAAAATTTTGTACTTGTTAGACTGATAACAAAGAATTTCATGGTTAGGTACCACTAGAAGCATAGGACCATTACATGCCAATGTCGCTGTTTAATATGATCTGCAAATTTTGCTGTTCTCAGAAAAATAAGTGTGCATAAATCCATTGTTTTGGCAAATTTTTCCATATTATTCAGAATTCTTTGGTGACTTTTCACAATTGTAGTAGCAACATCGAAATTGTCCGCAGATGGAGTCATTATTACTTGTGGTTCTTGATTTAATTTGTTGCCATGCTTTAATTTGATTCATAAATACTCTATCAAAGGGTTAAACACACAAAAATAGATCGCTGGAGACAGGCGATTACTTTGGAACACCCCTCCTCCAGATGCAAACATATTGCATCCACTCTAGATCTCAGAAACACATTTGCTGTCATGCAATTCTAAATGTCTAGATAAAAAAAGTAAATAGACAATAGGTTGTAATAATTTAGACAGGCAGCTGCCATTGCCCATACATACTTGGGTACTGCATGGGCACCGCAAAAAGTGCTGCTTATTTCAATGGGGAGCTCCTTCTTGGCTCTCTCAATGACTTTCAACATCTTCATCTCCGAGTGTGTGTCCAGACCATAACCACTCTTGCACTCCATGAGAGTGGTGCCTGCCTGCAGTGCCCTTTCCACATTGTCCCGCAGTACTCCATACAGTTCTTCTTCTGTTGCCTTCCGCACATGATCCACTGTGAAGTGAATACCCCCACCTGCCTGGTGCACCTCCATGTATGTAGCTCCTGCCAGCTATATGGCCATTTGATAAGAGATTATAATTGACAATGTATTTTGCTGTCAGGTGTGCTTTTTTGCCAAGACAGTTCATACATTCTCCCATACATGTTTCCTGCTTTTACATGCAGTTTAATCTAAGCAGTACTCTTCAATCATATTGTATATGCAATATTTTAAAGTACGTTTATTGTTTTCATTTGTGTACGTCAACTATACTTGTGGACAAATGTTCATATGTTCATTATACATACAGCTAGTGTGTGGCCTAATCACAATAAACTTGCAGCACTAGCTTTTATTCACCTGTGCCTTGATTCTCAGGGAGGTACAGTGGTCCCCCTCTGATAAGGCCCCCCTGTAGAGAGGCCACCCCCTCCACAAAAGCCACTTCTTCATGCAGCAAGTATGGCATTTTCATTGTAAATTACCCCCCAAGAGAGGCCACCCCTCTTATAAGGCCACTTTTCCAGTGCATTTGGGGTAGCCTTATAAGAGGGAGACCACTGTAGTCAACTATATTAAAAGTGCTCTCACATGTTCATCTCTTCCCCGTCATCAGCTTCTTTTAGCTGTTGTATATCTTCCAGGTTACATTTACGTTTCCATGTACCTACATGTATCTTCATGTACACTGCTGATGAAAGCTTTTTAAGGTAGCGGAGGGGATTGAGCTATAACGGCAAAATCGTGACCCAACAGAAAATGAGTTTTTTCCATTTCCGTAAAGTTTGGCACTTTAACTTTCTTGTCACCAAACACGAATACAAACTAGGATCTTAAGTTTGATGTAGCAATCCTAAAACTGGTGTGCATTTATCTGCTAAATAATGGAAAAACTATGCCAAGCCTTTCTGACATTTAGTCCTATTGGGAGGATATCATCAAATGGTTCCATCTAGTGATATCCCTAAATAATTCAGGGATATTCCGAACAAATCAATTTAGCAGTATTGCTAAATGATTTAAAGGTATCACCAAACAAGATGCATTTAGCAGTACATGTACTTCTATGCTAGGTTGCTTACCTTCATGGCAAACTCATGGACTCGGTCACCGCTCCACACTGCATGTGTGTGGCCATCTATGAGACCTGGCACACCAAGATTCCACAATGTAATATGACTCACCATTCCCAGACAATATTATTCAGTGTCAATATAAATCTGAGACACAAGTAACTTAAGTTTAAATCTGGTAAACTGAAGAACATCTCAGTGACACATGTGGTGTACATGTATGTGTATAAACAAATATATCAACAAGCAAGAGATGAGAAATGAGACTAGAATATTACCTCTTGATTCTATACTTTTGTAATTACTAACTATTTATCAACAAAGTACTTTCCAACTTGCATATTGATTTCGGTGCAGCAGCTAACCTATTTTTCTCGTTCAGAGAGGCATGACCCTTCTCACAAGGACATTATCTAGTATTATGAGTGGGGGACTATAATCATAATAGTTTATGCCCTTTTGCGAATGGTACCATTTCTAGCCTAAATGCAGTGTGTATAACTGTGTTGGCAGGGTCCTTGACCCAAGGTTGATCCAACATCATTGATGAAGACCTGGTTGTTTGCCTAGCAGGAGTAGTGTTGTATGCAAATGTGTAATCTTAGTAATGAGACTCTGCGTACAAAATAAGTAGATACGTTTGCCTGCATGGGATATGTGAAGTAGAAAGATCATATTTGGCCAATTGAAAAGGACATGCACATTTATATATGATCTGATAAAAGCATAACATCATTGTCAATGTAGACTCAAATAAAACATGAAACTATAATGAACAGCATTACTAATTAACAATGAGGCATAACATTTTGGCTGGGTTGAGGAAAAGCAGCGAGAGCTTGTGTGATCCAGCTATTGAAAGCTAATGAAGAGTGGATACTATTGGTCAGGTTTTCAAGAATCAAGTGTGTCAGCTCAACTCAATCTAAGGGGTGTTTGACCCTGATACAAAGGTCTAGGCAAATGGTGGTAGAGAGGTAAAGTTATCTAACAAAAAACAACTGCAAATATGAGAATATACATTTAGGTGTCTTAGTTTACAATGCACAAAAACTGTTTGGACACAGATCATACATACATACATGCATACATACATACATACATACATACATACATACATACATATATACATACATACATGTACATACATACACACATACATACATACATACATACATACATACATATATACATACATACATGTACATACATACACACATACATACATACATACATACATACATATGTGTTTGTGTGAGTGTGTGTACATACATACATGTACATACATACATGCACACACACACATACATACATACATACAGACATACATATGTGTTTGTGTGAGTGTGTGTACACATGTATACGTATGATTTCTCCCTTTATGATCTATTTGCTAGGTACACTGTCCTTAATCAATAAAAGAATGAACACATTCATGATTAAGACTTTGCATATTGCATTGCAAAATTACTTTAAAATCACAAACCTGACCTCGTGTATTCTCTGAATACACATATGGGTTTTGTGTTAGGTCGGGAGATGACACTTGTATTTTTCCCTGTGTCTATAGTTGCAAGTTGGTTTGCAAGAGATCACCTCATGGGGAGGCCCGAGCATTCGGCACTACCTGGGTGGCAGCCACGGATCCTTGCTCCCTAATCGCCGGGACTCAGTCTTGGAGATGTCTAGCTGTTTGGACCCAGGTGCTGTTGATCTGATCCATGAGCTATTTTTAAGACTTGTTCTTCAAAGTTTTCTTCGAAGAAGTCAGCCAAGCATTGACTGAAGCTGACAAGTTCTTGGTCCTCCGGGTCCGAGCACTCGGAGCAGTGACACAAACCAGTGGTCCGGAATTGGAACTTTCGGATTCAGGTATCCCTGAACATTGTCCAGTCCAAGTGCTGGGATTGTAAGTCCGGGAGGTCTGGAAAATCACTGGTGCCTCGACAAACTTTCCAAGCTCCTGGCTCTGGGGGCTTGGATCGTAAGCCAGGGCAGTAAGGGATAAAAGGAGAGCACCCAGTTCTGTAGGGGCACCTTCTGCCCTTAGTGGGCCTATGGCCCTGGCAGTGTTGGCACCTACAGTGGCCCGAGTGACACTTTCGGTTCCCTCATCAGCAGTGTCGGCCTTTGCGGCCGGAGATTCTCTCTTCCTCCGCTCCCACCATCACTGTGCCTGAGTCGGAGCGGACTCTGTCGGAGGGGCAGCTTGCTGCTTCTGCCTGGAGTAGGCTCTCTCTTGGCACTGACACTCTTGGGACCCCTATTGCCAGCAGATTTCTGAGTCGGTGGCAGCTGTGGTTCCTGCAATGAGCGTCCAAGAATGGAGACCTTCGGGTTTCCATTCGGGTATTCCAGAACCCCGGCCAGTCTGACAGCATGGATCATAGATCTGGGAGAACACCGGTGCCTAGGCAAACTTCCTGACCTCCTGGCTGTGGGGGCTTGGATCCTAATTAAGCCAAGGCAATGGAGATATACGGAAGACAGCTAGGTCTGTATGGGCACCTTCTGCCACTAGTGGGCCTTTGGCGCCAATGGTGTTGGCACCAACGGTGGCCCAGGTGACACCTTTAGCTCCCCCACCAGCAGTGTCTGTCTTGCTGTCGGAGACTCAATCTGTTTTCGTCCGCTCCCACCATCACT
Organism: Hermodice carunculata; assembly: GCA_964020975.1. Taxonomy (NCBI): domain Eukaryota; kingdom Metazoa; phylum Annelida; class Polychaeta; order Eunicida; family Amphinomidae; genus Hermodice; species Hermodice carunculata. The sequence goes on along the minus strand of OZ026622.1, from coordinate 61,082,720 downwards.
GCAGCTGAGTCCGAGCAGACTCTGTTGGCGGAGTGGGTCACTGCTCCTTCCTTGAGTCAGCTCTTTCTCAGCACTGAGACTCTCAGGGCCCAGACCTCCTGCCAGCAGATTTCTGAGTTGGCAGCAGCTGTGGAACCTGAAATGAGACTCCAAGAAGGGAGACCTTCAGGTTTCCATTTGTGTATTCTGGACCTCAGCCAGTCCAAGCATTCAGGTAGCTGGCCACTAGTATCGTAAGTCCATGGCCAGCATATCCAGAGAACCTGGAGTAGCACATCCACCAGCAGTGTTCGCTTTTGCAGTCGGAAATTTTGTCTTCCTCCACTCCCGCCATAACTGCAGCTGAGTCCGAGCACAGTCTTGGCAGAGCAGCTCACTACTTCTGCCTTGAGTTGGTTCTCTTTCTGCACTGAGACTCTCTCGGGCCCCCTCCTGCCAGTGAATTTCTGAGTTGGAGGCAGCCAGGATCCCTGAGACCTTCTCATGGAGACCCAGCAGGTCCCCCTCTGGCCAGCAGACATCTTTGTTGGCAGCTGTGGAGACCACTGCATATGGTCCACCTGAACACCACCACCACCACCAACCCCCCCCCCCCCGCCCCTCTGGCCCCATGTGGGCTGAGCAAGTGGAGGCAGTGTCTGAGGCTACGGTGACTTCTACCCACAGGAGTTGGTGTCCCAGCCCAGGGCACTGTGAAACAGACAAGTCTGCTGCCACGCCATTTACAATCTGAACAGCTGAGCTAGTCAGTACCCATTAGGGCAATGGAACAACCTTCTGCACCCATATACACGACTCCTGTTGCACTGATGGGTTTTGACCATGTTAAAGCACTCATTTAGAGCAATGTGGTCCCACCAGAGCAGGAGAGGCATGGGGCTCTTTCGCCGTCCTGCCGGGCTTTAATGTCTCCCAAGGGCACATGGCAACACCCACCCCAATTTTTTCTGATCAGTTGCGGTACTTCCCAGGCTGCTTCTACTCTCCCTGGGCTCGTGGTCCCTCCCGGACATGACACCCTGGAAATTGCAGGCATTGCTCAGGAAAGGGCAAACCGTCCAGTAAAGGCAAGAATACAGGAGAGCCTCGGCATTCCTGACTCTTGTATGCTGGATCACACTGTCTCAGGATTGCCAACCACCACACAGACTCCATGTGGTGCCCAGTCAGCAGCTGCTCTGCCACATATAGCACACACGGCGAGTCTGTAATGGATGATTTGTTTGTTGTCAACATCCTGAGACACAGCTACATGCTGCCTTTCAACAAAGACAGCCATCCTTTAAGCCGCAAACCCCAGTGGTTTGAAATGCCCTCCATGGAACCCAAAGGCAGTTCACATGCTTTGGAGCAAGCATGCCACAGAGCCAGTCAAGGATCACAGTACTTGTGGCTTCTACAACATTTTCTTCCTGGGCCCTAAGTGGGACGGAGGATGGTGCCCAGTCATAGACCTGTCAACGCTTAACACCTTCCTCTAAGCCCCATCCTCAGGATGGAGTTATAGCTCCCACTCGGTGGCAGCAGCCTTGAGGTCCATGGATTGGCATCCCTGGATCTCAGGGATGTATTCTTCCATATGCCAACTGCGGAAACTTCACGGAAGTATCTGCCGTTCAAATTCCATGCAAAATTTACCAGTTCACTTTTCGGCTAGGCCTTGCTATGAAACAGCTGGTGTTGTTTGCACAGGCGGTTGCTGTGTACCTTCGGCAATCAGCCATTTGCATTCATCTGTATCTGTATGATTGGCTTATCTGAGCTCTTTGATGCCTGGATTCACACACCTCACACACAGACTATACAAGTCCAGTCTTTGGCCAGAGCAGATGTTACAATGCCCACCTTTTGAATATTATCAGAACTCAACAAAGAATGACAACAATGATATGACTTTAACAATAACAATATATTAACAATCACAAACAGTACAAAGTAGGTAAACTTATCTCCACTGGTATTTCAACATTCAAACAGTCTTATGTAAATCCTAATCCCTGGTGATATTATCCACAGGTACTGTCGCACAGTTCCAAGTCCTATGATAGGTGCCAAATGATCTGGTACAAATCCCACAGAGGTATGGTCTGGCTCCAATGTGGTACTGAAAGATGAGGTGTTGATCCAATCCCACAGAGGTACATGTATGGTTTGGTTCCAAAGTGGTACAATATACCAGTCCACTCAAAGACAATGTCCACACTCCACAGGTACAAAGTGTAAATGTGTAGCACTAAATATACAAGTTCACTCAAGACACTGTCCACACTCCACAGGTACAATGTAAACAATGGCTCACAGTCCCAATGGCTTGATGACAACATACAGCTTTAGTCAGATCCTTCAGAATTCTCTCCTCTTCTCTGCTCTGCTTTCTCAGTCAGGAAATAGCTGCTTTATATCTATACACAGAAATCTCTAATTGCCAATTGGTTCCAGTTTTCCAATTAGTCACACATCCACTGAGACCTGTATGGGTCACCTCATATACATGCAGGTCAACATTCTAGCTTCTTCCACCTGAATACAAGTTACATGTGAGTCACTCACAAAACAGGCCAACTCAGTGGCTCTGCAGTGACCCTGCATAGTATTCATTGAACTCAATGACCCAGCAAACACTGAATGAATACAGTGACCTGTCCAAATGAAAACAAACAGCCATACACATTTTCATAACAGCAGACTTTCATCCTTCTCGGCGTCCAGTTTTGCCTGGTTGCCTACATCTGTTTCCCTTCGGACGACGGGTGGGAGACACTTAAGTCACTACTCAGAACCTCTCAGACTGGCAAGGTCTACTCGGCACAACAATGGCTCACCTTGCTGGGCTTCATGTCCTAGATGGACTCCCAGGTTCCACTCGGTCCTCTCCATCGTCACCTCTTGCAGCATGCTCTGCAGGGCAGATGGTCAAGAGACCAGGGCTATCAAACCCTAACACTTCTGTGGTGGACCGTAAGGGAGAATGTCTTGAAGGGACAAATGCTTTCAGGCCCAGCTCACCATTTACTTGGACTCTTCTTAGTCCAGGTGGGGAGCCCATGTGAGGAGCTGGACAGCATCGGGCTTTTGGCCCACTTCTTTTGCGTCTCACCACATAAACTAGTCGGAACTGGATGAGATACACTTAGTGCCCCTCCACTTTTAGGACCCAGAGGAGGACATCCCGAGACATTAAGATGTCCTGCCGACCAACTTTTGAGAAGGGGTCAGCTGGTAGGGAGGGAGTGGTTGCTCTTCCCTAACATCATTCAGGCCATTTGGGCCAGGTGGGGAGCTCCACATGTGGTCTAGTTGCAACTCACAGGAGTGCAAAACTGCCAGTTTGCATCTCTCCTGTCCTGGACCCCAGGCGCTAGTGGTGGATGCTCTATCTGTGGACTGGAGAAACCTTTCGGTGTACATCTTTCCACCCTGCCAGATCCCTCTGAGGGTACCGCTCAAGATGTGGTCCCATGATTGCAATCCGATCTTGGCCACCCCTCGGCAGCCCTGGAGCAATTGCTCCATAGACCTACTGGAATTAAGCATTGAACTTCTGCTGTGATTACCAGCATGGTCGAAGCTTCCGGTGCAGCCGTGGTTGAGCATTTTCCACAGGAACCCTCAAGACAAGTGCCCAACCTCTGCTTGGCAGTTATCTCACAGCACATCTGCGACAGAGGCTTCTTGGAACAGGTCTCAGAAAGAATTGTCGGGGAGGGCTTCGAGCTTCTTCTCTAACTGCCTACTCGGCTTGGTGGATCGTGTTTTCTGACTGGTGCACAAGCAGGAAATTCACCTTGGTCTCTGCTTTTGTGGGCAAATGACTTCCGGTGCTATCAGTGGGAAGTCTTAGGCAGAGCTCGAGAACAGTGGAGGGTTTCCAATCAGCCATCTCCTCAACCCTTGCCAACATCTTGGACATTTGCATTGGGAGTGATCCTTCTCTGAAGGCACTCATCGGGTCCTTCTACACCAACAAGTCCTGCCTCAGTGGGACCTACCACTGGTTTTAGTCATGTTGAAGAAATGGCCCTTTGAGTGCCTTGAGGAACCCAAGCAGGTTCCCTCAAATACTGGACATGGAAATTTGTTTCTATTAGCACTTGCTTTGGGGGGGGGGGGGGTAGAAGAAGCGAGATCCATGTGCTGGCTTATGACTGACTCCAATGCTCCCCTGACGACTCCCAGGTAACTATGAGGCCTCACTTGGGCTTCCTTGAAAAGAACCAAGTGGCTTGAGATCAGGCTACAGCCTTCAAGGTTTTACCCTCCATGCTTTGGTGCCCCTCTTCTTCTCAAAAAAAGAGCCCTGTGCCCAGCGAGAGCTCTTTGCTGGTACCTTTTTGGCATGGACGGACTCTCTGGATGCACGTTTATCCTCCTTCTATCACTGAGTGACCCACGTAGGGAGCAAGTTTGCAGAAACATGATTTCAAGGTACAAACTGTAGATTAAGCAGACGATCCTTAATACCAATGAGATCTCACTGGAAAGGTCTGGTGCCTTGTAGCTTGTCTCAGCCACAGCTCCCGAGGTGCGAGCCTTTAATGCCTCCTGACATGATAGTGCTACAGGAGAACATTACTCCTTTGCGGCATCACAGGGTCTTATGCTTAGGTTCCGATATTTGTTTGTTGGGATCCAGAGCAGCAACTGTGTTCCAGTTTATGGCGCTCTTGTGGCTATGAGCCTATAGGTTGGAGCATTTCTTAGTGGGCCTTGCAGGGCTTCATGCCTAGCCGACCTAATCTTGAACATTATCAGGCAGTTTGTCCTAATGTCTCAGCCTGTTGGCAGTTTCACATGGAACTTTACTGCCCTATGGAAACACATACCGCCCCCCCCCCCCCCCCATTACGCCCTGTTTAAGATCTCCAGGGCCGATGGAGCTGAAACTAATAGCGTCTACCCATTAGGCAGACATCTATCATGTCAGTGGGCCTGGGAGCTAGGTGTAGTCCCATATGGGTAAGTAAGGAGTGTTTCCGGTTCCAGCCAGTTTCTGCTGTTGGCGGCCTCAACTCCACATACATGTAGCTCTGAGGTTTCCCCTTCAGATGAAGCCTCCTCACTCAGACTGATGGCTACCCCCAAGCTGCCGGTGCCCACTTAAGAAAATAAAGGTGTACAAAATGCCCTTTTAGGGTGCCCACTGCCCACATACAACACGTGCCCACTTAGCGGAGGGTCCATTATTATGAGACATAATGGGAAAAAACGGGACCAGGCAAAAGTGCCCACTAATTAACACAAGTACCCATTTAACGAAGGTGCCCACTTGGACAGGTTTGCTGTAGCTCACACAAGGGTGTATGCTTGTGCAAGTGAGAGCTTAAAGTCTGAAAGCTTAAGTTAGCAATCCTAGTTATGAAAGGTACATGTTCTTCAGTTGAATGCTTAAGGCATGAATATGTACCTAATGTAAGAACTTAATTGGATAACAAAGCCTAATAGTTAGTGATTGCTATGAGGCATTAGGATTGCTTACTCTGAAAACTAAGATGGTCACATGATTATATCAACATCCTGTTGCCTGCCATTTTCAAAACACAGTTGGGACTGCAAAATGGTAAGCCCCTTCAATCTTAATTTAGTTATTCAAGTGCTGTAAATTTACCTAGATATTAGTCTAGCTGGTACATAAAATACCATGAACCATCTGGGTAGAATTGTATGGTTCTTTGAAGTTGATGTAAGTTGAAAGTTAAAGTTTGATTTGCCAACTGTCTTTGCCACCCTTACATTCGCATTGTTCATGTCTTGTCACATTTCTGTAGATGGTGTACTAGCTTATTTGTATTGTACTTATTTGAGTTATACATTTATCTAGTACATCCAGACATGAAACGTGTTTGCAGCTTCCCATAGTAAATATATTGTCTTGCAGGCAACTATAATAGCTGTATGCAGCATACATGCAGAGATACCAATGACCATTTTTGTCTCAATTTATAAAACTGTCATACTTGTTTACCAGAAATTCAAACTCAGCTTTTGGCCTTGACCTTGGAGTGCTAATTCTCTTGGTATTCCAGCGTTTATGATAGCTTGCAATAGTTACACCAGTACAAGCTCTCAAGTGCTTATTTACAAGCTACCGAATGATTATCTTTAAGCTGTCAAGTGCTTATATACTAACATTCAAATGCTTGTCTACTAGCTATCGAGTGCTAGCTATCCAATGCTTAGCTCATTTAAATATTTCGTGCCTATTGCAAACTTCAGGAAGGCTAACAAGCACTCGAAAGCTTACATTTAAATAGCTTTTGAGTGAGAGTATAAATTCATATTGGCATTCACAGACTTAAGCTATCACACTACCTTTCGATAGCTATAGTAATGCTAATTTTGAAAGCTTTCTGAGTGCTTAATACGGGCGTGCAAGTTTGGTAAGGGTATAATAATATTGTCATAAAGAAAAGTTTTGAACATAAAAGTGTGACACTAATATTGATATTAGAACCATTATGTTATAAAACAGGAAAAGGTGTATATTGGACGTTGGAAGGAAACGTTTCATTTACAAAATGATTATCTAGTGCATTTTGTCAGCTGGATCATTTCCATCTGATAACTGAAAACTGATGCATAGCCATGTATTATCTATTCACAATTTGCATATCCTCAGCACATCAGACAGTGTATAACATGAAAAAAGATATTCTTTTCCAATAAATATTGCCAAAATGGTTAGTAAGTACAGGAAAGGGCAATCTTAATTAGAACTGTTACAATAATGAAGCAAACAGAAGGAAAAAAAAAAAAAAAAAAAAAACCTACCTGGTATGACGCATTTTCCATTAGCATAGATAGTTTGGTCAAAGTGTGCTTCTTCATATTTGGTAGCTATCTCTGAATCTTTGCCAATGGCAGCAATAACACCATCGCTGAAAATTGATGTATATGGATTACAAACCATGAACCTGTGTGAGATCTTTCAATACTGAAAATATTTGTTGGTACTAAGAGGGCTTCCGAAAGGATGTGGTATTAAAACTAATTATCAATGAAAGTGATATATCATCTATGGTACTTTCTTTTTGTCTTGTATATTACGTACACAGCTATATAGGTTTTGTTATAATCCGTATGAATAAACATTCATTTGGTAAAAATTATGTGGTATTAGTGTAACCATGGAAATTTTTGTTTTCAAAGGCTGTACTAAAGAGAACACTAACACATGTATTTTTACTTAACATGAATAATTCATGCCATTGGATAAGCAGCATTACTGATGTCAAGGGCCACTGACCCAGTGTGGGAAGAAACTAGAGCAAGCACCGCACAGTCAGAGGCAGGTAATGCTGCTGAAGCAGGTCAAGATTCAGATAACCTTAGAGGTGCTAGGGCAGTGTAACTTCCTGAGAGACTTGGATATGATAAGGAAAGAGAAGTGTGCCATATATGAGAAAAAAGTGAAGCAAAATAATCTCCAGTTACTCGTGCAGGCAAGGTTAATGTAAAATTACAAGCAGGACCTTACACTGACTTGTTCTATTATCTGCTGATATAACATATGGGTATATACCAGTATATAGTGTATTATATACATTAATTGCCAAGATATTACTAGTGACAAGCATTGGAGTAAACAAGTGGTATTTCCTTTCCAAATTACCAATACTCAAATAATTTGCAAAAGTACATACTTTACATTAAAGGAATCAGCTTTAAAAGAATTCAAACTGATTATGTTTATTCAAAAGAAAAGCAGCTTAATTGATATAAATCAGTCAAAATATGTGTTTACAGCTGCGGGTACAAATGTTTTAACATTTCAGGGGAATGTCATAATATCTCTTTAGTTTAAACACATACACACACACACACACATATATATATATATATATATATATATATATATATATATATATATATATATATATATATATATATATATATATATATATATATATATATATGTATGTATGTATTGTCACTTTTAAAGATTTAATGACTTTTAGACTACATAATATTACACCATTTTACTTTCGATGTTGTAGTTTTTATGCAAATATTCAAATACAAGCTATCTTAACTGGTAAACATATGTTTTTTTTCTTCTGATATTGATTGCCAGTTGTGGGTTGTAAGAGCACCCATCTGGAAGTAGCTGTTTAGCCCCCAGAGAGCTTGTCTGGCTAAATAAACTTTGATATTGAATTCCTCTGCACTATCTAAAACAGTTGACACACTTTGTATGTTACCTGGATTGTTCATTTCACCTGAGTGGACAGCCACAGAATTATTATTATTATTATTATTACTGTTATTATTATCATCCTTATTAATGACTCAGTTGACTTTTCAGTTAGCTAAGTGCATGTTAATTACTATCCTTTGTCAGTCAGCATCCATGTTGATATGAGTGTTGGCATTCGCACCCGTTCATCATTAATTCTTATTTTCGACTTCTGATGAAAAATTATCGGCTGAATTCACTTGAAACTAGGTGGGGACATACCTTGGGAAATCTTTAAAAAATTTATTTGAATGGTCATGTCTAATGATTTTTGGATATTTTTGTTCATTTTTGGGCAAATCTCCTTCTCTGAAACCACTAAGCCAATTGCTTCCAAATTGCAAAACAACACTTCCGAGGACACCTAGACATTAATGTGTTCACAAGATGGTGCTGCAATGTTTTTCTATTCTTTAAAGCAAAATAGCATGTTCAAGCTATTTTAGACTTCTTCCCCAAAACCATTATTTAGATTCTTGTGAAACTCAGAAGAAGAGCAGCTTGTGGAAGGGTCAAACAAACTTGTTCACTAGGTCAAGATATTCTGCATCTCTGATTTTTATTTATTTATTAATTTTTTCAGCTTGGGTACTTTTGGTTATATGCATACATTCCCACTGATTACACTGCAAGTCATGAGGGATTGCAATGGCTATTCACATTTTGACCATCAACCAGATTCAATTCAACCTTGGCAAGGATGTATCTTGGGTGGGTGGCTACCAATATGTTCAAATGGCCATGCCCCAGTGATTTGTGGAACTTTTATGATTTCATTTTGTTTATTTCTTTTGTCAAAATATTGAAAAATCTTCTCTGAAACCACTGAGCCGATAGGTAAGGCTAACATCAACTAGTTCATGTGGGTTCTCAGTAGAGGACTCTGTAGGCAGGCAGGCTAAGTATGTGTATTTCCATTAGTTTCCATTGTAATCTGCACCTGTGTACCTTTAAAACTGCTCTATCTAGAAACACCAAATTTATTGTGCTAGATGGTTAATATAGTTCAAGTACCCTTGTAAATTTGATGACTTTTACTGCAAACCTATTCAACATATTGAATAGTACTTTAACATAGAATCTTACAGGAATACACACCTCTAGCCTGCAAGAATTTTGTGTATTGGGTTGTGTATTCAGCCAAATACATATACAATTGTTAATTGAGACCTCTCCTATTGCTTGGTAATTGCATAGGACACTTCTGGGGACCCCCAGACTTTAATTTGTTCACCAGGTGGTGCTCTGATTATTTTTCTAATTGTTATGACTGTTTGTATTTTTTTGGCATTTCCAACTTCTCCAGAACTGTCACTGAGATTCCTCCTAAACTCAGTGGAAATATAACATGGGAAACGGTCAAACTTAAACATTCATTGGGTTATGATATTCCCCATCTCTGATATTTAATAGATTTTGCAATTTGGGTACATTGACTTATCAGTTTAATAATGCACACATTTCCATTGATTGCAAGTCCAGGAGGATTACTATGGCAGGTCACACTTTAGACTTCCACCTCAAAACCATCAAAAAAATTCACTTCAAACTTGTTAGGGATAAACCCTAGGTGGGTCTTTACAAATTTTGCATAAAAGGTCATGTTCCAATGAATTTTGCAATTTTTACCATCTTTTTTTTTCTTCTTTTTTGGGGGTGGGGGGGGTGGGGGGGTGGGGGCAAAACTTTTAAAAACATTATTCTCCAAAACTGCCCGACAGGTTGCTTTAAAATTGCATGGGGACACGTCTGGGGACCCCATGACCCTAATTGTTCAGCGGGCGGCACTGTAATTTTTTTTAAAGAATTTCTTTATGTTTTTGCTTTTCTTGACTTTTTGTCCGAAACAGTAACTTGGATCCTCTTCACAGTTACATGGTATGCAGTCAGTTTCTGATTTTTAACAAATTATCAAAATTCAGAAAAATCAAGAAGATGATATGGTCTGACATGTTAAGAACAGTGATGATGGTCTGAAACCTGCATGGATATCATTCTGAATTTCACAGGACCAGTTCAGTCTTTGCTGGTAAGGTCAACTGGGGACAGGACTGTCACAGTCCTCTTATTATTATTATTATTAAACATGAACTTCCCCACAATACACATTCCCCCATCACAACATGTGTACAAGCCGGTTAGTGTTGTCTACCTTCACACCTACTGTCACACAATCATTTTGCATACATAATAAATTAGCTCCCCAGGACCATGCAGTCTCTTGGGCAACAAAAAATACTACCCACAGTACAATTTACTGTCTGCTTTGACAGGCCTCTTCTAAGGCCACCTAAAATGCAGCCTGGTGAATTAAAGTGAGTATAAGCGCTGAAATGATTTTCCGGAGTGTGCCTAATTTTGGTATCATAAGGTACATCTTATCCCTGTGGGACTTGCTTGCACCTTCATAACAGCAAAAATATTACTAATTCCATGAAAATTAAGGATAAATTTTGTGAGTTGCTTCAAGTGAATATGCAAGACTTGTAACGGTTTTTTGTTCCTTAGCAACCATAAAAGTGACAATTTGTCAACAAAGAGCACATGTAGGTGCCATATCTGGTTCTGTGGGTTAGCCCCAGCATGTGGTCTTAACACCCTTTGAATGTGTTATCAGTACAAATTAAAACTGCAGACATGGGACAGAGGGCAGGCCAGTCAATACTGTCTAATGTTACAGGCACCATGTTGGAGAATAGGGTCACATTTATTTGATATTCCAAGTGGCATCCAATACAGAATAACAACATGAAAGTTTTGGCTTCTATCTCTCATGATCATTGAATCAAAAAGGATTCATGGGGGAAAACAACACACATTAATTTTTGTGGTCAGGCCGTTAAGTTCCTGTTACACCAAAAAGATTAATTTGGTGATACAGTGCCTCCTGTAAGTCCATTCCAAATGCAACAGAAAAGTGGCCTTATTGGGAAGGGGGGCTTTCTAGAGGGGGCCATATGATGGAATTGTCACACTTTCTGCAAATGGATGGTGGAGATTCAAGAGGGGTGGTGTCCGGTGAGAAGGCCGGGCCTCACAAGAGGGGTACCACTGTAAAGACACATCCTTGCAATAGATGATCATGGTCTGGTAAAATGGAAACCAGTCGGAATTTGCCTCATCAGCACAAGTGGATAAATAGGGTTATGTTACATAACTGTACAACCACAGTCATGTCCACTGGATGCCCCTCCATGGGTGGGCCCCTGCCCCCCCCCCCCCCCTCTCTCTGTCTCTGTCTCTCGTACAGTATTTATTAACTAGCCATTCATCAAAACATTCAACTCCACCCACCTACCCATTTGTAATTTTAAATCCAGGGTGGTTTCGGTGATCACCGATTGAAATATCTACTATTTTAGCTGTGACTAGCAAAATAATGAAGCTGTATTTTGCACACCCAACTTGGATATGTTAAGACTGAGGTACAACACATATAATGAAGTGACAAAGATTGAGTTGATGAGATGACCTCATTTACAACGCGTATACTGACTTTAAGGATATATGAAAATCTTAAAGTTAAATATCTTCAAACCTAGTACAGGTAGAGGTGCTCTATCAGGTACAATTTATGGGTTTGTGTTGTAGGAAACTTCAAATGCTTGCAAACAAGAGTTGAAGAATTTCAATTTCTGCTAAATTCAATGAATTTTCCCACAACACACAATAACAATACAATTCTATACTTATACAGTGGTCACCTTCTAAAGACATCCCACATGCAGCCAAAAAAATGGCTTAGTAATTATAAGATGGGTGGTCTGTGGAGAAGGGACAATATAATAGGAATATTACATATTATTAAAGTGTGTGTGTCAACACACACTTTTTCTGTTTTTCCTGAAATTCTTTATTTCTTTCTTTCTTTCTTCTTTCTTCTTTACCAGCAAATTTGTCGGACACTTTTCTCAAACACTATTATACATAGAGACTCCAAACTTGGCATGATTGTACCTCCATACAAGGAGTTTGACCGTTTTATACAGAGGAATGAAGATGTCTAAAATTATGCAAATTAGGGGCATTTGAAATTTTAAATCTTGAATACCTTCAAAAGTATAATAGATAGAGATGTCATTCCAACTTCTACTAGGGGATTATTGACCAGTGCGCATCTAATGAATTTAAAACAAAAGTTGTAGCAATTTTAATTATGCTAATTAGCAGCATTTAAAATTTTAAAACTTGAATATCTTCAAAACTATTATAGATAGAGACGTAATTTTAACTTCTACTAGGGGGCTATTGACCATAGCCCATCTAATGAATCAAAACCAAATGTTGTAGCCATTTAAATTATGCTAATTTGCAGCATTGAAAATTTTAAAACTTGAATATCTTCAAAACTATTATAGATAGAAGTGTCACTTCAACTTCTACTAGGGGGTTGTTGACCATTGCGCATGTAATGAATCTAAAACAAAAGTTGTCGCAATTTATATTATGCTAATTAGCAGTATTCGAAATTTTCAATCTTGAATATCTTCAACACTATAATAGATAGAGATGCCATTCCAACTTCTGCTGCTGTGTTATGGAATAGTTATACATTGCCATACCAATATGTTTTTAAGACACACACACTGATTTGCTATGCAGCAAATCATCTTTCCTAGTTACATTATTATATTGCTTACCAATTGTGGTCTTTTAAGACAGATGGCCTCTGATCAGAAGAATCTTACAAAAGCAGGACCACTGTACATACAGTGTATGTCCTGTGTCCCCACAGTTCTAAGCATTGTGCCACATGGTCTGGAACTATTTGAGCCTGCCCTTTTATCCCAAGAGACCAAGGGACCCCTGGATACGAGCCTGCAGGAGCAACCCCAACCACAATAGTACCATCAAAGAAAAACAAGTCATCCAGTTCACAGTAACTATATATATCTTGACAACTTTTTGGATTTAATAACCACCAAGATGGAGTCTAAAACAATTAGTTTGTGGATTTGTGTCATCTCAGTGAAATGCCAAAGCCTGCTGTGTGAGACTTTCATGTTTGAGCTCAGCTGAATTGTCAGTCAGCTGAGCTTACATATGGTCAATCATCCATCATCCATGTCTCCACCCATCTGTCCTTTCATCCATCCATATGCCTATCAACAATTCACAGTTTTGACTTCTCCAAACCCATCAGCCAGATCCTCTTCAAACTTGGCAGGAATATACCTTAAGTGGGTCTTAAGCAGTTTTGACCTTAATTTATTCACCATGTGGCATGGAATTTTTTCATTTGCTATGGAGTTTTGTGTTGTAGCTATTTGTGACTTCTTCTCTATTTATCAATTATGCTGAAGCTTGATGGAAACATACCTGGTGGAAGGGTCAAGCAAAACTGTTCACTCTGCAGTGATACTCAGCATCCCTGGTTATTATGCAACTTTTCAGTTCTGGTACTTATGGAATAATACATACATTCTTATTGATTACTCTGTATGGAGATTGCAACGGTAATTCATATTTTCAACTTCTTCACCAAAACTTTCCTCCATAACCACTTCAAACTTGGTGGGAATGTATCTTGGGTGGGTCTCCACTGAGATTCTTCAAATGGTCCTGCTACAGGTTTTTTCTTTTTTTTTTTTTTTCTTTTTTTTTTTTTTTTTTTGTAAATTTTATTTTTTTTGGGGGGGGGGGGGGTGGTCAAGAATTTCTCAGTTAATGCATGCAGTCTAATGGATTACCATATAATTCAATGGAGACTGCAATGGCAATTCATATTTTTTACTTCTACAAAACCGTCAACCCACTTCACGTCAAACTTGGTCACATGTACCTTGGTTGGGTCTCTGCACAGTTTTTCAAATGATCATGTTCCAATGATTTTTATATTTTTATTTTATTTTTTTATTCTTTTGATTAATTTATGTATTTATAATTTTTTTATTTGCTTATTTATTTATATATTTGATTTTTTTGTCTTTGTACTTCACACTTGGCTCCAGCATACCTTGGTTGAGTCTCTACTGAGTTTTTCAAATGGGTACACTCCAATGCTATCTATTTATCTATTTATCTATCTATTTATCAATCCATCCATCCATCCATTTTTTCTTCTTCATTTTTTGGCAAAAATCTTAGTAAATCTTTTTCTCCTGAACCACCAGGCCAATTGTTTTCTTTGCAATTGCATTGGGACACATGTGGGTATAAAGGCAATACTTACACAGTGCATAGGTCACCTTGACCTTATTCGCAAGGTAACAGGGCCACCTGTTCAATTTTACTGTTCACTTCATAACTTGAGAACTACTCAAACCAGGACTGTGATGCTAGTGGCTCTCTTGTGTTGGCCATATTGACAGTGTGAACACAGTACACAAGTGACTTTGATTTTATTCCCAAGGTCACAGGGCCACTTTCATCAAGCTAATTGGTCACTTGATATTCATCAAGCTAATTGGTCACTTGATAACTTATCCACTTGAGCCGGGACTTATTGGACTGGACTATTAAGTCACTACTTTGATACTTGTGCATGATAATCTTTAAGAAAGCTGACCTTGACCTAAATCCAAAAGCCACAGGTCTACTTCGTGTTGTGCATGCAAGGTCAGCTCAGCTCAATACAATCACGCCCCTCATTTCCTTTTTTAGTCCCCCGCCCACTTGGTGGGGGACTATAGGTTTGCACCTCGTCCGTCCGTCCTTCCGTCCGAAGCTTCTCCGGGCCATATTTCCAACACCATAACACCCACAGCTACCAAATTTAATGTGTTTGTACTTCCTAGGATAGAGGTGTATGGTGTGCCAAAAGTAGGTCAATAAGTCAAATATCTGGGTCACAGAATACATATGTATGAAAAATCTTGTCTGGGCCATAACTTTTTTGTCCTTTTACTTAGAGTCATGAAATGTTACACAAATATGAAGCTTAGTCTAAGAAAGTGTCATAACGCAAAACTAGGTCACTAGTTCAAATATTTGGGTCACCGATCGATATGTAAATATACAGAAACAAATTTTGTCTGGCACATATCTTCCCTATATTAATGCTACCTCTTCAATTTTTTTATGGTGGGTAGACCTTAGGTAGTAGTTGTGCATAGGCATTGTTTTGTGTGGCTAATTACTTGCATTAATTAATTATTTAACAAAGTTCGTTAAGCAAGACAAATTTTGTCCGGGCCATATCTTCTAAACTATTAATGCTAGCCCTTTGAATTTTTTGTGGTGGATAGACCATAGGTAGTAGGTGTGCATAGGCATTGTTTTGTGTGGCTAATTACTTGCATTAATTAATTATTTAACAAAGTTCGTTAAGCAAGACAAATTTTGTCCGGGCCATATCTTCTAAACTATTAACGCTAGCCCTTTGAATTTTTTATGGTGTGTAGACCTTAGGTAGTAGGTGTGCATACGCATTGTTTTCTGTGGCTAATTACTTCCATTAATTAATTAATTAACGAAGTTCATTAAGCAAGCTCAAGATACAATACAAATTTTGTCCGGGCCATATCTTATAAATTATTGATGCCAGCCCTTTGATTTTTTTATGGTGGGTAGACCTTAGAGGGGATATGGTAATGGGCACCGTCCGTGTGTCCGTCCATCCGTCAAATATTTGGGTCACAGTAATACATAAATGTACAGTATTTTCATGTCCTTACTGTAATTCTTAAAAAAATTTGACTTCTTGTTATTTAAGTTTACTGATAATGTATTGTGACCTAAAAGTGCGTCACGACGCAAAACTAGGTCACTAGGTCAAATATCTAGGTCACAGTGTAAACTCCATGTAAAACCTTGTCCACGCCATATTTCCCTTACTATAATACCTACAGCTACCAAATTTATTATTTTAATACTACGTGGGGAGTTGTTGTGTCACATGGCAAAAGTAGGTCACTAGGTCAAAATCTAGGTCACTGTGAAATCCATTCAAAATCTTGTCCGGGCCATAACTTTTTTGTCCTTTTACTTAGATTAATGAAATTTTACACAAATGTGAAGCTTAATCTAAGAATGTGCCATACTTTTAATTTTTTTTTTTCATCTAGGTCACACCCCTATATAGTAGTCCATTCAACCTCGTGGGCGACGAGCGGGGGACTATGTATTGCTCTGCAATACTCATTAACTTGTTATCCAATGAGATGAAACCTGTTCTTCAGATGTTCTGTAGTGACAGTATCAGGTCAAGTCTTGTATATTTTTTCATATAATAAAGGAACAAAAACAATTTACTTCCGCTTGAATTATAATACTATGTATACATTGTATATATATGTTTGCACAATGTTATACAAGGTACTCAGCCATACAATCCAAAATGGCTGAGCCCTCTCTGGAATGGGCACCTCCCTATGGTGGACAATTTTACAATGACATTCACTTTGAAAGAAGTAATGTCTGTCTGCTCATAATGCTTGACCAAAATGGTCGCTGATCGTAAACGCATCAAAGGTTCAGGTACGCCACTACACCACATCACCTCTTGGCATGGTATCATTGTTTTCTTTCATGCCAGTCAGCAGGATAAGCACATTCAAATTATGTGTATCATCACATCTACTACAGATAAGAACACAATGTTCATATAAAAGTTGCCCTTCCTTGGAAAAAATGGCTTTTAAGTGGCTGCACATGGGGAACAACAGTGCCATGACAAATCAACGTCATACAATTCTCGCAATCAAAATGTTTACAAAATCAACAGAAAGAGACATATTCAAACTATTAACATCTGAAATTTGAACTGTTTCATATTTGGCATTAAACTGGTGATAGATATGTCATTTTATCTCCTTTTATTATGCATTGTGACTAACACTATGAACTGAAGTAGCCACCAGCAGCATATTTGTGGGGCAATTAAAGGGACCATTATTATTGTCAACGTGTGCAAACTTTTCACGCACAAACAGATTTGCTTTCCACCAAATCTTTGCTTTCCAGTTATAACTTACTCTTGTAAGGTGAACGATGCTATCATCAAATGGAGCGTGGACTTACCGGTCAACCACCAGGCTTATGCCCTCGACCTCGTTGACGTTGGCTCCTTGTCCGGCCTCCAAAACAACAACGTCGTTCATCGCTTTGCCTTTCAGACATCTTTCACCATTCGCAACGACCTGGACAACCTGTTTTGCAGAACGAACAAGAAGTCTATGACCCATTTTTTTCAAGGTCTTTACATGACACAATCGATCAAGTTAACCGGGCTGTAACAGATAAGGTGATAACAGAACCACGTGGCTTTCTCTATAAATAGAACAGTTGGCACCGTGCACAAAATCTTACATGTTTCATGTCTATGAATATATTACATTGGTATTAATTTCAAGAAACACAGTCAACCGTCCACATCAAATCGTAAGCACGTGTTTTTGTAGTCTTTACATGTAAGTGAAGGCCTATTATTTTGTACAAATTAGACACTGCATTATATTGGACTTATGGCTGTAGGCCATGCCATTTGTGCGGGCTTAATCTTGTTGCCATGGAAAAGACTTGATACAAACCTCCACCAGCAGGTTTATTTTTAGGACCGCTGGTATTAGGGGAAACCCCCCTAATACGCATGCGTCAATACAGATTTTGCGGGAAAGTTTAAAAATAGCCATGTAAACATTAGTCGCACGTTGGCCCTTCTAAACTGAAAAATTTTCTCACCTCTCTATTAAAATATTTTAATTGCGAAAGGTCTATTGCCAGTATTGAGATTATTGCCATCAAGAACAGCAGTGCCCACTAAATCTGTTCCTCAGGCAACCATTTATGTGGCTTCTATGTGGAACCTTTTTAACATCAAAAAGCAAAATATTAGAATTTAACAAATGAGCACCAACTGTGTACCAAACAGTTAAACACTGCAGGACTAAGCAATATGGTCTGCACAATATATGGACTATGGTGCTAAAATTTGGAACACTTTGTTGGGGATTGGTGGGTGAGTGGACAGAAGTTTAACTGTAAAACAGCAGAGGCCCATGAAATGCAAAGTTAAGTACTTGGGTCATGCAATTTTTATGATTTACAGTATCGTGGTGTCTTAGAGTTTTGTTTTGTTTTCTTTTGTTTTGTTTTTCTTTTGTTTTTGTTTTTTTTTTTTTTTTTTTTTTGTTTTTGTTTGTTTTTTTTTTTGTTTTTTTTTTTTGGTTTTTTGTTTTTTTTTATGTTTTTTTTTTGTTTTGTTGTTTTTTGTTTATTTTTTTTGGTTTGTTTTTTTTGTTTTGTTTTGTTTTTTGTTTGTTTTTTTGTTTTTGTTTTGTTTTGTTTTTTATGTTTTACTACATGTGTGCTAAAATATCATTTTAACGTGATATTGAGTTGACATAACTGTGTGACATACTTTCATATGATTTGTCTTTGTTTTATACTAAGAGCATAAGGAAAAAGTAAAATCAATCAATAAAACCACAAACAAAAAGAGGGCCAAATGCATTGTGAGTCCTTAAGCAGTTTTAAGTAGAAGCCTTATAAACCAATAAAACAGCAGTTGTGCTTTGTGCAATAACAATCAGTACTTGCCTTTCCATACCTTTGCATGAACTGTTCCAGCTTTAACATATTTAGTGTTCAAATTATCAACATGGACGAATTTTTCTGTTATTTCTATTATTTTATTGTGCTTGGTATAACATTTTTCATTTTACACTTCATATATTGAGTCTCTGTGTTTTTATCCTGCCAAGTTAGTAATTGTCACCACATACGCCATTTGTATTTCAATCACTGATATTACCATGTGGCTAGCGTTTTTGAAGCGAAAACTAAATTAAATAAAAGTATTGTACTGTATATGTATTGTAATTCCCAATATCTGGTCATTTGAATGATGATGTTGATGCTTAAAAATTACAACTATCAAATAGACTTTTGATCCCCCCCCCCCCCATGCATTGGTATTTGACCTCAAAATATAGTAAAACTTTCATACCTGACTCGCACACTTAATATTTTACCTATTTTACCTGAAAATACAATTGCACTTCGATACTTAACTGATAGTGTTTGTATCTTTTTACTACAAATCAGGCTGACTCTTCTCTTACTTATGTATACTGAGTATTTCACCTTTTTCCCCTGAGAATACAATTGCGTTTTGATTTATCTACAAACCATGCCAAGCAGATTGATACTCTAATGTCATATACATGTATGTACATATGTGTGTATGAGTGTGTGTGATTAGTATTTCACCTGAGAATACAATAGGAAAGGTCAGAATAAGCTCTAAGGTGTGTATTCGCCTCAATACACAACTAATTACACAAACTTTTGGACGGGTAGAGCTGTGTACTCCAAGTACTTTGTATTTTAAAGCATCCTTAAATAAACTAGTCAGTTATGTAGCTGTGGCTATATGATTTTTGTGAGGTATTTGGTTATGCATCTAGATTTACTGTCTGAAATTTGGTGTTTCTATGTGCAGTAGTTTTCAAGTTATTAAGTTGCAAGTAACAATGTAAAGTAATGGGAATATACAACCCTAGCCCTCCCCTGACTGCAGTGCCCTCTTTAAGGCAGTTCTTGAACCTTCTGTTCTTGCCCTTGCCTATTGCACTTGGATATCTGACTCACAACGTTTCTATCTTTTTTTCTACAAACCACGGAAGCAGGTAGACATCTCTTATATTTGTACAATTGGCATTTTCATCTCACAATACAATTTTACTCTGATACTGGCTCACAAGTTTTGTATCCTTTTTTTTATTTACAAACCATGAGCAACAGGTAAAGTCTTCCCTTATATTTGTGAAACTAGTACTTCATCTATGTCACCTGCTGATAGAGGGGCAGTTTCATACCTGGCTGACAAGGTTTGTGTCATTTTGCCTAGAAATCATGGAAAGCTGGTAGACATCCCTTCCATAAGCTATAATTAGTACTTTGTCTTTCTTATCTATTTTACCTGAGAATACAATTGCACTTTGATACCTGACTCAAAATGTTTGCATCTCTTTTCTGCAAACCATGGGAATTAGGTATAATCTTCTCTTATATATCTTTAATACAAGGGCACTTTAATACCTGACTGGACAAGGTTTGTATCTTTTTTCTACAAACCATGAGAAGCGGGTAGAATCTTCCCTTATGTTTCTGTATTAGCATTTCACCTATTTCACCTGAGATTACATGTTACCTGATTCACAAGGTTTTTATCTTTTTCTACAAACCATGGGAAACAGGTAGACTCTTCCCTTATGTTTCTGTACTAGTATTTCCCTAATTTCACATGAGAATGCAATTGTCCTTTGATACCTGACTTAGAAGGTTTGTATCTTTTTATCTACAAGCCATGGGAAGCAGGTTGAATCTCTTTTTGTGATTCTGTAATAGCATTTCATCTACTTCACCTCAGAACACAGTTTTTTTATTTTTTTTTTGTACAATCATGGGAATCAGGTAGAATTTCCCCTTATGTTTCTTAAGGAGGATTGCACCTGCTTTACCTGAGAATACAATTGGGCTTTGATACCTGGCTTGTAAAGTTTCTATCTCTTTCTACAAACCATCGAAAGCAGGTATAATGTTTCCTTATATTTCTGTATCAGTATTTCACCTGTTTCACCAGAGAATACAATAATACTGTACTTTTAAACCTGCCTCACAAGGTTTGAATATTTTTTCTTTAAACCAGTGCAGGTAAACTCTTCCCTAATATTTCTGTACTAGTTTTTCACATATTTCAACTGAGTATATAATTGTAGCTTGATACCTGACACACAAGGTTTGTATCTTTTTCTACAAGCCACGGGAAGCAGGTAGACTTTTCCGTCATATTTCTGTTGTAGTTTTTCATCTATTTCACCTGAATGCATAGTTGTACTTTGATACACGACTCACAAGGTTTGTACCTTTTTTCTACAAACAATGTGAAGCAGGTAGAATCTTCTTTTTAATTTCTGTATTAGTATGTCACCTACTTTACATGAGAATGCTATCGTACTTTGATACCTGTCTCAAAATGTTTGTACCTTTTTTATACAAACCATGTGAAGCAGGTAGACTGTTCCCTTATATTTCTGTATTAGTTTTTCGCATATTTCAACTCAATAATATATAATTGTCCTCTGATACCTGACTCACAAGGTTTGTACCTTTTTTCTACAAAACATGGGAAGCAGGTAGACTGTTCCCTTATATTTCTGTATTAGTTTTTCGCATATTTCAACTCAATATATAATTGTACTTTGATACCTGGCTCACAAGGTTTGTACCTTTTTTCTACAAAACATGGGAAGCAGGTATAGTCTTCCCTTAGATTTCTGTATTAGTATTTCACCTAATTCACCTGATAATACAATTATAGTTTGATACCTGGCTCACAAGGTTTGTATCTTTTTTCTACAAACCATGGGAAGTAGGTAGAATCTTCTTTTTTTTCTGTATTAGTATTTCCCCTATTTCACCCGAGATTAGAATTGTACTTTGTTACATAACTCACAAGGTTTGTATTTTTTTTGTAGAAACCATGGGAAGTGGTTAGCCTGTCCCTTTATTTCTCTGTATTAGCATTTCTCTATTTCACCTGAGAAAATGATTGCACTTTGATACTTGACTAACAAGGTTTTTGTCTCCTTCCGCAAGCCACGGGAAGCTGGTAACATCTTCCCTGATATGTCTGTATTAGTATTTCCCCTATTTCACATGAGAATGCAATTGTACTTTGATACATGATTTACAAGGTTTGCATTTTATTCTCTACAAACCATCAGAAGCGGGGAGAACCTTCCCTTATGTTTCTGTAATAGCACTTCATGTACTTCAACTGAGAATACATTTGTACTTTGATACCTGACTCAGAAGGTTTGCATCTTTTTTCTACAAACCATGGGAAGCAGGTATAATTTTCCCTTATATTTCTTTATTAGTATTTCAACCATTTCATCTGAGAATACAATTGTACTTTGATACCTGGCTCACAAAGTCATTATCTTTCTTTTACAAACCATGGAAAGCAGATAGACTGTTTTGTATTTCTGTATTAGTTTTTCACATATTTCAACTGAGTATATCATTGTAGTTTGATAACTGACTCACAAGGTTTGAATTTTTTTTCTACAAACCATGGAAAGCTGGTAGAATCTTTTTTTTTCTGTATTAGTTTTTCACCTATTTCACCTGAGTACATAGTTGCACTTTGATACCTAACGCACAAGGTTTGTATCTTTTTTCCTACAAACCATGGGAAGCAGGTATAGTTTTCCCTTATTTTTCTGTATTAGGAGTTCACAAAGTTCACCTGAGAATACAGTTATATTTTCATACCTGGCTCACAAGGTTTGTATCTTTTTTCTACAAACTATGGGCAGTAGGTCGAAACTTCTTTTTTACTTCTGTATTGGCATTTTACCTATTTCATTTGAGAATGCAACTGTACTTTGATACCTGGCTCACAAGGTTTGTAGTTTTTTTCTACAAACCACGAGAAGCAGGTCGACTCTTCCCTTATATTTATTTGGATATATAGTATTTCACCCATTTCACCTAAGAATGCGATTGCACTTTGATACCTGGCTCACAAGTTGCCTTAAAAGGTTCACCTTTTTTCTACCAACCATGGGAAGTAGGTACAGTGAAACCAATTTTGAGATACCACTGTAATGAAAGACCATATGCCCTTTAAGACCATATTTCCAAAGTCCCTTTAGTTATCTTTTCCATGTTATTGAACCGCCATTGAGACCACCTGCCTTATGTGACCACTTTAAGCCTGCCCTATGGGTGGCCTCTCTAAACAGGTTTCATTGGATGGTCATCTCTTATTTTTCTATATTTGTTTCACTTTTTTCACATGAAAACACTATCACATATGGATACCCGACTCACAAGGTTTGTATCTTTTTTCTACCTTACTGACAAGGCTTGTATCTTTTTTCACACACCATAGAAGTAGGCAGCCTGTTTTCTTATATATTTGTTTTTTATATTATCCCTACGTAAGCTGAGAATACAACTGCACCTTGATACTTGAATGATGATGTCTGTATCTTTTTTCTATATCCATACTTAGAATTTCATCCGAGAATACAATTGTACTTTGATACCTGACTGATATGGTTTATATCTTTTTCCTACACTATCTACAGACCATGGGAGCAGGTGAAGAGGTTAGACAGATCTTTTATAATTGTATTTCAACTATTTCCCCAGAAAAGTACAGTGCACTTTATTACCTGATCTCCAAAGTTTGCATCTTTGTACCTACAAATGACAGGAAGCATGTGGACTTTTATATCATATATCTGTCATTAATTTCATATACATTTTACAAAAAACAAAAAAACAAAAAAACAAAAAAACAAAAAAAAACAAAACAAAAAAAACACACACAAAACCAAAACAAACAAACAAACAAACATACAAACCCACAAAACCCCCAAAGCATATATCTTTTGTGAAAGATGGTCATTTCACAATCACAATGTACAATCAGCTCCATGTCAATATAACATTATGTCAAATCGAGCTCCTTGCATTATTAATTTGGGGAAAAAAAAGAAGATATAGTCTTGCCTGATCAACCTGTTAGAAAGCTACTAGACAACTTATGTGATATATGCCTAGCCAAAAAAAATCCCATGTCTGTTGTTTCATAATACTTTTGTCTTGCAAAAGGTGCAAGTGTGCTCTGCCCAGTGTGAAATACATATAGACTACATAGATCGGACGGTGGAACCAAAGACAACAGGCTCAACAAAATAACAAAGCCCATAACATTTCCTTCAAATGCAAGCCCTTATACCAGACTATCACATTACATCGTGTATCACTATTTGTGCGCATGGACACACAAGGGTTAACAATCACATACAAGGTATACATGCCAAGCAATTAAGTGTTTTACACAATGTTGTCGGGTTCTTTTTTCTCAACCATTTAATCTTTCTTTGACACAACTACATATGCACCAAAATTATTAGGCGTTATTGTGTCCTGGGTTGTGTATTCAGCTGAATACACCGAAATTGCTAATTGCGTCCCCTCCAATATTCCACCACAAAGTCACTATTCCAAATATTAGTCTATTTGGCAAATGTGGTCATGCAAGTTGACTGCAACATTGTTCACTATGTGTCCATCTTGTAAGTCAAGTATCAAAGTAGAATTGTATTCTCAGGTTAAATAGGGGAAATACTAATACAGAAATAAAAAGGAAGATTTACCTACTTCCCAGGGTTTGTACAAAAATAATACACACCTTGTAAGTCAGGTATCAAACTATAATTGTATTCTCAGGTGCATTATGTGAAATACTAATACAGAAATCTAAGGGAAGACTATACCTGCTTCCCATGGTTTGTTGAAAAAGGTACAAACCTTGAGAGTCAGGTATCAGAGTACAATAGCATTCTCAGGCAAAGTAGGTGACATACTTATACAGAATTGAAAAAGAAAATTCTACCTGCTTCCTATGGTTTGTAAAAAATAATACAAACCTTGTGAGCCAGGTATCAAAATATTAGTGTATTCTCAGGTGACTTAGGTGAAATACTAATACAAAAATGTAAGGGATGACTATACCTGATTCCCATGGTTTGTTGAAAAAAAGGTACAAACCTTGTGAGTCAGGTATCGAAATACATTTGTACAATTGCATTTTCATGTGCAATAGGGGAAATACTAAAACAGACATATCAGGGAAGTCGGTACCTGCCTCCCATGGGTTGCAGAAAGAGATATAAACCTTGTGAGTCAGGTATCAAAATACAATGATTTTCTCAAGTGCAATAAGGAAAACACTAATGCAGAAATACGTGTATCAGGGAAGACTATACCTGCTTTCAATGGTTTGTAGAAAAAAAGTAGAAACCTCGTGAGTCATGTAGCAAAGTACTATTGTAATCTCAGGTAAAAGACAAATACAAAAATATAAGGGAAGAGTCTACCTGCTTCCCACGGTTTGTAGAAAAAAAGAGGTACAAACCCTGTAAGTCAGGTATCAAAGCACAATTGTATTCTCATGGGAAATAAGTGAAATACAAAAACAGAAACATAGGGAAAGATTCTACCCGCTTCACATAGTTTGTAGAAAATAGGATACAAACCTTGTGAGTCAGGTGTCAAAGTACAATTGCATTCTCAGGTGAAATTGGGGAAAAACTATTACAGAAAGAAAGACAAAGATTCTATTTACTTCCCATGGTTTGTAGAAAAATAACACAAACCTTGTGAGCCAGGTATCGAAATATAAGTGTACTGACAGGTGAATTAGGTGAAATACTAATACAGAAATATAAGGGAAGACTATACATGTTTCCCATGGTTTGTTGAAAGAAGGTACAAACCTTGCAAGTCAGGTATCAAAGTACAATAGCATTCTCATGCGAAGTAGGTGACATACTAATACAGACATGAAACTGAAGATTCTATCTGCTTCCCATGGCTTGTAGAAAAAGACACAAACCTTGTGACTCAGGTATCAAAGTACACCTATGTACTCAGGTGAAATAGGTGAAAACTGCAACAGAAATATGAGGGAAGATTCTACCTGCTTTCCATGGTTTGTAGAAAAAGATACAAACCTTGCAGGTCAGGTATCAAACTTCAATGATATACTCAGTTGAAATGTATGAAAAACTAATACAG
The DNA here is from genome assembly GCA_964020975.1 of Hermodice carunculata. Classification (NCBI taxonomy): domain Eukaryota; kingdom Metazoa; phylum Annelida; class Polychaeta; order Eunicida; family Amphinomidae; genus Hermodice; species Hermodice carunculata. Next base: position 61,056,943 of record OZ026622.1, on the reverse strand, counting down.
AAATATAAGGGAAGAGTCTACCTGCTTCCCAGGGTTTGTAGAAAAAAGTTAAAAACCTTACTAGCCAGGCATCAAAGCACAATTGTATTCTAAGGTGAAAAAGGTGAAATGCTAACACAGGAACATAAGGGAAAATAATACCTGCTTATTATGGTTTGTGGAAAAAAAAAGATACAAACCTCGTAATCATTTAACAAAATACAGTTGCATTCTTATGTGAAATAGGGAAAATACTAATGCAGAAATATAAGGGAGATCATACCTGCTTCATAGGCTTGTCGGAAAAAGGTACAAACTTTGCGAGTCTGGTAACAAAGTACTATTGTAATCTCAGCTGAAATACTAATACAGAAATATAAGGGAAAAGTCTACCTGCTTCCCATCGTTTGTAGAAAAAAAACAACAAAAGTTGTAAGTCAAGTATCAAAGCACAATTGTATTCCCATGTGAAATAAATGAAATGCTAATAAAGGAACATGGGGTAAAAATTCTACTCGCTTCTCATGGTTTTAAGAAATAAATATACAAACCTTGTAAGTCATATATAAATTTGCAATTGCATTCTTAGTTGAAATAGGGGACATACTAACACAGAAATAAAAACGGAGATGCTACCTACTCTCCGTGGTTTGTAGAAAAATAATACAAACCTTCTGAGCCAGGTATTAAAATATAAGTGTATTCTCATGTGAATTAGGTGAAATACTAATACAGAAATGTAAGGGAAGACTATACCTGCTTCCCATGGTTTGTTGAAAAAAGGTACAAACCTTGAGAGTCAGGTATCAAAGTACAAAAGCATTCTCACGCAAAAGTAGGTGACACACTGATACAGAATTTTTTTTAAAAGAATATTCTACCTGCTTACCATGGTTTGTAGAAAAAGATACAAACCTTGCGGGTCAGGTATCACACTTCAATGATATACTCAGTTGAAATATATGGAAAACTAATACAGAACTAGGAAAGATGATTTGCTGCATAGCATATAAGTGAGTGCGTCTGCAAATCATATTAGTATGGCAATGTACAACTATTCCATAACACAGGGATAGAAGTTGGAATGGCATCTCTATCTATTATAGCTTCGAAATTATTTCAGATTTAAAATTTGTAATGGTGCTATTGAGCATAATTTAAATTGCAACATCTTTTGCTTTAGATTCATTACATGCGCAACGGTCAATAATCCCCTAATAGAAGTTAAAATGACATGTATATCTAGGGTAGTTTTGAAGATATTCAAGTTTTAAAATGTCCAATGTTGCTAATTAGCATTATTTAAATTGCTACAACTTTTTTTAAAGTCCATTAGATGTGCACTGGTCAATAACCCCCTAGTAGAAGTTAGAATGACATCTCTATCTATCACACTTTTGAAGATATTCGAGATTTAAAATTTCAAATGCCTCTAATGTGCATGATTTTAAACATCTTCATTCCTCTGTATAAAACGGTCAAACTCCTTGTATGGAGGTACAATCATGCCAAGTTTGGAGTTTGTATGTATAATAGTGTCCAAGAATGTGTCTGACAAATTTGCTGGTAAAGAAAGAAAGAAAGAAAGAAAGAAAGAAAGAAAGAAAGAAAGAAAGAAAGAAAGAAAGAAAGAAAGAAAGAAAGAAAGAAAGGAAGGAAGGAAGGAAGGAAGGAAGGAAGGAAGGAAGGAAGGAAGGAAGGAAGAAAGAAAGAAAGAAAGAAAGAAAGAAAGAAAGAAAGAAAGAAAGAAAGAAAGAAAGAAAGAAAGAAAGAAAGAAAGAAAGAAAGAAAGAAAGAAAGAAAGAAAGAAAGAAAGAAAGAAAAGTGTGTGTTGACACACACACTTTAATTATAAGGGAAGAGTCTACTTGCTCCCCAAGGTTTTGCAGAAAAAAGTTACAAACCTTTTTGGGGGTGGGGGTCTTCTTTGATTAGTTTATGTACACAAATATAAAGAAATCCCAGGTTAAGAAGTTCTATTTAGTTTCCATTTGTTCCGATAAACAAGATGTTTCTTGTGTTACGCAACAAAATAGATAATTTTTCTCGCTGAATGCGACCAAATTAATGTAACACAGCGAAGTGATATAGCTACTAGCTAGATGACCACGCGACTTGCTACGGTATGACACTGCGACAGAGTTGATTGGCAACCTAGCTGAAAGCGACGAACTGTTAGTGTTACAGATTCGTTTTATACAGGTCAGCTCTTCAAGTGAATGAAACTTTGCAAACGAAAGAACTTACACACCCACTCCCACAAAATAAAGACAACTACATCAATGTCAACACAAAATGCTGTAGGCATACTGTTACAAGAAAGTGACCAAAGTGACCATTTCTGTGAGTGAAAATGACAGCCACACCAACATTCAGTGATTCACAACATGTCAACAATAACTTCAACTCTGCATCAGCTTCAGCGCTACACCACAGGCTACACTGTTTGAGATTGAATGGATGATTATTATAATATTGGGTTAAAAAAAATAGCTCGGCCCGCTACACAGCCTATATTATGGCCCTGTTTACGGAAAATGAACATGGGTACGATTTTCTGTGATGATATTATCCAATTTAGCAGATGTTTACGGTTCGCTAAGTTGTACGCCCATGCCTAGTCACATTAGGGAATCCCCAAACAGCTCGTCATATCCGGTTGTGACGCCATCAGCGACCCTAAAACTAAAACTGCTTGCCGAGGTTTGTATCAAGTCTCTTCCTGTTTCCATGGCCTCGTTCTAAAGTGTCATGGTGGGCAGCATCGAAAACAGGGGAAGCGTGCGAGTTTGAAAAGAAACAAATCGGTGTCTACGTGACCTATCACAAGTGTTTACGCAACGGAAATTTAAGGTACACCTTTCGATTACGAATGCTGTGTGTGTATGTGTTTGAAAAGAAACACATATCGGTGTCTGCGTGACCTGTCAGGTGGTCAGAGTCTCAAGTGAGCACGCAACGGAAATCTAACTGTTAGTGTTACTGGCACAGCCTTAATAATCTGATAATGATGACGGATTCTGTTGGTCGCGCAAACGATTGAGTGCCTCATAAGAATTTCAAAATGAAATATTTGTCTGTTTCAAATCCCACATGCCATGCACATGGTTCAAGTTTACATTGCTGAGTATCCTCAGAATTAGACGAGTGTAAAACCATGTCCATGGGGGCATGGGCATGGCGTACCATCGGATCGCATAAATTCCCCATAATTAGGGCAAGAAAGTCAAGTGGTGTAACTGCAAGTGAAATTGAATTCAAACAAGAAGTAATCCATGTGCTGCATCAGAAAAGGCACACAATACTTCAAAGTTCCGTACCTAATGATTTAAAATTTGCTAGAGTTTATACTAGTACCACTACCAGTATACAAAAAGAACAGTGTGTATGATTGTTAGGCTACTTAGTAACTTACCCTCTAGCCTAGGCTAGGGGGTAAGTAGCCTCGCAGTAATATCAAAAAAAAAAAGTTCTGGAAAGAATAAAACTCCATTTCAGGGGTACAACTCAGGAAAATTTCCTAGGCAATGACAACAGCAACATTCCAACCATCCTCCAAGATTTTTACATTGCAGGTATATAATTACGAAGTGTCTACAGTGCCAGGTCAGGTATCGAATGTTATTTGGCTACAGTGCCGGGAGCACGTTGAATGACATCACAAAATCTCGCGATATTTTAATTTACCTCCCGGGAAGTTCAGATTTCTCAACATGGCGGAGTGAGTAGATGCATCGTTTAGTGTGGGAGAGCATTTTGCCTCATTACAGGCTCTCATTGACAAGATAAAACAATACAAGTGGACACATAAAAAGTGCATGAAATTAAAGAAAATGGTTAATTTTGCATCAAAATCCCTGCCATTTTAAGAAATTTTTGAGTTTCCAAACCAGGAGACTCCCTGTGAAAATTGGAGAGTTGACAGCTATGTCTATGAAAAAAGACTGCACTCTATATAGGCCTACAGCCTACCGGTAGTCTACTCGTGTTTCTCAGTTAGCATGGTTTGATGATACAATGATTTTTGCTATAAATGAGGGCCACCTATCTTGGAACTGTCCATTTGTATCAAATAGAAAGTTGTCGTGGGGAAAAATCAATTTACGTTAACTTGCAGACTTTACGATCCTCAGCCTCAGGCACGTCAGTCAACTGGACTTGAACAGCATAGCATGATGATATGGATGTAATTTATTGTAATATGCAGACATTCCGACAGGTTTTTAGGTATACATCACAGACCTAGGCTACACAACATGGTAAAATAACATAGGCCCTGTATTCTTAGAATCATACAGGTTAGCTAGTTATAGATCCAAACACCTGGTTTTGTACTTATTCCTCCCTGCATTGACCAGATCGAGCAGCGGATGCAGCGCTCTAGACACACTCTCAACCTACACTGGACCCGGCTATATAGAGGGTACTCACTGTATTGACTAGAGTTTTGGGCACCACTCCCTAGTTACATTGCTGAACACAGCCGGACCTGGCTATACAAACAGTCCTCTCTGCACTGGCTCCAGTGCCGGCCAAGCTTGGCAATATAAACAATCCTCTCCACATTGGCTATAATGCCAGGCCCGGTCCTGTAGTCGCGTTCAGGGCAAAACCAGACCCGGTATGGTACCCATGTCCATATAATTGATTCCATGGTGTCATGAATAGCCAGTAATATATAGTTGATGTACCTATTATCAATATGTTCCTATTGTCGATAGGGTCGGCAAAAACATTATTATTATTACTTGCTAATCTATCTTTTTATGTGATGAGTTGCCGGTCTTGAACTGTAAAATTTTGTGCAACAATGTCGGGCTCCATTCCCCAGCATCTCAGTTACGAGGGTAATTGCCCAAAAATGCATATTTGGATTCCTTATGCTAAGCAAAAAGCACATTTTATATTCAAATAATTGCAGACACCCTAGCTTTTTTAGATTTTTCATAAACTTATTTCATGTTTACTTATACAGAAAATGTTTGCCCAATTGCAACTGACCCACTCCGAACTTAATCTGTGTGGAGTCTTCAGTTGCTACATGTATATCGAGAATAGGAACATTGTTTTTACAAGTTCGTCACCAGATTTGAAGGGATTTTTCTTGCTCAGACCACCCAAGTTCATCAAAAAAAGACAACTGTGTTTAGATTTTACCATGGAAGTACAGCTTAGAACTTGAAGTCTGTGATTTATAACAATAATGTCCCTATCTATGGTCAGTGACGTATTGTGCTGCGTTTTTACAAACCGCATGGCTTAGCGTATCGATAACTGGTACATTGTGCATACAAATATTGCACAGACCTTAGGGCTTAAGGATTTTTTTACTTGCTCCTTCAGTCCTTAGCAAGTGAGTCATAATTTTACTTGCCCACTTTAAAAAATGTGCTTGTCGTAACTTAACTCTGATAAACACAAAATTAAGGCAAGGCTCTGGGAAGTGCTGGGGGAGAAAGTGCAACCAGTTTCGCCTAAGTGGGGCTCTTCAAGCATTTTAAAAGAATTTTTTTTTTGTTCAGTCTCAATGTCATAGGCAGATGAACTTCTTGTTCAGTATAATAGCATTAATACTAAAAATTTATTTCTAAGTTAATCTGCCCCATGACTATGCCTCTATACTCATGAAAGGTGCAATTCATGCGTCAACATCTCCCAAACTATTCTGATTTGAGAGTTAAGCTATCTGTGGGTACATTTTCTCCTTATGAAAAAACCCGGTATGTTTTCCACCTTCTTTAAAAACCTGTCATACTGGTGCTCCAAACTACTCATTTTCTTTTGCCTAGCAACAGGCCATATTCACGTGTAAGGGGCCACAATAGCCAATTCCTATTCACATAAAAGTCCTTCGACTTTGGAAAACGCTCACATTTACATTTCCAGCGTGAATGTTATACCCTGGTATGTAACTTATAAGCACATACTGGGGGCCATTAACTTCAGTCTGGTGAGATGTGTTAGCATTGAAACTAGTCAGACTTACATGTCTTGGTAGATTGAATCATTGTCCACATTCGGTCTTGCCTAGTCTTATTTGCCCCTTGATTTAAAATATCATGTGCCAGCTTGAGTTAGCACAATTTTTTTTTTTTTTTTTTTTGGAGAAATGGTCTACCTGTCCAAGATAATGAGATGTACCTCACATACAAGTTACACATGCAGCCTTAGCTGTGTGTCTCAAGTGTGGGACAATGTTCCTGTGAACGAAAATACTGGGATGTCGAATGAGATGGCCCCATGTCCCTATGTTTATTTGAAATAAAGCAAGGGAATGAGTTGGAGGTCTGTGTGAGCTCGTGCTGTATAGACCTTGTCCCTATTTGTGTGCATGTTATATAACATATTAATGTGGTAAGCTGAGATGAGTTTTACATACCATTTCTCAGTTCTACTTGATATGTACTGAAAGTGCTACTCACCAGTCAGACATTCTGTGTTAATTTTATGTGAAAACAAGCAGAGAAATTGTCAAATTTAGCATAATACAAAACAAATATATGCTTATTTTTGCATGATGAGACCAAAAGGTTCCATTGTGCATAATTGATGGATCCAAAAATATGCTCTTCTCAGCCTCTGTTATCATGTTTCCTTAAACCAAAGTCTAGGCATAAGGTTCTCTGCCTGTCCTGTCACAGCTGTGGTGGGCCCCTGGTCCCAGTTACATCTATATCCCCAGACACTCATCTCATATGTACTCTTTTACTCTATCACTGCCTCTTGGGCTCAGGCATGTTCCATGTCCTGTTTTCACAGTCACAGGTTGGCCCTGATAAGGTCTACCACCTTGCCCTCTCCTCCCCCAATCCTGATACTCTGTTCCATTGTAATCCTAATATTTAATTTCTTCTATCCCTGCTTGATACTGGATGGTCCTGTACATTTTTGACCCCAGTCAAACATCCTGGAAGAGTCCCTGTCAAACCTAGAAACAAGGCTACCAATTTCGGTCCCTCCATTATCAAACTTATTCTATACCGTTTTAGTCTCGGTCCTCATTCTACCATTGTCTGTTGATTTTCTCAACTTAATTTCCCTACATGCGTAAAATATGAAGTGTATGAATACTTGCCCTTTTATTCACTATTTGTCTCTTGTTTGAAAGATATGATTAAAACAATTTGATAAACTTAACTCCCATTACACTCAGTTTATTACATAAGTGTTCATGATTTATGATGTCAAACATATTTTGAAGGTCAAGCATTTAAACATACCAATTGCTTTCAATGAAACAATTCTGCTTTTTTTATAATCAGTGATATGGATCAAACATGTTAGTGGAATAATTCCTGGTACATCCTGACTGAAGATCATAAAGTATATAGCTTTTGATCAAATATTCTTCTAGTTGAATGTAAATGGAAGGTTCCTGGTGCACATCTTCACTGCTTTAAAGAAAAAAATCTGTCCATTTTTAGGCAGATCGGGCTCTAGTAAAGTTTGAATGTTTTCATTTGCATTTGCCATCAACAGTTCCTACCATGCAGCATATAAGCAAATGTGATTATCACATGATTCTCATACAATTTCACTTTGTCTTGTAGATGCTGTGTTGCCATGATGTTAAGCAAATGGAATGTATTAATGAGGTGAATGAATGAAATAAAACAGCTTTCTCCTTTCTTTATAGCATAAAGGATGGGAGATTCTCCGCGGTCCAATGCTGTGTCACCCGCAGCATCAGAGATGTCTGGCAAAAGATCCAGTAAGTAAATTAGTAATCATACTTGTCTGATCAGTGCAAATTCTTACTGTAAACAGATCTACATGTAAATGCATATATTTTTACCTTTGTTGTGTTTTGGTGTTTAATGGTACATGTAATGAAGTTTTCACAGATGGGCTACCAAAATTGTAATATTTATTCCAGATTTTTAACTCAGCTAACTTATCATTGACCTGAGTTTACATGATGGGGCTGTGTCTACTGAGTCTGTCATCAGTCCACAATTATTGTGATTACATTTTTTACTTTTTCAAAACTGTTAGCAACAGGTGAGGATATATCTTGGGTTGCATCCAAAGCAGACCATGTTCCATGTTATCTCTACTACATTTGGTCCCCCTTCTTTGACAGGATTGTATTTACAGTGATGGAAATCAAACTACATGTATGCTATAACCCTCCCTCCTATAATAAAAAGACACCAATCAGGAAGTTAGTCATTATCATCTTTGCCAAAAGCAACCTGTAGTCTCTGATGTACTGCAGTCTGTTACCATGGTAACCATATTCTGCCAATTAGAAACTCAGCCACTTTTCCAGCACAAAAACAGTGACCTTGTTAAACCAGGGCAGACCCATGCAAAGCAGACATAACAGGGAACTTGGGTCTGCTTTGGAGGCAATATCTTGGGTGGGTCTTGACCATGTTTTGTTTCAAATGGTCCTGCTCCAGTGATTTTTATCTTTTTGGGTTTATTTTTGACAAAATCTTGAAAACTGCTCTTCACCAAAATCAGGCAGCCAATTGCTTTGAAGTTGCATACTGAAGGGACATATCTGGGGACTCCATGCAAGACCTTAAGTTGTTCCACAGGTGATATGGTGATTTAAATTTATTTTAAACTAAATTTCAATGTGGTTTTGTGATTTTTGACTTCTTCAAACCATCACTTTGATTGATCTGAAACTTGGAGAAAAAATAGCTTGTGGAAGGATCAAACAAGGTTATTCACTTGATAATGATACTTTGGATCCCTGATTTAAAAAAAAAAAGTTCAATTTGGATAATTGTCAGTTCATGCATGCAGTCCTATTGAGTACCATGTGAATTAATGGGGATTGAAATGGTAATTCATATTTTTGACATTTTCTCCAAAATCATCAGCCAGATTCACTTAAAGCTAGGTGGGGAATGTACCTTGGGTGGATCTGTACCAAACTGTTCAAGTGGTCATGCATACACCAGTGATTATAAGATGTTTTACAATTTTTGTGTTCATTTTGTGGTAAAATCTTTTAAAATCATTCATTGGGTTTTCTTGGCCAATTGTTATGAGATTGTATGGCACCTGTGGCAACTCCAAGAACTCAATTTGTTTACCAGGTGGCGCTGCAATTATATTTTCATGAATTTTTGTGTGTTTTTGCTTTTTTTCTCACTTCCTCTCCCAAACTGCATGTTGGATTCTCTTCAAACTGAATTGGAATGTACCTGGATTTGATCTGCATGAAATTGTTCCCTACATGGTGCTGATGTAACTTTCTTATTTTAATGAATTTTGAAAATTGCATTATTTTCATAAGAGTATAATTGTGAACATGTCAGTATTATAATATAGGGATACCAGTAAATCTGACATTAAAAAAAGAGTATCTAAGACCCATATCTTTTACATAGACTGCGAATCAGGCCAAGCCTATTAATCACTCTCCATGGCACAGATGGTGGCGTATACTTTCCTACCTACTTTTTTGGCATATTCAGATTCAGATTCGGATTCAGAATGCTTTTATTTGACCCAAAGAATACAATAAGAAATTTAGTCATACAACAATTACTGGTCAGGAGACCCTCATTAAGACCACAAGGTCACCTAGCATGAGGGCCACCCAGAAAACTTGTTAAAGATACACATTTTCATTGAGTACCAGAAAAAGAAAAAGAAATTTAGTACATATTTATGACATGATAAACAGAGTAATTTAAATTTGACAAGCTATCTAGAGGTACTGGGAGAAGGAAATTAATATGATTCAGTTTATATTACAAAAATTGATAATATTAATTAATATCACTTTTATCTGGCACATAGATAGATCAAATTTATCTACATGTATTATATATTTAGCAATGAGAAATTGAACATATTTCTAAATACTTTCAATATCTTTTAATATAATTTGTGCAGCCTGGTAAACTGAACACAGAAAACTTGATTTGCCCCAAACATGTCCTTACACTAGGCTTCCTGTTTGAGAGCATATAAGCTGTGTATTTTTTAAATGTATACACTTGGATTAAGCTATTACAAATAGTGAAATCTCTGTAGGTGTTAAAATTGAATTTTAATTGCTTAATCAAAACACTTTAAAATTGCCTGTTTTTGCCGTAAAACAAAAAACAAGAGCAGACACCAGAAATTGGAAACATTATTTTGTTGTGGGTAATGAAACAGTACACTTGTAGCAGCAAAACTGTATTTTAAATTTTTGATAAGGGTTTTAGTTCAAAATTTACAAGATGTTTAAATTGATTCTTTTTTTTACATTTTTTTTTAAATTCAAACAGACATAAAATTAGAACTAAGCCCCTTTTCAAAAGTGTAAAATACCTTTTTGGAGAATATTATGTGTTGTTTCATTTGACACTATAAACTAATCTGATTATATATAATTTTTAAATGGTTTTTAAAATTTTATGCAAAATGTTTGAATTTTGATTGAAATTTAATTGCATCAAAAGTGATGCTAAAATTCTATATTTAGTCCCAGAATCAAGGTTTATATGTTTTCTTTCAGAAAATATACACTTTGTGGGGTATTAGATGACAACCACTGACAGAAATTATACATGTATGAGAGTCATCAAGTGAACCATGCCCTTGAACAGAGTTGACTTTGATATTATTCTGAAGGTCACATGACCACTTAAGGCTGTGCATCCAAAGTCAGCTGAGCACATGGCTTTCACCTTCATCTTGTTTAAAATTTTGACCAGCATCTCTCATGATTGTTGCATTTTATTTGCTGTTTTTCTTTCAGGGGAAATTGTTTCTCGTCAGTCAGGGAAAGTCACTTTTCCAAACTCTGCTAGGTCTGGGGCATCCAGCAGACAGACCACCTTGACCAGTGAGTAGACTTCTATGTTCAAAATCTTCAAAACTGAATTATGGGATGGCTATGCATGCCAAAAGAAATTTTCATGTTAGTGCCGTATAGGCATATCTATCATTGTTAATAACTTGAGAGAGCAAGTCAAGGGGGTCCGAAGATGCATGTTGAAATCAAGCATCCAAATTGCTGCATTCTCAGGGAATTTAAAGTTCTTGGAACAAAAACTTAATACCTGGATTTGTGCAGAATTATGTAGTGTTCAAAGTAAGCACTCAAAATATTATTTTCACCTTCATAATACCAGGCAACTGGCAGAAGGTGGTATCAACTCCCTTGTGCCTCATGTATACATTTAATATCATTTTGGCTACCCCTTTACCAATCAGAAATCACATACACAGGTAACAAGTGATTCTACATTCAGAAGGTGCTGTCACTCCACATGACAGCGTGATGAAAATTATGTGCAGTGTATCACTGCGCATGGCAGTCTGATGAAAATTCGGTGCAATCATACTGCTAGGTGTCACTGCATGCACATGACAGTCTGATAAAAGAAAATTGGGTGTGATCATTGTGCCGGGACTCCTACATGTAGTTCTTAACAGGTGGCACTGCAAATTTTCTTTGTGTGTTTTCACTATTTTTGACTTTTTCTCCAGAATGGTCGCACAGATCAAGCTGAAAATTTGTGGACATGCTCTTGTGAAAGGGTCAAACAAACTTGTTCACTACATGGCACTGCTGTAGAGTCCTGATTTTAACTAGTTTTTCAATTTTTGATACATAATGGGTAAATGCACCTTTCCTATTGATTACTGTGCAAGTCAAAGGGCATTCTAATGCTAATTCACATTTTCAATTTCTTCTACATGTATGAAACCATCAGCCAGATACACTTCAAACATAGTGGCGATGTACCTTGCAATTGGGTAGGTCTCTGCTAAGTTTGTACAAATCATCACACTCCAGTGAGTTTTGGATTTTTTATGAATTTTTTGATCATTTATTGTGCAAATCTTAAAAAAATCTTCTCTGAAACCGCTCACCCAATTCCTTTAATATCACACAGGAACATTCCCAGGGACTCCTGGTTCCTAATTTGTTCCCTAGGTGACGTTGCAATTTTTTGATAATTTTTTGTGTGTGTTTTTGCTATTTTTTTCACCTTCAACTTCTCAAGAACTGTTACTCAGATTAAGGTGAAGCTTGGTGAATAGGTTCCTTGTGAGAGGGTCAAACAAAGTTGTTCACTAGGTGGCACTGCTGTGGATTCCTGATTTTTATTTTATTTTTTTTTTTTTAAATTTTTTTTTTGGGGGGGGGGGCTCATCGGTAAATGCACCTTTCCTGTTGATTACTGTATTTAAGTCAATGGGGATTCCAATGATAATTCACATTTTTTACTTTTTCTCTGAAACAGTCATCCAGATTTGCTTCAAACTTGCTAGCAATGTACCTTGGGTGGGTCGCTTCCAAATGTTTTTTGAACGGTCACGCTCCAGTGATTTGTGGAATTTTTATGATTTTTTTTGTTCTTTTATTGGACAAATCTTAAAAAATCCCCCAAACCACTTATCTAATTACTTTAATATCACACAGTAACCCTTGTAGCAACTCCTTGTATTTAGTTTGTTCACCAGTTGGTGCTGCAATTTTTGTCTTATTTTTTTCATGATGTTTTGCGTGTTTTCACTATTTTTGACTTCTCCAGAACCATTACTCAGATTAAGCTGAAACTTTGTGGAAATGTTCCCTGTAGAAGGTTCAAAAAAGTTGTTCACCAGGTGGGATTGCTTTGGATTCCTGATATTTAGTAATTTTTTTCCATTCAGGTACTTACCACTAAATGCACCTTTCCTATTGATTGCTATGTATTAAAGTCAATGGGCATTCTAATGCTCAGTATCATGTTTTTTCTCCACCAAGCAGCAATGTTCTTTTTAAAGTGCTCTGTAAGTATTCTACAATTTCTTGTGCTCCAGTAAAATTTTTTAATGAAATTTTCTTCTGTGAAATACTTCTAAATGCCATATGCACTAAGCCAAAGCTCTACACAGGTCTATTCAGTCACAACTTTGATTTTGTGAACAAGTTTAGGTCAATTGAGCATGGGCTGTCCACACAGCCCTCTGATTGTTTTTGTGTGACAACATGGAGAGTTTATCAAACTTTTTGGTCAGCGATCCAAATATTTGGTTGATTTGGTCAACTGGGCAACCATCAACTTTATGCACTGACACAGTTTAGTTTGCTGTCAAGAAATTTTTGTTTTCTAGGTTTTTATGTATTTACTTCTCAGGTGCTTTTTTGATTTGCACCTGAATGTGACCAATGGCACACATAGTACATGTAGTTCAAAGGTGGAATACTATGTTGTTTCAGATGAATTGGAAGCTCAAGGAAACCCCTTTAAGATGCCAGCTGATAATGACATCTTTATGCTGAGGGACAAGGAAAGACAAAGAAAGAAACAGGCAAGTTACATATGTCAACATCAAGGGCTTACTGGCTCCATAGGGTTACATTTATTTTGACAGTGGGACCATTCAGTAAGAACATACATATATTGTATTACCTTCAAAATGTTAATGTTAACATTACAAGTGGGAAGACATTTTGGGGGGGATTCATTTTAGACAATGTAAACTGAATTGTGTATGCAATATTTCTCTTGGTTGCATAAGCATAGACAATATATTAAACAGAAAAAATAAGCAAAGCCACTTTGCCAGACTTGCTGCATGTCTCTTCCAACATTTAGTTTGATGATTTGACCAAATTTTGAAAAAGTTAGTTATGCACACAATATGGCAGACAGGGTGGAGGGCATACAGGAGACTTGCTACCTCCAGCCACTGAGAGAAACCTTGTTTAACTGAGACTTGCTACCTCCAGCCACTGAGAGAAACCTTGTTTAACTGAGACTTGCTACCCCAGCCACTGAGAGAATCCTTGTTCAACTGAGACTTGCTACCCCAGCCACTGAGAGAATCCTTGTTCAACTGAGACTTGCTACCCCAGCCACTGAGAGAATCCTTGTTCAACTGAGACTTGCTACATCTATAGTCACTGAGAGAATCCTTGTTTAACTGAGACTTCAGCTACCCCCAGCCACTGAGAAAAGCCTTGTTCAACAGAGACTTGCTACCCCAGTCACTGAGAGAATTAATCCTTTCTCAGCTGAGACTTGCTATATCCAGCCATTGTTTCAAACTATGAATGATTGTAGTCTATTTTGAGCTGGAACATATTGTTTTTTAGAATTTTGTTATGAACTAAAAGAATGTGTTTAACATTGTCATATGCAACTGAATTCAAAGGGATAGATTAATAAGTTTTTGTATAAACCATCACAAAATTTTATTAATTTTAGTGTGCCAAGGGTGATCTGTGGAGATCACTTATGTTTATACATGTTAAAGATGACTGTCTATACTGGGAAATGTTTCTCTTTTGCTTGACATAGTATATTTTCTACTCTACTGCAGTTTGGGTCATGATACTGGTCAGGATGCAGGCTTTGCATTATGTCTATGATAAAATATGCTTCATTTACCAGCTATTGCAAACATTAGGAACCAATAGTGTACCAGCTGCTGTTAACAGTATGAACCAATAGAACACACTTCATTTACCTGCTACTGCTTAAGTTAGGAACCAAAAGAACACACTTCATTTACCTGCTACTGCTAACAGAAGGAACCAATAGAACACACTTCATCTACCACCTAGTGCAAATACATATGAACCAATAAAACACAATTCATACACTAGCTGGTGGATACATCATGAACCAATAGAACACACGTCATTTATCTGCTACTGCTAATATTAGGAACCAACAAAACACACGTCATCTACCAGCTAGTGAAAATATTAGGAACTAATAGAACACAATTCATATAACAGCTACTACAAACATTAATTAGGAACCAATAGAAGACACTTCATATACCAGCTACTGCAAACATTAGCAACCCAGGCATGTGCCTTCTGAGCACAGAATGAGCTTATACATGTTAATATACATGTAGGTCACTTTTATACAAATTGTTTCCAGGAAAGAATTAGACAGCGAAATCTTCATGTCCATGAAAAGACCACATATGCTACCAGAGTAAATTTCAAGACAGCTTCCATGATCCACCCAGCAGACTCTGATGAGGACCGGGACAAAGAGGAGGAGGATGACAAAGCAGTTGCAGTGAAGGATGACCCCCAGTTTACCCTGGCAGTGACAAGAGGTATAGTGTACATGAAAGGCCGGCCTATAAGGCCAACCTCCCATTGCTATATTGTACATGATATATGCTACAGTGAAAACTCGTTATAATGACACCATCTGTTCCTGAAGAAATGTGTCAGATAACTGAATATGTCAGATAAATGAATCAAATAACAAGGAAAATAAACTTTATCCCATGAAAATTTGTGTCGATCATTATATTGAATGTGTCGGATATCTGAGTGTCATTATAATGAGGTTTCACTGTATTTCCAACCTACATATACATGTATATGCTATTATATTAAAATTGGATAAAATCTCTACTCGTTTGCAAATAGCTTCCCTATCATCAATCTGAGAAACAGCTGCATGAGTATATGTATTATTGTGATGGCTACATGGAGAAGAATTAGGGTAAAGCTGTAAGATACATGAGAGAGAGAGAGAGAGAGAGAGAGAGAGAGAGAGAGAGAGAGAGAGAGAGAGAGAGAGAGAGAGAGAGAGAGAGAGAGAGAGAGAGAGAGAGAGAGAGAGAGAGAGAGAGAGAGAGAGAGAGAGAGAGAGAGAGAGAGAGAGAGAGAGAGAGAGAGAGAGAGAGAGAGAGAGAGAGAGAGAGAGAGAGAGAGAGAGAGAGAGTTAATAGCCTTGCATAGTGTACATGCATGTACATGTACCGGGGTTAACAACCTGACTTAGTGTACAGTGATACCTGCTTTACGTGGCCACCCTTTCTGCCACATGAATTTAAGTGGCCACACACAGCAGGTGACCTGTCACTACAGGTAAATCAACAAACAAATTGACTCCTGTAGCCAGGAAAAATGTGGACACAAATATAGCAGGTGCCCTGTCACAGCAGTGGCTCCGTACAGCAGATATCACAGTGACTGTACTTGTACATGTATGTTGAACACTGTAAATGGGTATAGTGCTTCATTCTTCTCGTGACCAAGGGAAGAGATAAAGTGTTGATGTTATGTGCATTGTGCAGACTGCCGTGAGGGTAAAAAGTGTCAATTTTGTGTGCTTTGTACAGATCGCCATGTGGAGAAAGAGTCTCTGGCAGATTACATTTCCAAGAAGCGGGAAATGTTTCTGGTACAGGTAAGAATTATTGCTGACTTAAGTCAGGTTTAGTTCCCATTTGTGATATCACTTATTTAAGTTTTTACCAGATTCAGCGACTTTGTAAGAACTACGCATTTACACATTGTTTCTATATGATTTTTTTGTGGTTATGGTACAGCACCAGGGACTGCTCTGAAGCCAGTTGGGCAAACTGTAAAAGGGTCTACAGTATGGCTGAGGAATTAGTAAATGGTTTTAACTCTTTCAGTGCCGATCACATCTAAAGTCGATCTACTAAAGTCAAACTAGTCTGAATTATCATTAGGATCTCAGATTTGTATTGCTCATAAAAGGACCTTTCACTCAAGTACCAACATGCCCCTAGTTCCAGAGAAAATATCCCAGGTCAACGGCTTTTCTCAGTACACATTGAGTGTATTGCTCCCAATGCGCATCAAGAAAAGCTGTTGACTCAGTCAAAAATTTGGCACTTAAATGGTTAATGTGTTCAATGTTATTGGTGATTATGTAATTGACTTAAGGGCAGGGTTCATATATTCTATAACTTCTGGTTATTTCCCAGATGCCCTGATGCTCAGTCTCTATACAGACAGCTGCTGAAAATACATGTATAGCAATACTTGCTACATTTGTGTTGTTCAGCGTGATTGTACCTGTTGGATACCTTTTATACCACATAGAATAGTAATTGCTGACTATATTCTGCCCTCCGACACAGTATTCGTTGGGAGTCAAGCGGGATGAGATGCGCAAGTTGGAGGAGATTGCGCAGGCTGAGGAGCACAAGTTGGAGCTGGCGGAGCAGTACCTGGAGGAAGACGCAGCCATGTTTGATGAGTTCCTCAAAGAAAATGATAAGAACTCTGTGGAAGCAATTAAAATGTAAGTATAAATGGGAGAGGCTGGCATTAGAGAATTTAAAAAAATAATAATTAGCAGAATAGTGAACGGGCAAAGCTTTCATTGTAACATTTCAATGATAATTTTTGCAGAATGCTTGTAGTTGTAGTACTGACAATATCATAAGGTGTGACCCTGCTGATTGCAATTTTAACCCTCCCCCCCATTGACAAAGTGGTTGACATTTTGTCCCCAGCCAGTTTTGGCTGGTTTAAGGAGAAAAAAGGTGGAGTGTACTAAGAATAGCAGTACCATGTGTGAAGAAAAGCAAGTGGGACTTGACTTACTCTGCAGACAGGGCGGAGTCAGTTTCTTTTCGGCATGAATGTGTATTTAGAGAGGGTTGAGTCAAATTTGTTAAAGCATGAGTGTCTCAGGGGTCTGTGCATTGCATTGAGTTGTATATGACGTTTAATGGAGTGTGAATGTCTCCAGGTGGAAATACAGGTAAGGCTCTAAAACTTAACAGCCAAATGCATTTTTTTGTGTTGCAAGTCTTGTACCGGCGTTTGTAAAGGTTGTAAAAGGTTTGCAAAAAGTTGACAAAGGGTTTGTAAAAGGTTGACAAAGGGTTTCAAATGGTTGAAACGGTTGCAAACCATTGCAACATTTTCATCAAGAAGGTTGAGAAAGTGTGTGAAATGGTTTTTTGACCATTAGAGAAAGGTTTATAAGTGTTTAAAAGGGTTTTAATGCACTAAGAGGAAATGGTTTGGAAATGGTTTGGAAAGTATTTGAAAAGTATTTGAAAAAGCTTTGCCTTTCACTCAGATGGTTGGAAAAAGGTTGCAAAAAGTTGATGCATTTGTGACTGTTAAGTTTAACACGGGCTTAACTGTACATAATGACTGTTTTTAAAGGGCTGTTTACATGAGATCTAATGACTGTTTTTGAGGTAACAAAGGGGTGTTTACATGATATATAATGGCTGTTTTGACTGTTGCCACTTTCATACAAAATTGGGTCTTTGTAATTGAAGGTTTACTAATTTTCAGCAAGGTAAGTTAGCACTTCAATGAAAGTACAATTTTTGCATGGAGTTGGAATTTGCAATTTACATGTAAAATGGTCATTCACCAAATGCATGTGAAAGTCTGTTACAAGTATGGAATGCTTCAAATTCTCTTTTGCAGTGCAGAAGCAGAGACCAAGCTGAAACTAGAAAAGGTCCAAGAAATAAAAAAGATCAACACACACATCATGCAAGTGAAGAGTGAGATCTCCAAGAATGAAGACATGCTTAAGGAATACCAGCTCTACAAACGATTCCTGGACTCCCTGTCCCCACCGGTAAGTTTTACAAATACTTTGACATCCTCTCCTGTTTGCCCCTAGTCAGACAAACAGTCACCATCACACAAAGCATGTCTGGGAATATAAGACTGCAAAACATGCTTGATGGTTTTGAGCTGATGAGCTGTTGATAAATTCATTTGGTTCTTAAAGTTTTGAATTTTGAAATATATATATATATATAATATAAAATGCTTGCTTGTAGGAATGGAGGGCAGAGCAGCAGTTGAAGAAACAGAAGCGGCAGGCAGAGAAGTTCAGACTGGAGGGAAGGAAGCCAGGTAGTTACTATCTCTGTCCTTATATATCTAGCTGCACTGAGAATGTCCTGTCTGTCACTTGTCCCAATCAGCAAGCTCTAGCCTTAATACAATGTGAAGAAATTAACAAGATTTTATCTGTGTCTCATGGTCATTTGGATGCATTAAGTTCTTTACATGTTTGGAATGGATGTGTGTATATATCTTTGTTATTGGTCTAGAAGTGAAGGCACTTTGCCCATTTGGACATATTAAAGTCAGTGGTCTTTGCATGTACATGGCTCATAATGGTCTTTCATGTTTCAGACAGTATCAAGTTTAAATCCTGTTGAATTTGAGTGTTAATACTGTCTTAATTAATTTGTAGATTGAGGCCAAGGTTTACTTTCAAAAGGTGTATGGTATGGAATGTATCTGCTCCAAAAATATCTGTTGGCATTTTAGAATGGTATTTGCCAAGAGGCAGAATCACCATGGACTTTTATAACTAAACATATTAAATAAAACTCAAATGAGTAAACTGATACAGATTTGAACAACATTTAACTGTACCAGGCCTTTCAGTAGTTATATTATGAGGTAATTACTTGATTCAGACGCAGCTCCTCTAGACAGTGAAAGGTCATCATCCAAGCTAGACTCTAAGGGAACCAAAGGCCGGGGCTCAGCGCGGGGTACACCCACCAAGAGTGCCAGTCAAATAAAAAAGTGAGTAGGTCTATCTCAATTAACCCTGAAGGTGTTACCACTGATGTATCAGCATGCTACTTTTTCCCATTTAAAATTACCAGTTATGTTCCTGTGTTATTAAAATAATATTATGCATCCCCCATAGGAAGGGATGCATATAGCGTTTATAGTCCTGTTGTCCGCCGCCACTGCGTATCATATTTTCCTTATATTTATGTCCCCTCTTAACCTATTGCCTCCTAATTTGGTACAGATAATCTATAGGTCTGGGGAATTTTCCCTTATGATAATAAATAACCCTTAGGTCAAAGGTCAAGGTCAAATCCCTCTTGCATTTGTCTACTGACTCACCAGTTTTCACATATTGGCTTATACTTTCTTAATGGTGCATCGTATGCCCAAGGTTACCGTTAAATGTTGACAGGAAAGTACCTATGGGCTTTCAAGTTGATGTTTCATTTTAACCCTGAGTGACCTTGAAAGGTCAATCTGCATACATGTACATTTCTATTGATTACTATGTACATGTGAGTCAATGGGGACTGAGTTTACATTTTCAACTTCTTAAAAACAATTAACCAGATTCACCTCAAACTTGGTGGGGATGTACCTTAGGTAGGTACAGTTGCGACTGAAAGTAACTTAACCAAAATTTGCGCGCACTCGCAAATTGCTCGCACTTTGCTCACACTTTGCTCGGGCTCGCACCCGCGGGTTGCTCGCAGTTGTTTTCTGATCTACCCGCACCCTTGCTCGCAAGCACCCTCACGCTCACCCGGGAGTTCCATGTGCTCGCGGGTACTGACTAACCCGCGGGCACACTGGAAAGACCAGCAGGCCCAGCCTTTTATACGCATACTATATTTCAGTCTTTAATCTTATTCATTATCTAACTGGAAATGTACCCCCCCCCCCAGCACATCTCAACAAGTCACCCTCCCCCTCCTCCCCCCCAAAAAGAATGATAGTGGCTAGTATCCGTCTATAGATACCCACATGTAGATATAGGCTTATTTGAGTATGTCTTTTTCCGTTAGCCACATGATTATTATTTCTACACATATGTTGGGCCTGCATGTGACTCCCGGGGAAGTAAATGTCACACTCAAGTCGGTTTTATTTTGCTGTACATTCGAGAGAAGAGTAACTATTGAATGTGAATGGAGTAATTTACATATTAATTGTTGAAAGAAATACACTGCTAAAAATAGCTATAAGATGCCCCCGGATATTGTGCTCTGTTATCACCAGGTCCATGGGTCTATGAAAAACTGTAAATATTCCATGTACTTGTGAATAAAATCAGACCAGATTGCTCTAACGTTAGATCTACAAGTTATCGATTCACACTCAGTAGAGATAAGCTGGGCTAGCTTGGATGTGTCAACGCCTTCAAATTTGAAGCCAAACCGGGAAATAAGACTGCAATCGCTACAGATTTTGACCATGTTCTTATACATTTACATTACAATTCAATAGCCGTTTTTACAATATTTTAGCCAAATCAAACAAACACTAGCATTTGGCTTAAGGCACCAGTGATTCCTGGCTGGTAAATTCGATAACGAGACAAGCCCCCCCCCCCTCCCAGACGTTGGGATAAAGTTGAAGAATGTGGATTTCTGGAATTTTTTGGACCCCATGGTTGCATGTATGCAGTCTCTAATGCTGCATACATGTTCATGTAAATGTGAGTTGTTGTTTTTGCACTGTTTGCATTCATAAAGACCGATGAATATTTTTTTTCTCCCAGACCTCATTACTATGTACTTAAAATGCAAGTCACTTCAATATGGGCGATCACGACTAACTACCATCCCCCCCCCCCAAAAAAAAAAAAACTTATGCAACCACCCCACCCCCGTCTACCAATTAGCCCCAGGCTCCATTGTTATTGGAAGCTGGTCAGTGTGTTCAGCAGAATTTCATTACCCAGGGGCTGTGGGCACGCATGGAGCATTGGAGGCAGCATCACTTTGGTCCGACAGGTTGCATCTCGGCAATAACCATGAAGCGGGTATCGAAAAATAGCAGTGCGTATGGCAGTCATGAAGTACTCGAGATAAGGAAATTAGCTCAATTAGACGGCAATCAAGTCGTGTACTGCACTGGACTTGCTGATTGATTGATTCATACATTCATATTTCTTTATTTAATGGGGGCGGGGGTGGGTGGGTTGTAACCACCAGACATGTTGTATCATCTCAAGTGTCAAGAAAAATTTATATTAACTGCGCAGAAACAAACTTTGTTTCCATGAACATACCACTTTTCCTTTTTTTTTTTTTTGTTTTTTTTTGTTTTAGCGTGGAGCGTCACAGGAGCAACCGATTAACACCACAAGATGGACACTATGTCACGCAAAGGAGCCCAGAATGGGAAGGACTAACTACTACCAAAAACAAAAGGAAAAAAAAACCCCGCAACATAGTACCTTTTCAGTATCAATGAAGCAAATTTGATTGTCCTGCATCCAAAATTGTTCAAATTCCAATTGAAGCACTGATGGCATGAACCATCACATGCCCAGACGGGTACTGTGAATTGCTTTACTTTCACGTGTATAAATTTTCACGGTTTTTGTATTTTTGACATTTCGCTGTAGTTCTTATTTCACTGTCTTGGACATAATTCCCATTTAAACAATGTTAAAATACTATTTCACTGTGTTTTTATTTTCACGGTTTTGCATCATCAGCGAAATAAGCGAAAATAAGAATACAGCGAAATTCAAGCAATTTACAGTATATAGGTATATATGTTAAATTCATTTCACGGCAACTCCTCTCGAAAGTTTAATGTACTTTTTCCACTCATGGCAGCTTCGAATTTAGAGTGAAGTCAGGTGACGAGGGAAAGCCCAAATTTGCCATTGTGCAAAACGTATATTTTATATTCATGATTTTTGTAATATTATGCTCTCTTTGCATGTTGGCGCGCAAATGGTAACAGAAATTAGCCTCAGTCTCCATTGTTATTGGCAGCTGGTCAGTGTGGTCAGCAGAATCTCATTGGTCCACCAGGTTGCATCTCGGCAATAACCATGAAGCGGGTATCGAAAAATAGCAGTGCGTATGGCAGTCATGAAGTACTCGAGATAAGGAAATTAGCTCAATTAGACGGCAATCAAGTCGTGTACTGCACTGGACTTACTGATTGATTGATTCATACATTCAAATTTCTTTATTTAATTGGGTCGGGGGAGGGGGGTTGTAACCACCAGACATGTTGTATCATCTCAATAGGGGTTCTCTCAAGTGTCAATTAACTGCGCAGAAACA
This sequence comes from Hermodice carunculata, assembly GCA_964020975.1. Taxonomy (NCBI): domain Eukaryota; kingdom Metazoa; phylum Annelida; class Polychaeta; order Eunicida; family Amphinomidae; genus Hermodice; species Hermodice carunculata. Next base: position 61,034,434 of record OZ026622.1, on the reverse strand, counting down.
AACTTTGTTTACATGAGCAGACCACTCCCCCCCCCCTTTTTTTTTTTTTTTGATCGTGGAGTGCCACAGGAGCAATCGGTTAACACAGCAAGATGGACACTATGTCACGCCACGGAGCCCAGAATGGGAAGGAGATAGAACTTTGAAATTGGCAAAACTTGTTGCATCTGTACTTATTACGTTCCTTTGTTTCCAAGTCCACATTCAAAGTGACATAAAATACACTTGTTTTGACAAAATCAATACAATCCTAGTGTTTATAAACATATTATTTTTCAACACCTCCTTCACATGGAGATTTTGCGTCACCCGTATAGATTGGGCTTGACTTCAAGGAAATGGGTTTTGTTTATTACTTACCTATAATACTTATTCAAATATAAATATTTGGCTCTTGAAAATATTGACTTGCTTTTTTCAATTTCAACAGGACAAGTTAAAAAAAAAGTATATTACTACAGGTACAGTGACATTTTCATTTTCATGTACATAGCAAGGAAGATCGCAACAGTTTACGTTTGTAACGATATGCACGATGTCACATAACCGCGGCATATAATACATACACAAAGGAGCCAAATTACCTTTTTCCTTTGTACTTTAATAGCTTTGATCGTCTTCATGATTGACCATGGATGGTACATGCATGGCAATTCAGACATTAATTTGATTATTTTTTAAAATTGATCACCACCTGATTGTAAAAGATATACTAGTCGGGAGGTTCTCCATTAAAAAATTGGACACAGGGCAGTTTTATAAAGGTACATCATTACTTATTGCACTGAAACCTCATAATAACGACACTCAGATATCCGACATATTCTGACACCGGAAAATGTTCATGAAGGTTATGGACTAACCAACTGATCAAAAACAATTTCGCGGATGTTTTTAATTTGAGACCCTATCAGACAATTACGCGGAGATTACTTGGAAAAAAACACCCCTAAATTGTAAATTTCCCCGCCGCGAAGTTGCTCTAAATTGACCCCCTTTCTCCCAACTAAACTGGAACGATCATGCGTACCCGTAGTATCCCCGAGTTAGGGGGCAGGGCGGCATCGCTGTTGAGCAAGATTGTTGGCGCTCTGCTCATGGAGGTATTACCGTTAATTTAATACGTCCATGCTCTACTGTAACGGGGAAAAAACACCCTGGGGGAGCCACAGTCTATCCACAGAGGCAACAACAGATGCAAGCTGAAAACAGCAGTTATTTTAAACTACATTGTATATCTCAAGATGTCGGTTTCTTCCTATCTGTTAATAGCAAGGGATAGGCAATTCCACAGTGATGCTCGACCAGAACGAGTCACATTCAAGGTTGCCTGCCTGCGAAGTCATTCAGCCGGCGAAGTGCCTGCATTACAGTGTGAATGTTAAAGCCCGTCATTAATGTGTCAGGAAGTACAAGCAGGGGTTTGCTTAGTTTTTCCTTAAAAATTACGCTTTTACTTTTGGGCCATTACTATTGCCAAACATTAGTTAGGGTATTTCTATAGCAGACGGTGACTGAGTTTGCCTCCTTAGCTGACTCATGCCATTTTATCTGCTATTGGACCCAGTCACCAGTCCAAGGCGCTTGGTCTTCCAAGCAGGTCGTCTGTGAAGCAGGCTTTCTACCTCCAGGAAAAATTTATCTGTACTTAAACATCAGCACATAAAAAAGTCTGCTTCTCAGGCAACCAAATAGGCAGTGATTGTACAAACTTGAAAGAGCCGAAAGTGCCTTATCAAGGTTTCATGCATTTAGCACACCTTGGGCACCGATCCGTGAAGATAAAGCGACAGCATCAACACAGTCTCGGCGCCGACCTGTTTGTACATGTAGATAGGAGCGGTGTCCTAATGTAATCAAAGATCTGAAGTGGCAGAATTCCATTTACATGCAAGCAGTGGATCTAGAATGCAATAGGTTTATTCTGGTTTACCTAAAATTGTATAACCTTAAACTTAACAGACTTGAAATTGACATTAAACAAATTCCTTTCCCCGCTCATCGTTTTCCTTGCATTTTTCAAACTTCAGTACTTCTTATAACTAGCGTGACAAAGAACTAACCGATGTTGCCTCCCAAATTATATTCTCTCCCCCGGGGTAACACAGAGCTTGATCTGCTTCAAACAATGTTTATAACAGTTCAGTACTAAATCGCTGAAACTAGACAGTTTTTATTCTGATCCTTCCAGTTCCTAATTAAGCCTACCCACCCCCGGTGGGGGGTGGGGGTGTAATCAAATGTAAATTGGATAGGTGGTGATGTAATTTAACTATTTTCTCTCATTTTCTGGTCATTAGTCGACACTATGTCATTATTTTGTTCTCAAGTTATTTACTGATTGATTATCCAACAATCTGTGTTGATACATTCATTGATGTAACATACGCTTACGTAATTTTGTGATGTCCCTTGCATGTTGTACATATTCTGTTTTGTCGCTCCCTGTCTGGAGAACCCATTGTATTGGTCAACTTTTTGTACTGTGGGGCTATCCAGAATGAACAAAAATGTTTAAATCAAACGAAATAAAAAAAAAAGAGAGAACGATGCTATTTTCACCGTACGGTGAGAATAGCGTTTGGTCTATTTTCACCGTGCGGTGATAAAAGCGTTTGGAAGGAGTTTTGTCTATTTTCACCGTACGGTGAGGATAGGGTTTGGTCTATTTTCACCGTATGGCGGTGACGGTAGAGTTTGGTATATTTTCACGGTGAGGATAGAAGCGGCTCTATTTTCACCATCTGGAAATTGGAATTCGGAGCCTTTTCGCAAATTTATGGTTATGGCTTGTTGCATAGAACTGAGGCAAATTAAGATTGGAGAAATGCTTACTTAAGGGAGATAGCTACCTTTATAGTATAGTCAATAGGAAACGGGACCAAAGCAAAGTGCCCACTTACGGAGGGTTTACTGTAAAGCAATTACCTTGGCACCGTGACAGCATTAAATGCTTGGCTTTTTAACATCTGTAATTAATGTATATGAAGTTACTCTACCCACCCACGAGTCTTTCATTTTTGTTGCTTCGTGGATTTTTTTTAATGCGATCCTTAACTTAAGTCATAACAAGATAGATCTATAAGTCACACTTAAGTTCCGTTTCTTCCATCTGTGACAATATTAAAGAAAAGTTTCTACTTTGTCTTGTTACCTAAATTTTTGCCTTTTCGCATAAAAAAACAGTGTTGGCTCTATAAAAACTATTAGATAATAAAAGCTGAAACAACACCTCAGCAGATCTCATTATAAACCATGCTCAACTTGGATGTTAGGCCTTTCTATTATTTCAGCAAATGTTTGTTCCAATTCTCTTTTGTGCACAATATCATGACACAATGCTTTTCCAAAATATTCTTCCCTGGTTGACTTCTTTTCATCGCCGTACGTTAGAAATAGAGCAGCCCCTATTCTCACCATTAGATGAATATAGACCAAATTTTATCATCACCGTACGGTGAAAATAGACAAACACTATTCTCACCGTACGGTGAAAATAGACAAAACGCGATTCTCACAATACGGTGAAAAAAGTCACTCCGAAAAAGAAAACCTTGCCCCCACACTGTTACCTGCTGAGTGACTTAAAAATTTTGCTACATCATATTTTTCAGGACAAGAAACAAATACCATTGAAAATTTGGGTGCAACCTAGTCCATGGTCTAACGCTTGCAACTGACCTAGTAAATAGTAAATCGGGGGTGAAATTATGACTAACAGTCTTTTACATACATCAGAAAATTAGAAAGGGGCTAGTTCCGTGCCTGCTTAGCCTCTCGTGCCATCTTTCTATCTGGCTAGATAAAATGTCCCTAGAAAGAAAAAAACTATACCTACTTTACTGAATCCCCCCCCCCCATGGACAATAAGTCAAGAATGAAAATAGAAACTTCTTATACAACTATGCTTGTGTGTTGTAGGGTAACGTGACGCAGGTATAATATCTGGAATGTTTTATATATATATATATATTGATGGGCGAATGTTTTATACCTTTACTTATACCTGATACTGTTGCATGTTTCTTTTTATATGTATATATGTATAGAGAGAGAGAGAAATCTATTTTAATTTTTGTGTATATTTTATCCAGATATGAGTTTTAGGACCACCATGGAAATAAGTTGTTAAAACTTTCTGGTGCCATCCTAAGTTCTTTTCAACACTAATTGTATGTATTACAGTCCAATGTAATTATATGAACCTGAATAAAATCAATCAATCAATCAATCAATGGCTTGCTTGGGTCTGCTAAGGCCTGCTAAGCAGACAAGCCAACAAAGCAAGAACACGAGACTTTCGCTGACATTGGTATTAAGATATGCTCTGAGAAACCGGTCAGAATATTTATATATATCTAATTTAATGTTGGAGAAATGCCTTGCGCTCCCATAGGACCACAGTGGTTGACATTTGCCAGGCAGGGAAGGAACACCCGAGCTGCTGGGTGCAATGGTGGCTTCACGGTGGCAGCGTGTGTGTGCCGCCATGAGTGCCTCGGCCGATCCAGTGGTATCTTGATACCTGTGAAGTAGAGAGAAGCTTCTCATGCATGAACTATGTAAAAAATGAATTCAGGTCCTCCATGACTCAAAGTCATCTCAATGCAGCCGTCAGTGTGGCCATGGACAAACGTTATGTGGATACTTTCCCACTCGACAAGTGTTTGCTGTAGGTCAGTCTGAGATCAATACACAAGACAAAGAGGCCAGTATATCATTCATGTATCTCAAACTTGGACTGAAACATGGTGCCATTTAGTGAGTCTGTACACAAAGACATTGGATTATTATTGTTTGTGATAGCAAAAGACATACCTGGTGCAATTCAGACTTTACTTGTGCAATTTTTCCTGTGATTTTTAAGCTTTCAATACCATGTATACTTACCTGGTACTATTCAAACTTTACTGCTGTTGTGCAGTTTTCCTGTGGTTTAGGCATAGCTTTGTGTTCACAGTCTTAGCATAGACAAAATGATAGCATACTGTAGTTAATATAGTATTTTATTTATACAAATTATTCCTGTGACATTTATTTAGGAGTCATGCCTGTGCTTTTTTTCTGTGATTTATGCCTAGCTGAGATGTGTTTCCAGTCACAGCCAAAGAAAAAAATGATAGCATATTATATTTTAGTATATAGTATTTCATAAGATTAAATTATTCCTGTGTTATTTATTTGGGAATCATTCCTGTGATTTCCATATACAGTATGTGGGGATACAATGCTCATTATTTTTAGTTAATTGATGTACATTTAACTATTCCTTTTTAATGTCAGGTATATGTAGGTCAGGTGCTAATGAACATTTTGTGGACTTTTGCCCACATGATACAGGCCTATTAAAAAGACTAAATACATGAATGTGCTTCATATAATTAGTCTTCTCTACATTGTTAATTATATGGAGAACACATTCATGCATCAAGTCTTTTTAGTAGGCCTGTGTATAAATACAGGCACTACATTATTTTTTTATGATATTAGTTGCCTTATCTTCTAAGTCATCTTTAGCTTAGGTGTTAGTATAAAAGTAAATAAATTATTTTTTTGTGATTTATAATAGTGTAAAAGTAAATAAAGTATTTTTCTGTGATTTAAAGCAGGTGCTAAACAGTATAAGAAAAGTTACAAAAAGCAAGAGATTGACCATTAAAGTGTGAAATTACAGTCATCTACTAAGGCAAGAAATCCAATCCATGATCAATGACATGAATAAATAACAACTTAATACAATTATGGTTTTATGTTTCCTTTTATTTGCTGTGAAATATTGATGACCTCAAATGTTGGGGATATTGAAGATTAACAATATGTTCATAACAAAACTATAGGCAAACATTTCCACATGAAGATGCATAAAATGCAATTATTTTAACTGTTCTTAATTTTTTTTTTTCGACCATCCCACCCCCGATCGGTCACTTAACTCCCTCGATCTCATGGTGCTACAGCAGTCCTTCAGGGTGCTACAGCCCTTCCCCCAGGTGCCCACCCCTGGTATGCATTCGTGCATCATGTGTTGCCTGACCCCCCGGCGGGCCATGCCGCGGAACACCGGGAGCGGGAGATATGGTCGGGCCAGTATCTCCCTTTCAAGTCACCACCTATGGTCATCCCATATCATGAGTGTGTAAACATGTGCGTAAGCTTGTTTGCATGCATCTGTGTACACGTATTGTTCAATTGTTGTATCAAGTCTATATTAGTATTTGTAGTCAAATTTATATCATGCACGGTCATCTCATAGTCATAATATCATAATTTGTATTGTCCCGTGAGTCTTGTATATATTATTGCACGTCTCCGTCTCTGGAGAACCCCTAAATTAGACAATGTTTGTACTATTGGGCTATCCAGTATAAATAAATACGTTTAAACTAACACTAAAATCAAGGAGGGTAGGAGGCTACCCTCCTTGCTAAAATATACCTCCTGGGGATACACGTGCAAGCATGTGTACGTTAGTGTGTGTGTGTGACAGTGTAGGTTTGTAACACCCTACGATTGGGGACACATTTCTGTTCTTTCCAAACTAACTGGGGCTATTTTTCAACCGAGCACTTCTCCACTTCTCTACTATTCTGCATATGAAAGAAGTCACACATATCTGTTATTTAAACACCATGTTAAAATGGCCCTACTTGGATAATGAGGATTGCCTCTGTTCTGCGGAAAAGAACATTGATTTGTGTATTTGGTTGGACAGTAAGGAACGGGAAGTCCCCAGTTAAAAGTGTGTGTCCCCAGTTGTAGTGTGTGTCCCCGCTTGATGATGTTCCCAGTTATGTCTTATGAGGTGAAAAACGATGTATCCCCACTAGTTACACGCTACAAGTGTGTGTGTGTGTGTGTGTGTGTGTGTGTGTGTGTGTGTGTGTGTGCGTGTGTGTGTGTGTGTGATACGATACGATAAGTTTATTGTGTATAGGCCCCGGGCCGATACAACAAAAAAGGAAGAAAAGCAAGAACAAAAAAAAAAGAAAAAAAAAAAAAACAAAAAAAAAAACAACAACAGAACCACCCACCCCCCCAAAAACAAGAAGCACAGCACATGCTCCGTCAAGATTTTGCAATGTTACTTTTTTATGCCTTTCATTGACTGTGGTCAACATTGCTCCTGTATATATAGTCTTGTAAAATAAATGTATAAAGTGTTAATACTTGTGTGTCATTTATAAAAAAGGACGTGTCAACATATTAAATAGCAACTAAATAATGTAATCAGTTGGAAAATTCAGAGCTGTATACTCGGATTACATAACAGTAATGTGTGTGTGTTTGTGTGTGTGTGTGTGTGTGTAAACGTGAGACATCTGCTGCTCATACTTTTCTGAGTTTAAGAGAGAAGCAAATGTTGGCTGCAATGAAATGAAAAAAAAAATGAAAAGGTGAGTAACGACCCTCATCATACTCATTATATCGCCCAAATGTGAGAAATATATAACATGTACGTACAAACTGTATAATATCATGCAGGTATATACTTAGATGTTGTCAACTTCATCCTGGCGCAGCTGGGCTCGCGGGCCAAACGGACACGCATTGATGCTCGGGGGCAACCCATGCCCGCACCCGCACCCGCCCGCTCGGGCACCCGCATTAACCCACGGACTGAATCTGTAATTAACCCGCGGGTTGCTCGGGGGCAATTGCTGGCCGTGCTCGCAAATTGCTCGCGGGTTGCTCGCGCGCAGAGGTTAAGTTACTTTCAGTTGCAACTGTATCTACCAACTATGTTCAAATGGTCATGCTCCACTGAATTTTGGATTTTTTTTAGGGAGGGGGAAGGGAGGGGGTTAATTTTTGCATTCCTATTGACAACCATGTAAGTCAATGGGGTCTGCAATCATGGTAATTCACATTTTGACTTCTTCAAAACCATAATCCAGATTCACTTGAAACTTTTGGTACAGATACTCCATAGGTTTTGGGAATTTTTTTCATATGATTGTGGATGACCTTCAGGCCATAGGTCAAGGTCACAATGCCTTGCAAATTAAATGGTTTCCCTGCTACATCTTCAAACGGGTATGATTGAGGTCCATCAAACTTTGTCATCGTTTACCCAGGTGAGACTTCCCTTAAACTTGCTAAGAGGTGACCTTGAGGTCAAACGTCAAGGTCAAACTTTCTGCAGAAGAATGGCAGTCCTCTTAGAAGGGTGGCTGCTGGTGAGAGGCACCTGCTTGGGGGATTTATAATGTTTTTTGCACAAAATAATCTTCTCTGTTTCTGGTGAATAGTAATAAGCTGTAAGTCAACAGCTTCTCTTGTCATATTGATTGTGGGCACACTGTGGCCAGAGTGCACTCAGGAAAACTGTTGACTGGGTGCCAAGAAGGTTAAAGGAGTTCCCTATAGTGAAATCATCTGGAATGCCATAAAATGTTATCCTATAACGAGTGTAGCAAGTAGTCTTTTAGTCTTTTAAAGCAGGTGAAAAAGTCCCTTTTGCCATCTTTCCAATGTTATTGCACCTCCATTGAGAGACCACCTGCTTTATGTGACCACTATTTGGCCTGCCTCAAAACAGGTTTCACTGTATGTGAAAACTACTGAGTCAGCAGACAAATGCAAGAGGGATTTGACCTTGACCTCTGAAACATATACATGTAGGGTCAAATGTGAGGACACAAATGTCAAGTGCCATTGAGCAGGTATTAACGCGAGGGCTTTCGGTGGCATGTTTTCTGTATTCCTTATTTTTATTTATTTGGTCTGCATTATATTGATGTGTGGAACAGCCATGGAATTTCTGATTCCCTTTTTTGTAAAAATTATGATTGATTATTTATCTGAAGACACCAAGTAAGGAGAAATGCAGTATGTAATGTAGGTTATTTTACTAAAGCCCAAATGCATTTGGATTGATTATAACTTTTATCTAACTGAGAGTGATTTTTTATTTTAAGGCCTTTTGATGTTTTGATAACAATTTATTGATCATAATATTGGATTGAAATATTTTTCACTATAAAAATTCTGTGTTTGGGGCAATGAAATATTTAATTTTAATGTGTAAATGTCAATTTTCTTTATTACTTAGACTTGAGGACAACCAGGCATCAGCTACGGACCAATCAGAAGATGACAGTGATGAGGTACCGTATAAGGACTATCCATATTCCATCATGTTCTATGTCAGCTGTCATTATCCTTGCTCTGTATATACCACTGCTTGATATTTCACATGTAAAAAGAGCTAAAATATAGCACCAATTTTTCAATTATTATCTCTTATATATCAACATCCTTATCATGACATTATAGGCTTGGAAAAGCTATGTATAATTATACAAAATATCTTGTGTATTTTTATATCATTTATACTAATATAGACTTACTAAAACCAAATTTTGCCGAATATCTTTTTCATGGACTGAGTGCAGCTATATATAAATTATGCCATATTTTCAATTTATTTTGAAATGGTTTTGACCACAGTATGATGTTACTTTATTTGGGATCATTGCCAAATGCTGTATAAACACATCAATTTTGTTCAAGTTTTAACAGACTAGTGGAAACTTTAGTTTTATAATGTCCTGCACATTGTGAGGTCTGCAGTCTGGCTGCACACATGTAGACTCAGCAGAGCCCATCTGATTCTCATAGTTTCAGGGTATTCCACTTATGTCAAAGTTTTAGAGCTGTTTCATATAAATCAATGTTTATGGGCTGTTGCACTTAATTCAGTGTTTTAGGGCCTATTCAATGTACAAGCCCCTTTATAAAACTAAAACTAGGTTGATCAAACCTTCCTTAATTTCTTACAAATCTGAACTTAGTTTAGGGAAACTGTTAAAGCCCCAATAGGAAAGGGTTGATTGGAAGTAACTAAAACTAGTTTATCAAAGGGTCCATTAAAAAAAAAAAAAAGAAAAGAGAATTGAAAGAAGCTGTCTTAGTTCCATGAAACTTAGAGCCAGACTGTCTGCATGGCTGTGTACAGAATGGGTGTTTGCATGAAAATGGTTTCAGTTGCAAGAAACCACCTTTACAAATGATTTTTTTTTGTATTTTTTTAAAGGAGTTGGAACTATATTTTGAAGATCCCCAGCAATTACTAGACATCTTTGCAGAACTGGAAGAGCAGAATTTATCACTTATACAGAATAGTCAGGAAACAGAAGAGGCACTGGAGGAAATGAAGCAGACCATCAAACAGACTAAGCGCAAAATGTATGTTATTTTTATTTTTCGTATTTTCTCATGAAAGTACATGTGTATGCTACAGAGTCAGCAGCCACTGGCCTTCTCCGAGGGAAAGCTGTGCCTCACCAAATCAGAGAATAAGGTGTGGTATGGAGGCAATTAAGCCGTCCTTGAAGTGGTACCCTCGGAACTAGCCTCAAACACCAGCGGACATTTGCTTATAGCTCACCCCCTCTCAAATACTTTCATTGAATATGCTTTTATGGTGAAGGAAGTTTCAATGAATTACCTGGATGTAGATATGCAAAGAGCATAATAAGGGACTTTTTCTTACCATCTGAATCTGCACTTATGTAAACTACATGCAATACAGTGTACATATATAGAAATGGTCTGTTACCTGAACCACATGTAAGATGATGCAGAATCAATCTACAGTGGTACCTGCTCTAAAGACCACCTCCAATTTAAGACCGCATGTCTTTTTAAGACCACTCTTTCAAGACCATCTGCTGTATTCACATGTTGAATATACCTTCAATTTAAGACCACCTGCAGTATGAGACCACTTTTTTGTTGGCTGTAGGGGTGGTCTTAAATAGCAGGTACTACTGTATTACCTAAACTACATGCAATGTGATCTTGAAGTGAATCACGCAAACTGCATGCAATAAGAAGTGATCTGTTACCTATTTGTACTTTCTATCAGTCACAGGAAAATTCACTGCCTGCTTCACATTCTTATTTTAAAACACAGTAAGTTGATGTGCCAAACACTGAGCACAGTAAGCTGATGTGTTAAACATTGAGCACAGTAAGTTGATGTGCCAAACACTGAGCACAGTAAGTTGATGTGCTAAATCTGCAGTATATGTAAATGTACCTGCAAACCAGATTCAAGTTAATATGTATGGACTTTTTCCTCTCTCTCCAGGGAAAAGGAAACAGAAATTTTACGAGAACAAATTGACAAATTAAATAGCGCCATTGTAAGAGAAGAGGAAAAGGCAAAAGACTTAGAGATGAAGGCAAGGTAAGTGTTGCTACCATGGTTACCATTGTAAATGTGAAGGGTTACTTACATGGAGATACATAAGAACATCTTTAAGATTATTACATTATCACACTCACATGATCCTAAGTTTTGCATCAGACTATGTGGTGGATAGGGTTGCCTCTTAAGATGTTAGCAGAAGTTTGATATGCGTATATGGCCATTGATGGGGTAGGAAATGCTGAAATGTTTTCAAGTGTAGGTACATTAATTAAGGGGACTTATTAACCTTAAAGAAGTTTAAAACAAAATTTGATGAAAAAAGGGGAATCGCAATTTGAAAGAGAAAATTTTATACATTTTCGTTTTTTTTCCACAAAAGTTGCCCACAAAGAAAAGTAGAGGAGCTTTTCTTATGTATCTCTTCAAAGATTCTTGCTTTTGTTTTGGTAAAGATTTGTTGTTTAATTTCCCCCATCCTGGCTGAAACAAATTCTTATCAGCTTAAAAAAAATAAAATAAAAAAAAATGCTTTTCGCTTTTTTCATGCACATTTGAGAATTTTCATTTTTATGTAAAAATATTTTCAAAAGCAGTATTTTTGTCTTTTTTAAAAAAGTGAGTATTTTGTGATCTTCAGTTGTAAAGTTCTGATTGTTGCCCTGTGTATTTCAGGATGTTTTCGTATGGTGAGTTCAAGGCGGAGGACCAGGAGAAGATGCTGGCAGCCTTAAACAAGAAGGTGGAGGAGGTGTATCGCAGCTGTATTGGGGACAATGAAGCAAACATCAGGTCAGTGAGCTGACTTGCTTAATGTGCCTACATGTGCTTGCCTCTGAGGCTGGTCTCAATGATGCCTCATGGTCTGTGTTGCACTGTCCAGTTTTAATTACGTGCACAGACACTCCTTCTAAAAGGATACTTGTTTTTAATGTAAGGGTAAATCAAGTCAACATAGCCTGTTGGAAACCCCTCCCAACAACCTGGAAGGGCTGTCTGTGCAGGCAACAATTTCAACTATCAACAAAGACCATGAAGTCCCTTAATTCAGATCAGTCCTGCAGGCAACCTTCAGACTTGCCTGTGTGACCTGTGCAGCATACTCACATGAGATGTACAGCCATCCTGCAGTTACATACGCATGATGTACAACCATCCTACAGTCACATACACGTGATGTACAACCATCCTGCAGTAACATACACGTGATGTACAGCCATCCAGCAGTAACATGCACGTGATGTACAACCACGCATCCTGCAGTCACATACACATGATGTACAACCATCCTGCAGTTTAATATCTATACACATGATATACAGCCATATAGCAGCTATGTACACATGTTCAAAAATCCCTGCCACCTCATTTAAAATACTTTTGGACATCCTCTCAAGGAATTTTATTCCATGAGAGGATGTCCAAGAATATATAGAAATATTCCATAGAATATTTTATTGCAAAAATTGAATTTAGTTGTAATGATGTTCAAATTTATACTAAGGTACAAATTGAGTTTAATTGTAATTACTTTCAAATCTATACAGTTCTTAAATATTATCTGTTAATCGTAGTTTCTAAATTTACAGATAGATGTTCTTTTGAGTTTTCAAAAATTCAACATGGGTTGTGAATGTTAAGAGCTTTTATTAGCATATGATTGTCAGTTGAACAATATATGTATAGGTATGACACATTGAAACCCTGAAAACTTCAGTTATTTTTATTTCAATTAGAAGAACCTTTATGTATATGCTGTGAATGAAGACTACTGACCGCAACTTTAAGCAGTTGATTCCCTCATGACAAAAGTATGGCATAAATTACTGTATTTGTAGTGTGGGCTTACATGGCTGAAGACATTAATAGCCAAAAGAGAACCACTGCTACTGGTCAGTTTTCTCAGAATAAAGGTCTGGTGTGGTTGTCATTATACCACGTGTGCCACATGGTGGCATTACTGAACCATTATGGCCTGGTGTATCTGGCCTGACAGTGTGTCTGACCAATCAGTCATACAGGGTATCACAACCCACAAAACCTTTACCAGATTGAGTTAAATCAACATACAGGCCTAAAATGAACTGCTTCCATGCCAGTCTGATACACACATGTAAGTTATCTCCATCCCTGCATTTAGGTCCATACAAGTTTGTGCATCTAGTCTGCTATGTATGTACATGTACATACAGTGTACCTGTACATGTATATGTACATGTGCATACAGTCTACCTGTGCATGTACATATAGTCGACCTGTATATGTACATATAGTCTACCTGTATATGTACATTTACATACAGTGTAAGTATGTACATATACATACAGTCTATGTATATGTACATGTACATACAGTCTACCTGTATGTACAAACAGTCTATCTGTGTATGTACATGTAGATACAGTCTCCCTGTATATGTACATGTACATACACTCTACCTGTGTATGTACATGTACATCTGGTATGTGAGTATGCTGCCTTGTCTAAGGGCAAGATTGATACGTTATACTATTCAATGTGGAGCTGGGGGAAAATTCTTTTTCTTGGTTTCCATGTTCTCTGCTCAAACTGGCCAATATAACAGTCAGCACATCTACAATCTTAAACTTTGAGCCTTCTACACTCCAGTTTCTTAACTTCCAAAATGTGACTCTTTTTCTTTTATTTTTGTTGGTAAAGCAAGTAGAATGACATCTGCTTGAAAATATTTGTCATGGTTATTGAAAGTAAAAGAAAAAATAATTTAAGATTACACTTTATTATTCCAACTGATAAAATAGTTGGGATTATCTGCCTGTAGGTTCAAAGTTAAAATGGCAGTAGACATATGGATATGAATCTTTTATACATATGTCACATGCATTTGTATTCAAAAGTATTCTCAGTATTTTTTGACGAAAAAACAACAAATAAACCTAATGATTGCTTGATTGCCTTGCTGGAAACAATGGAACTGATAATTGCTTGATACTCTTGCAGAAATGGTCAATAAACCTAATAATTATGTGATAGCCCCTTGTAGAAACAGTCCATAATCTTAGCAATTGCTCTTAGACTATATCCTTGCAGAGACAAATTCTTATAATTCAAAATAATAACTGTTTTGGTTTGCCATGATGCTGCAAGTTAAACAAAATGTCTACAAATAAGTTGTTAACAGTAAATTGCAAACAATCAAGCAAAAATTTCAGCAAATTAGATATCAAATAATGACATCAACAAGTATATTTAATAATTCTCAGAGACAGTAGGTATAATTATAGAAATTTTGGAACTTTTTTTCTAGTTTTGCTTATCATGACATCCAAAATGCATTATAAGTCCAGCTGTTCTTACCAGATCAATAATGTCTGTATGTTCAGACTGTACATGTATATCAGTGTTACCTCTGAGCTGTGTTCTGTCTTCTGAAATTGGGCTGGTGGGAAACCAGCATTTTAAAATTGTCGCTCATTTTCTGCAAGTTTATGTAAATGTGAAATGACTGTTCTTTACTGTTCTCTTGCTCATTCAATCTACATTGTGTGTTGTCATACACTCACTTACACTACTCATTGTATACACACATGTAACATGTCAGTTCTTCCTTTCCGTCAGATCTTCCTTCATTTGTATATCACTACACAGTTAAATGTCACTTACAGATGATATGTCTCACAGTTATCTCTTAAAATACACATTTGATTTACTTGTATATGTACACTGAAAAATTACATCACCGTGGCTTGTTGTGTGCTTGAAAGTGTATTAAATGTTAGACTTACATGTTTTCCATTTTTGTAATTGTTATTCCACAGGAGTGTGTGTCCTTACATTGATGACATGGTCCCTGGTTACATTGTCATTAAATAGGAATGACTGAAATGCACTGACTGATGCGTGTATCACTGTCACAAAGGGCACTGACTGATGCGTGTATCACTATCACAAAGGGCACTGACTGATGCATGTATCACTGTCACAAAGGGCACTGACTGATGCATGTATCACTGTCACAAAGGGCACTGACTGATGCGTGTGTCACTGTTACAAAGTTACAGGAGGTGGCCACAATTCCATACATAACATGAAATGGAATTCAATCCAAATTGCCGATGTAAAATTCTTCACAAAAGGAGCTTTCACTCAAAACTAAATGCACTGCCGTAGTCTGCCATTTGATCTACATTGCTTGGCGAGTCATTCTCGATCTGGCTGCTATAAAAGTAACTGGAGAATGACTGGCAGGCAAGCACAATTACTGACCATGCAAAGCCTCAGGTAACCTGACTGGTGTAGAATCACTGTCTTACTGACAATATGCAACAGTGTGCTGTTCTAATTGCAATAACATTTGGTTTGGTGCAACATTAATGAAGTCTCACACACAATGTCAACATGTATAGAGTCCCACACAATGTCAGCATACATATATGGAGTCTCACACACAATGAATGACATGTGTAGAGTCCCACACACAACGTCAACATGTATGAAGTCTCACAATGTATGACATGTACAGTCTCACACAATGTCAACATATATGGAGTCTCACACACAATGTATGACATGTACGGAGTCTCACACAATGTCAACATATATGGAGTCTCGCACACGATGTCAACATATATGGTGCTCACGCAATGTCAGCATACATGTACATGTATGTGAAGTCACACACATTATCTGATATATACTTATTCTCACACAGAATGTCATTCATGTATGATTGATTGGTTTGACATTAAGTAACAATGCATGCCTTTTCCTTGCATGCATGCAAATTGATATTATACATGTAATTGCATGTAATATATTGTTATATAAAAGTATTGCATGCTTTACATCACATGGAAAGAAAGGGTCTTTCCACTGGAAAAGCAAATTGGGATTGATCTCCGAGGCAATTCTCCACATTCTAGTAAAATGATATGAGGCTGGCCTCTGAGGTAGTTGTCCACATTCTAGTAGAATGAGACTGAGGCTGGCCTCTGAGGCAATTCTCCATATACAATGTACTAGTAAAATGAGACTGAGGCTGACCTCAGGTAATTCTCCACTTTCTAGTAAAATGATGAGAGGCTGGCTTCTAAGGCAATTCTCCACATTCTAGTAAAATGAGACTTAGGCTGGCCTGTGTAAAAATTCTCCACATTCAAGTCAAATGAGCCTGAGGCTGGCTTTCTTGGCAAAAGAAAAAAGAAAAATCTTACTTTGAAATTGTATAGTAATCCTTCCAGACACCCCTGGATCTTAATTTGTTCAACAATTGGTGCTGCATTTTTTTCTATTTTTCATGCATTTTCGTGTGTTTTTAGCTCTGCTGACCAAGGGTCACAGAGCTCATGCGATCACTCAATCATGTCTGTATGTCCATCCGTACGTAAACTTTTTGCATGTGAGTGTGACACAGTCCACAGTTTTCAATTAAGATTGTCCCATATAACTTTCAGGATTTATCAAGTGTACAAAAATTTAGGTCAAGTATGATATTGGTGGTGACATCTACAGTGTTATGTACTATATGGGTCAAAATGTGAAAATATTGTGAACACTGTACCATCCGTAATGTCTGATACTTAGATGTTCATGAAATTTAGTGGGATTGTGGAGGAGGTCAAAATCTCGGTTGCTTGCGATACTAGTGGTGCCACCTATAACTTGAAGGAAAGTATGAGCCAAAATGTGGTGAAAGATGTTAAATTCTATATCTAAAAAAATAATTGAATTAGACATGGTACAATTATAGGACATATGGATCACATCAAGTGCTATTATATTATATAATATCAGTGAGCTGAACTTATTTTTGTTAGGTCACCAGTTCTGCAAAGTTGAAAGCTCTGAGGTGATAATGTAATGGCAGGGTGCAGCTTGGACGTTGATGGCAAAGAGAATTTATTAAACCTCCAGATCAAAATAGTACTTAAGTAAAACATACATGTACATAAAACTCTACTTGGTGTCCTATTTTGTGGTCACTGTAACCCAAAGATTATGAAGTTTGGTATTTGTCTAAGTTTATTGTTTTTCTTTAAAATCTCAAAAAGTCCATCCAATTTGAACAAACAGGCTATGAATGAATTAAGCTGCAAGTAGGGCCCACATTTTGAACATAGCAATTTTTCAATCTGGGTCAAAGGTCAAGGTCAAATGGCAGTTGAAATATAGGGGTCGTCTTGTGAATGCTCTGCACCCCACAGTTTTTTAGTTGGGCCCATATAACTTTTAGGATTTATAAAGTATATAAAAATCTATATGGTCTTTAATGTTAGTGGCACCATCTACACTACTGCATATGGGTCAAAATGTAAAAATCTTGTGACCAGCCCAGCATCCTTAATTTTTTATGGATCTTCGTGAAATTTAGTGGGACTGTGGAGGAGGTCAAAATCTTGGTTGCATATGATACTACTGGTGCCGTCTATACTTCAATGGAAATTATGTGTTAAAATATCTTGAAAGATATAAAATTCCACACTCCAAATATAATTGAATTAGACTTGCAAAATTTATAGGATATATAGATCATGTCTAATGCTAATATGTTATTTAATATCAATGATCTTGATGTATTTTTTGTAGGTCACCAGGCCTGTAAAGTTAAAAGGTTATTTTGTAATAGCAGGGTGTAGCTTGGACACCAATGGCAAAGATAATTATTTGGTGATGGTCATGAGATTATATGTCAGCAGAGCATTAGACCCATGGGTCTCTTGTTTAAATTTTCATTGTCTTCTCCTGGATTAAGCAAGGTTAATTATCTTCAAACTTGGTACAAATGCGGCTTGACTCCATCTCCACCAAATCTGCTTAATGTGTGGGAGTACTGTTATTTGCTGATTTTTAACAAATTTTGACATTACGTATATAGTAATCAGGTAGAGTACATTGTGTACCAGCTAGCATGGTCACCACCGGGACATAGGTGCATGCAGCTAGAAAAAGGTCTATGCAAAACTGTGAACTGGATCGATCTCAAACTTGGATTTTGTTCAAACTTGTTGGGAATATATGGACTTGTGCAGTCTGTGCAAAATTTGTTCACTGCATGGTACTGCAGGGATTTATTGATCTTTAATGTATTTTGTAATGTAGGACTTAGTGGTTACATGTTCGTATTAGCATTGTTGCTATAATACTGATGGAAGGAACAGTTTGGTTTATAATGGTTAATCCAATAGGCCCATAGCTACTATTAACAAAAAATGACCTTGATATTATTTCAAAGGTCACAGGACCACTTCAATCTGTGCATCCAAGGTCAACTGAGTACAGGACTGTCACAGTCCTCTGATTTTATTTATTTTTTATTTTTTATTTATTTTTTTTTTTTTTTTAACAGAAAGTCTTTTAAAATATCTTTCTCTGGTCACCCCTATACCAGGCTGGGACTTGTTCATTCAGCTTTCTTGTTTTTAACTTGCTTTTTTATTTTTTTAATTGCAGTGAGGTCGGTCTCATGTCTTTTACTTCACAGTGTATGGAAGTGCCCCACATGTGTGTGCATGGAGCTGTCCCACAATGTATGGATTGAGCTGTCCCGCAATGCACAGATGCATGCACATATTAATTAATACATGTATTCAACATTTACTCTAACAGCACAATATAATACTCATAATAAGCACTATTATTACTTTATTACAAAATATTTTCCTTATTAAATCTTTTCTTGATCTCATTTCATTTCTACACTTACTTGCAATTGTCTTGCATTTTCCTCCGCTTCCCAGATTCCCTATATTTTGTGGGCACTGACCGGCAAGTGGGTTCACTGTCAGCCGATGCTTGTTCTCATATGTACTTTGCACGCAGCCTATAGATGTAGTTTAGTGTTACCTGTGGGCTTTGTAGTGGGCTGATATGACACTAACTACAGCCAGTTATAATATTGTGTGATTCCACAAGCAAACATGCATGAAATATGTCAGTCTCTAGCTCTTTTTAACTTATTGGACTTTAATCTGCAGACTTTTATGTTAGAGGTCTGTGTGAAAAATGAAGAAATGCAGATATTTTGCATTTATAAATCTTTTTTTTTGCATTGACAGTTCAATATGCTGCAGGGTTTACACAGCATGTTTGATGCAAATAAAACTGATTTTCCTTTGCCTGTCTTTAGCTTAGTTGTGTTCAAGACTTGGCTATGCCATTTACTGAAGGTAAATAAAAGTACATTTACCTGAATGTGAATGCCAGAATTTTTAGTGTAAAGTTGGATCAAATGACACCTCTGGACTTCCCCACAAATCTGTATCAAAGGAGATGATCATTTTAACCCTTAAAGTGCTACTCATGGCTATAGTTGTTTTCTCATCAGTGTTAAACATATAATGGTTAAAAGATTCAAATTCCTCATGAAGCTACCTCTCATTCAAATACCAGCAAGCCTGGTCTATAGCAAAAAGTTGTCTTTGTCAACAGCTTTCCTCAGGACACTGTGCACAGTGTGCGCAAAGTGTCCCAAGGAAAGCTGTTGACTCAGTCTTAAATCAGCACCTTAAGGATTAATGCAGAACCTGCTGGTTGCCAGCTTCAGTGTAGGGCATGGATTATACATGATTTTACAAAGAAGTTATGCAGAGAATGATGACTGGCTGTAGGAAGTGACAGTCACCATGTATGGAGTCCGCAGGTATTGGTCAGAAACAAGTCATGGGTGTGGATCATGCCATCTGTTCCACCATGACATGCTTCTGTCCTGTACACATGGTGATTTGTGTGGGAAGCTGCTGGTTTTTCTTGCTGGTCTGTTTGCAGGGCAGCTGGCATAGACACAGTCTCTGCTTCTTGTGACCAAGAGAATGAAGGAATTCAGCTTCAAGATGACAATAAATAGTATTGCACTCACGGTTGTTTGCCAGCCTGATTGCCATGATTTTGTCTGCTTTACAAGAATGCTTTCCATATGTTGTTGTGTCCTTTAACTGGCAAATTATGTGGCTATAGCTTTGACAAGGTGGATCTGAAGGACATTGTGTACCTTTGAAACACTGAATACAAAATGCCGTTTTGTGTTCAGTTCCTGTGCTCACTGTACATGACATTGTGTAGCTCTCATCTGGCCCCTAAATATACGTTTTCTGAAAGTAGATATTTAGATTTATCCATGCTAATAATTATAATGAATTTTTGTAAGTGGTTCCTAAATTTAGGCTGTTTTAAAAACTGAATTTACCAAATTTTGAATTAAGAAGGACTCAAACCCTGGTGTATCACTGGTTGCAAAACCTGTGTATAAATGTTTATATGGAGGGTCTAGTTTCAGGTAGCAATCTACTTGTTTAATTTTAATCTACTGGAAGTCAGTAGAGGGTTTCTTGATTTAATTGTTCACCTTAAGGAAATAATGTAATGATGAACGAAGAGCCAGTCAGGGCCACTAAGGCCACACTGAAGGTCATTCAATGTCCAATGTAACAAAATGTTCACCAGTTGAATATTTGCTATCTGGGTCTGCACTTGAAAATTTGAGAACATTTATTCCCTGACAAAAATTTATGATTATGCAGCATGTGATGCTGTGTACTGATTGAAAGACACGCATGTTTTTGTTTTCAACACTTTTTTTCTTTGGTGCACCATGTACTTAGGTCTACCTTGGAACATTTTAAGTTTTGTCTAAAAGCAAATGCCTGTGCAACATATTTCACAGACTAAAGCAAAACTGAAGCTGTTTGACATGTACATCAGACACATTCTGTTCACACAACAACGTATCATGACATGTACTTCCCAAGTCCAGGTAATAGGTGTGTTTTAGACATTGTTTTGTGTGTGTCTGTTTATGTTTTGCATATGTCTAATGTGTGAAGACTTTTACCCATACAGCACATTACAGATGTTAACCAATATAGAGAACCGACTGGAAGAGTTGTTTGAACAGATAGAAATGATGCCACAAGACAAAGTAGAATTAGCAGAAAAGGTGAGTTGTCAAGGTAACAAAGTGGAGCTGGGTGTTAGTTTAATAGACTGAATGTTATGTTTATCAAGGATGATCCAACCGACTATCAGAGCATATGCAGATTAACCCTTTAGTTTTTGGGACTGCCTTCAATTGCTTTCATGCTGCTGCTGCTGCTGGTATAAAAAGCAATGTGCCCACATGTACAGAGACAGTTAACATGATTGAGAGGCAATTTACCTGTACAGAGACAGTTAACATGATTGACAGGCAGTGTGCCTGTACAGTGACAGTTAATATGGTTGGAAGGCAGTTCACTTGTGCAGAGACAGCTAACATGATGGAAAGGCAATGTACCTGTACTGAGACAGTTAACAAAATTGAAAGGCACTGTATCTGTACAGAAACAGTTAACATGATTGTAAGGCAAGGTGCCTGTACAGAGACAGTTAACATGATTGAAAGGTACTGCATCTGTACATAGACAATTCACAGGTTTGAAAAGCAGTGTGCCTGTACAGAGACAATTTACAAGATTGAATGGCAATGTACCTGTACAGAGACAATTTACAGGATTGAAAGGCAATGTGTCTGTATGAAGACAATTGACAGAATTGAAAGGCAATGTACATGTACAGAGACAATTGACAAGATTGAAAGGCAACGTGCCTGTACAGAGGCAGTTAACATGATTGAAAGGCAATGTGCCTGTACAGAGACAGTTAACATGATTGAAAGGCAATGTACCTGTACAGGGGCAGTTAACATGATTGGAAGGCAACGTGCCTGTACAGAAACAGTTAACATGATTGAAAGGCAATGTACCTGTACAGAGACAGTTAACATGATTGGAAGGCAGTGTACCTGTACAGAAACAGTTAACATGATTAGAAGGCAGTGTACCTGTACCGGGACAGTTGAAAGGATTAAAAGGCAATGTGCCTGTACAAACACAATTAACATGATTGCAAGGCAGTGTGCCTGTATGGATACAATTGACAGGATTGAAAGGCAGTATATCTGTACACAGAGAGTTAACATGATTGAAAGGTAATGTACCTGTACAGAGACAATTCTAAGGATTGAAAGGCAATGTGCCTGTACAGAAATAGTTAACATGATTGAAAGGCACTGTATCTGTACACAGACAGATCACAGGATTGAAAAGCAGTGTGCCTGTACAGAGACAATTGACAGGATTGAAAGGCAGTGTACCTGTACAGAGACAATTGACAGCAGGATTGAAAGGCAATGTACCTGTGCAGAGACAATTGACAGGGTCGAAAGACAATGTGCCACTACAGAATCAATAGACAGGATTGAAAGGCAATGTACCTGTACCGAGAAAATTAACAGGGTTTAAAGCAATGTACCAGACCAGAGACAATTGACAGGATTGAAAGGCAATGCACATGTACAGAGACTGTTGACAGGATTGAAAGGCAATGTGCCTGTACAGAGACAGTTAACATGACTGAAAAGGAATTTAGCTGGTAGTATGTGTCTTGTGTTTGTCACTTGCACATCTTCAGCCCATGTCGACATATGAAATGTAAATTGTAAACATAGTAAGCATAGAATTTCTATTATGAAAGTTAAGGATTAGGTCCCAAATTGTGAAACAGTAGCCCACAAAATATGATTTTTATACATGTATCATGTTACCAAGTATCCATATTTGAATCATTTCTACATCAACTGGTGTCTCTGTGTTCAGTTTAAACTCTTTCAGTGCCAACTGCAACTAAAGTTGAACTGATTCAAACAAAATGCTCTGAATAATAATAAGGGTCCTAGATTCACAGTTCCTTGTAAAAAGACTTTCCTTCAACTACTAGCATTCCTGTGGTTACATAGAATAAAAGTCCAGGTCAACAGCTTTCTTCAGTGTCCTTTGGATGCATTGCACCAAGGATGCATTGCCACCTACAGCATGCTGAAGCCTAGTGCCATGCTTCAACTTGCTGTAAGTGGCAGTTTGAGACCACACTTCAGCAAACTGTGGGTGTTAGTTTTAGTACCAAGCTTCAGCATGCTCTAGGTGTCCGTTTGAGACCAGGCTTCAGCATGCTGCAAGTATCAGTTTGAGTACCAGGCTTCAACATGCAGTAGGTGGCAGTTTCAGTCTAGGCTTCAGCATGCTGTAGGTATCAGTTTGAGTACCAGGCTTCAGCATGTGTAGGTGGCAGTTTGAGTACCAGGCTTCAGCGTGCTGCAGGTGGCAGTTTGAGACCAGGCTTCAGCATGCTGTAGGTGGCAGTTTGAGTACCAGGTTTCAGCTTGCTGTTAGTGTCAGTTTGAGACTAGGCTTCAGGATGCTGTGGGTGGCAGTTTGAGAACCAGGCTTCAGCATGCTCTACGTGGCAGTTTGAGGCCAGACTTCAGCATGCTGGAGGTGGCAGTTTGAGTGCCAGGCTTCAGCATGTTGTAGTTGGCAGTTTGAGTACCAGGCTTCAGCATGCTGTAGATGTCAGTTTGAGACTAGGCTTCAGTATGCTGTGGGTGGCAGTTTGAGAACCAGGCTTCATGCTGTAGGTGGCAGATTGAGTACCAGGCTTCAGTATGCTGTGGGTGTCAGTTTGAGTACCAGGCTTTAGTATGCTGTAGGTTGCAGTTTGAGTACCACGCACCAGCATGCTGTAGATGGCAGTTTGAGTGCCAGGCTTCAGCATGCTGTGGGTGTCAGTTCGAGACCAGACTTCAGCATGCTGTAGATGGCAGTTTGAGTGCCAGGCTTCAGCATGTTGGAGGTGGCAGTTTGAGTGCCAGGCTTCAGCATGCTGTAGATGGCAGTTTGAATGCCAGGCTTCAGCATGTTGTAGATGGCAGTTTGAGTGCCAGGCTTCAGCATGCTGTAGGTGGCAGTTTGAGTGCCAGGATTCAGCATGCTGTAGATGGCATTTTGAGTGCCAGGATTCAGTGTGCTGTAGATGGCATTTTGAGTGCCAGGATTCAGTGTGCTGTAGGTGTCACTTTGAGGCCCGGCTTCAGGAGTATGCTGCGGTGCAGGTGACAGTTCAGCTTTCAAAATGCCGAGTCAGCAAATGCCCTTGGTGTGTGGGTGCCTAGGAATGCTGTTCACAGAGGGCACCTTGTTCTCATGGAGGGCATTTATTTACAATTCACTTTGTAATTGTGCTTCACTCATTTTGATGGATATTCATCAAAAAAGTTAGAAACAACATTTGAGCAGTGGCTGCTGTACATGGCAAGTGGTAAATTGTAGGCTTATGGTTGATGAAATATTTTTATGTCTAATTGGTACATTTCATCAGCATGTATATTTCAGGTGGAGCAGCATGCAGTGATAAGAAATCATGCCAGATGTTATCAACATTTAAAATTTAAATTTAAACTCCATTGTGAATGTTTATACTTTCTGATATTAGTTTGTTGGCATTAATGATATTGCAGACATAAATCATGTTTCATTTTGAGAACACGTGTCTAAAGTTTAATTGTATTTTCTCTAGTAATAATTTTATGCACTTTCATTAAAACAAATTCATGAAATCAAAATTCTCTACATATATATATATATATATATATATATATATATATATATATATATATATATATATATATATGTATATATATATATATATGTATGTATTTAAAGAGAACAAAAATGCATGTTCGATACTTAGTTCATACTGATTGAAAGTGATTTAAGCCATATGTGCAATATGATGCCACAGCACCTTAGCATAGGATTACTGAAAACCCATATACTGTCTCACAATTGACATGTCTTTCATATATCCTCTTTTTATCAATGTACAAGGCTAAAGAAAAAGAGAGGCGGTTAAAACTGCGGGAGGAGAAGATGGAGCAGCAGCGGTTACACCAAGAGGAGCGAGTACGCCGCGCCCTGGAGCGTGCCAAGGCTGACCCCAAGAAAAAGGTTAGTACAGACTATGCTGTTGTATTGTGGTACAGCAGTCAATCACTAGCTAAACACCATGAAGTGCACTGGACAGCACTCTCTCACAACAGCTTGATCTGATGGTCACTTGATCATGTACAACCATATGTGTACATGAAGCGCATTACAGATCATGTCACGGATACAGTGTGACCATGATTATTCATAACCACACATCATGATCATGTCACCATGTGTAATGTAAAGCTGGCCCCCTTAGAGGATCATCAATTGCTGTTTTCATTTTCAGTTTCACTCACACAGGTCTTGAGTCCTCATTGTTTAAACAAAAAGTGATCTGATCCACCATTACTAAGATATATTACAATATGTCAGTTTGACTTTTCAAGGTCAAACTTAACGACATTGAAAGACTTTTCAAGGTCAAACTTAACGACACTGAAAGAAACCCCACATGTACTTTCTTGTTGACTTTCAGACCACTTGTAAAATTTGCCCATATCCAGGTGCTGGAGGTCCCAAGAGCCTCATTTTCAGATCTGGTGGGCCAATCAAATAACCATGGAAAACAATTACATCTGGCTATTCTACATGGTTGTACCTTGTGGACACATCCCGCAAATCTAACATGTATATAATAATGCAACAAGAGGGTCCCAAACAGCAGGAGAGACCACCAGAAATGTGACAGCAGCCACCACATACATAGGCTGCAGCTTTCTGGAAATAAAATGCTGCAGATGAAACTTACATGCTTTAAATAAATAATAAAAATACTTCCACAAAGTTTCAGCTCAATCTGAGTGACAACTTTGGCGGAAGTGAAAAATAGCACAAAACACACACGCGCATTCATAAAAAGATAGAAAGTACTCATGGCACTATATGTTCAATAAATTAATGTGTAGGGCTCCCCAACTGTGTCCCTATCTAATCTTTGAAACAATTGGCCAGTTTTTGAGAAGAAAATTTTTTGAAGATTTTGCCTAAAAATGGACCAAAAAAGTCATGAAAAATCCAAAAAACATTGGAGCATGATCCCTTGAATACACTTGGTAGAGACCCATGCAAGGCAGATCCCCGCTGAGTTTCAAGTGAATATGGCTTAGTTTTTGTGAAGAAGTCAAAATGGGAATTGTTGATGGACAACTAGATGCAGACCTATCTTATAAGCTCAGCTGACTGACATGTCAGCTTAGCTAGAAATCACTGGACCACTACCATTTGGACAAATTTGGTAGAGACCCTCTTAAGGCACATTCTACATCAAGTTTGAAGTGAATCCAGTCAACAACTTTTTATGTAAAAATATAAAATTACTGACTGATAGAGGACAGACAGAAAATGATAGACAAAGGACCATAATATAAGCTCGGATGATAAGTCATCTGAGCTAAAAATGATGACTTCAGAACTATGGGAGTGAAGATGACATCGCAAACAATGGTGTTGGTATTAAATAAAGATGACTTTGATATCATCCAAAAGATCACAAGACCACTTGAGCACAGGATTATTACACTTATTTACAGTCATCTTGTTGATATGTATGTTACCATCTTGTCAAGCCAAATAATTGTACCTACTGTCCATGTATTCTTCCAACAAACTAGAACCTGTTCACAATGTATTGTTTCAGACTGGCAGAAAATTGGTAACTCGGTCAGAGCCACCTCGGCTGAACAAGGAGGAGGACGATGGTGCAGACCAGGCCAGCAAAGAAGAGGAGGAATTGGCCTATTTCTTCACGTAAAATATGGATCACAAAAACGGAACAGGACTGAAAATTTTAATGGTAGAACATTGTGATCATCCAGTGATGGAGACTTGTGCTGGAGTTCAGCTAGGAACTGATGTCATATACATGATATTGTATGTGGGAAGACCAAGAAGATACCTACTGCAGTAGGTCAGGGGTCATTGTTCCTGTGCATGTATACTGCAGTAGGTCAGGGGTCATTGTTCCTGTGCATGTATACTGCAGTAGGTCAGGGGTCATTGTTCCTATGCATGTATACTGCAGTAGGTCAGGGGTCATTGTTCCTATGCATGTATACTGCAGTAGGTCAGGGGTCATTGTTCCTGTACATTGTATAGTAAAGAGTAGTTTATGATAACGCTACACAATGTGTGTATATAATGTGCTGGACTGTGCTACATGGAAGCCAGATGTATGTCATTTGTTAATAAATAGTTTTTGCAAATGAGTATTTGTTGTATCCGTGTCAGTTCTTCCTTACGATTTGTACATTCACTGGAAAAAGTAATGATAATCAAGAAATTATTACAAATTACAAGAAATAACTTATCATTTGAGAAAATTTTCAGGTTTTTTCAAGACTCTAAATTTTTTGTTTTACTCCATTAAACATTTGAAATTCTTGACTTTACCTTTTTCAGTGCCTGTCACAACAAAAGTGCTCATCTGAAGTTATGATCCTATATTTCAGTTTCTTGCCACTAGATGTCTCTCATTCAGTCCAGGCCTGGACAGTGTGGGCAGCAGCTTTCCTTCACTTTGGGTACATTACACTGAAAGTGTGCTGAGGAAAGCTGTTGAACCAGGGAGATGTCAGCTGGAGGAAGTGTTTGGATTTTGCAGGCACAAAGGACTAAGTTGCTGTATTACAGCTTGAGACAGTTGATGAGGTTTTTCTTGATAAAGTCGGATTCTATATGAGATTTGAGAATTGTTTGTGGAATGCTGCTGATCAACACAAAGAAATACATGTACATGTAGGCCCACATCTATCTGATCATGTAAGAGAAGTCAAACTGTACCACACAGATTCAAGGAGTGGCCTTCCAAAGGTCTAAATGTTCTTTGCAAAAATTGAAGCCCCTAGCAGCACTATTGTATAGGGGAGTTTAACTTATTTATATGGTATGGCTGTACAAAGGTCTTTTTTCATCATCTTGAATGCAGCTTTGCTGAAGCTACTTCAAGATTTTACCAGAAAAACAAACAAATGAGGGCTGTGTGAACAGCCCATCCTCAGCTGACCTTGGCATTCAAAACATAATACATGTACATGTAAGTCCCACCCTGTTCTAGGGGTACTCAGATGTGTTCCTGTGCAATTTTGAAGCAATTGGCCAAGCACTTTTTAAGATTTTTTTGAAGGTTTTGCCAAAAAGTGAACAAAATCCATAAAAAACTAAATGTCTTGAATTAATTTTGAAATGTATCAATTGCATTTAATTTAAATTTTGGTAAATGTCCCCGGGGGATGGGGGGAGGGGTGTACTCCCATATAGGATTGTACTGGGTATGTGCTGCAGGAGAGGCCCTGTTTTCATTACTCCCAGGATTAGAAAAGCCCCCCAAAATGTACACAGCTGGATTAGGATAGGGGTAACAATTATTTGAGTGAACTGGAGATATAGGATATAATTAGTTAGTTCTTTGGGGGAATTTTTGTGGGAAGTAAGAATATGCTAAAGCTTGTTTAAAATTGGAATGTTGTTCTCCAGAATGCACCAATGCTGCACTCCTTTCAACACATTACAGGATGAAGAAATGGCACCTTTTTACATGTGGTGTAGGATTAAGATGGGGTTTTGTATAAAAACGTCTGTGGCACACACCCATCATGATGTTGAGTATGTGCCACTTCCGCCTTCGCCTCCCCCCCCCCCCCCCCCCCCCCCCCGGTACATGCATACAAAATGCAATGATACTTTAGCCAGTTATGGAATTCAGGTATCATAATATCAATACTACGTAACATTCCATGACCACCTGAGACTGTGGGCTACACCACATGCTTATTCATGGCCAGTTTGTCCGAGACTGCATGCACAGTCTATGTGTCCACAAGGAACAAAGCAGTTTCTACTGCCACTTTTCAGCATGTGTTATGAGCAAATTAAGCAGAGGCCTTGAATCAAAACAACAAAAATTCATTTCCAGCTTTTTTTCACTGGTACACAGCAAGCGATTTGTAATGCACACTATCATAGATTGCTACCAAACAACTTTCATGGAAAATTAAAAGTCAAGGCTAATATGTGCAAGGTCATTATTGTGACTGTGACTTAGCCTGATATTCACTGGGGAATTTCCCAACAGAAAGGAGTTGAAAGAAAAACCCAAACATACGCGTTCATTTGACTGACCATTTATGGGTAAATGTAAGCTTATGTTGTCATCATTGGGTGCTTCACACAGGTTCAATATGCATTTAGGACACAATTCAGGACTTTCCCCCACAAGTGGAGCCACTGTGCACAACTGCTTTCTTGTCTCCATTCACAAGAGAACCCCCTTTGGGGGGCAAGCCTGCTTGCTTGTATACTTTTAATATGGGCACCTATCCAGGAACAAACCTTGGGTGATGGGAAAATATGAATGCATGTTCAGATAGCTGTGTATATGAAAAGAGTGTGGCATCTCAGCTGCAGCAATGTTTACACAACAGTGAGAAAAGGGATTAAACTTATTACAGTAAAGGATGGCAATTTTGGGAAAAAATGCATTTCCTCAGTGAAATGTTAGCAAGAACCTTGTTCTGAGTTGATCTTTTCAGAGTGTACACATACATAAATGACTGTTGAGTGACTACTGTTGACTATGCTGCTGCATGATAGTGAGCAGACATTCCTGAATGTCAAAATGTACTCAGTGCAGAGGTGTCAAAAACTATGGAGGTAATTGACTCAAAGGTGTCAGAATCACCTCTCCCCATGCATGAAATAAAGACAGCCACACCTTGAAGAGTTTTATTCCCCTCTCTTTACAGTAGAGCATTCAGCACATAATGTCACAGGATAATGCTTATAATTCAGGACTTTCCCCCACAGGTGGACCACTGTGCCCAGTGATTTTCTCACTTGCAATGCCTACAGAAAGCCCCTTTGCTGGGGTAAGACTACTTGATTAGTTTTAACATACCCACTTTCACAGAGCAAGGTTTACATGGCAAAATATCACGAATATCTCAGCTGAGCAAGTTTAATTATGGCAAGAAAATGGCTTCTAAGCTATTAATGAAACCTTGCATAAAATTTTGAACTTATTACAATAGGTTAAGACTATTTTACGGCAGTAAAGCTTGCCTAATCAGTGACGTGTCTGCCATAACTGAAACAATGGTGTTTTGCCCTTTAAACACCACACTTGTATGAATGGTAATATCCCACAGAGCCATAATATGCTGTGGCATCATGAGCACAGACTGCCAAAATGTACTCAGTTTAAAGGTTTCACAAACTACTCTGCTGATTAACCACAGGTGTCAGAAACCAATTGACACCTATGCAAGTGTGGGTGGTCAGTACACAGATACGGACTACTGCATGAGGGTCTCAATAATTTTGCCTGTAAACAGTTTCTAACATGTTCAAATTAAAAATTCCTGGTACTTTACTGATGTTGACAGGCATACTAATTAAAAAGTTTTACAATTTATGTTAATGTTTCTATAATTGACCTCAAATTTACTTTAAAGATTAGTACTTTTAACATGCGTTACCCTATGCCCATAAGTGTTCACCCCCGTGATGCCCTCTCCAGTCAGCTGGAGGTGAGAAAAGTCTATGCTTTGCTGGTTCTGTGAAAGGAGTCAATTATGGGACGAACGCTGGTCCCATCAGGTAGGTCGGCGCTTAGTGCAGGTAAAAATCAATGACAATATGCTAGGAGGACATGATACATATGTTGCATAGGGCAGGTGGGTGCTATATAAGCACATGTGGGCACTTGGACAGGTGTACTGTAACTGTAATTACATAGTAACCAATAGGAATGTATGTACACAGTATAACCAGTAAATACCTGATCACAAACATTTGTTAAAAATCGGGATATTGATCATTACCTGGTGAACAACTTGGTCTGACCCTTCCTTAAGGTACATTTCCACCTCATTTCAGCACAATCTGAGGGACAGTCATGGAGAATTAATGGACACATTGAGATCTATAAGTCTCCTGAAGTGTCTAAATGCAATTTTGAAGCAATGGAACAAGCACTTTCAGAAGGGATAACTTTTATAGATTTTAGCAGATAAAGAATATACAAACTCATTAAAAAAAGTGCCAGAGTGCGACTGGAACATGGCCATTTGAACAAACTTGGTAGATATTCACCCAAGGTAGATCAATACCAACCAAATTTGCAGAGAATCCATCTGATGGTTTTGGAGACAAGGCCAAAAATGTCTCTTGTGGACAACGGACATGTACAGATAATGACCAGAGACCAATATCATATAACCTCAGGTGACTAAAGTGCTGTGACTCTGAAGAGAGAACTACTGGACTGTGGCTCCTAAAGGCATACCACTGGATCCACCAACAGTGCACTACAGAACCAATTGGTCTCAATGTGACAGGGAAATAAACCCACTTGCTGTGCACTATAGAACAATATGGGCCTCGATGTTACAGGGAAATAAACACACTTGCTGTGCAGAACAGAACCATTTGGTCTCAATGTTATGGGGAAATACACCCACTTGCTGTGCACTATAGAACCTTTTGGTCTCAATGTTACAGGGAAATAACACACCTGCTGTGCACAACAGAACCGGTAATTTGGTATCAATGCTACTGGGAAATTACACACTTGGTGTGCACTACAGAACCATTTGGACTCAATGTTACAGGGAAATATAAACACACTTGCTGTGCACTACAGAACCATTAATTTTGGTCTCAATGATACTGGGAAATTACACACTTGCTGTGCACTACAGAACCATTTGGTCTCAATGTTACAGGGAAATAAACACACTTGTACGCTACAGAACCATTTGGTCTCTGATACATGGAAATAAACACACTTGCAGTGCAGAACAGAACCATTCTGTCTCAGTAATACAAGGAAATAAACACACTTGCTGTGCACTACAGAACCATTTAATTTCAATGTTACAAGGAAATAAACACATAATTATATAGTCAACAGACAACAGATTTTGAAACAGACAAGTTCTTTTATCTGCTGTTAACTACATGCTTTAGGAGACCATGGTGGGCTCTCTGATAATGAATGATTCCTACTCAAGATCCACAGGGGTCATCCTGCTGAGTGATCAAGGTCTCCTGGGCATGGTCTGACCAGCTGTATCCAGTCCCCTGTGCCACAGGGGCAACCTGTGGAATGGTTGTCTTAATACTCTGATGGATGGATGGATACCAACACTGTGATAGAGGTGACCACCAAAGATAATGTCCACCAAGAATACTACCCATGAGGCTGAGAAGGGTAAAAGATAAAGCAGCATCAGTGCAGCTGTTTTGTTTAACCCTTTTTTTGCCTCGGTTATTACTATTCAGTGTCTACAGGTTTGTGTCTATCACAGTGCTAAGGTAATGTCCAACCACTTTGGGGCAGTTTTGCTCATTTTGAGATTTGGGGACAATAATTTTTGGTACAAATATATATATAAGAAGAGTCCCAAAACCTTTAAACATTTTCATAAAGCCATTTTTTCCAATCTTCGTATCAACATTGCAGAAAAACAGATACACGCATAAGAAAGAGGTTGTGACAGTAGAGCTGCCATGCAGGACTGCCATCCCCATCGCAAACAAAGGCTATACAGGACTGCCATCCCCATAGCCTGCACAGGCTATGCAGGACCGCCATTCACATAACCTGCACAGGCTATGCAGGACTGCCTTCCCCATAGCCTACAAAGGCTATACAGGAATGCAATCCCCATGGCCTACAAAGGCTATACAGGACTGCCATACCAATAGTCTGCACAGGCTATATAGGACTGCCATCCCCATAGCCTACAAAGGCTATACAGGACTGCAATCCCTGTAGCCTACTAAGGCTATACAGAACTGCCAACCCCATAGCCTGCCCAGGCTATACAGGACTGCCATAGCAATAGCTTGCACAGGCTATACAGGACTGCCATACCAATAGCTTGCACAGACAATGCAGGACTGCCATCCCCATAGCCTACACAGGCTATAGAGGACTGCCATCCCCATAACCTGCACAGGCTATACAAGACTGCCATCCCCATAGCCTGCAGTGGCTAGTATCCAGGACCGCCATCCCCATTGCCTGCACAGGCGATACAGGACCGCCATCCCCATAGCCTGGACAGGCTATACAGGACTGCCATATCAATAGCCTACAAAGGCTATACAGGACTGCCATCCCCATAGCCTGCACAGGCTATACAGGACTGCCATACCAATACTCTGCACAGGCTATGCAGGACTGCCATCCCCATAGCCTGCAGAGGCTATCCAGGACCACCATCCCCATTGCCTGCACAGGCTATACAGGACTGCCATCCCCATAGCCTGCAGAGGCTATCCAGGACCGCGGTCCCCATTGCCTGCACAGGCTATACAGGACTGCCATTCCCATTGCCTACCAAGGCTATACAGGACTGCCATCCCCATAGCCTGCACGGGCTATACAGGACTGCCATCCCCATTGCCTACAAAGGCTATACAGGACTGCCATCCCCATAGCCTGCACAGGCTATGCAGAACTGTCCTCCCATTGCCTATACACAGGCTATACAGGACTGCTGTATAGGCCATGCAGGCTATTCTGGACTGCCATCAATCCCAATAGCATGTGCCTCGTTAAATAATTTGGCCTCCACACAGGCCATCCTGGACTGCCTGCATCTACAAGGACTGCCTTCACAATTCCATTTCCAATGACCAGTGATGACAGCATGTACATGGAGCTGGACTGCAGGGTGCTGCTGTCAGGAATGCAATAGGTCTGTTGCTTGCAAGTTTGGTAAGGGTAGTATAGCTTTATTAACCCTGGTGAAATATTTGCTGGGATTAACACTTTCAATGCCAAATTTTGGACTGAGTCAACAGCTTTTTCCAGTACACATTGCGTCCTGTACATGCTGAGAAAAGCTGTTGACCTGGGTTATTCTCTGTGGAACTATAGGCATACTGGCACATGTACTTGAATGAAAGATCTTTTTACAAGGAATACGAATCTGGGATCCTAATGATAATTCAGACTAGTTTGACCTAAGTAGATCGACTTAAGATGTGATTGGCACCGAAAGTTAATAAAGTTTACATTTAGGGCTGAGGAAAGGACAGATCGCAGCAGAGTAGCTATATATGGCCAATATTACACTGGAATAACGTACTGTATCCATAGAACTCCACTTTCTGATGAGCCTGGTCATGCGTGAAAACCTTTGGGTAATATACTCCAAAATCTTTGTATCTTTGACCTTTTTCTGTTTTGTAGATACTTATGATGATCTCTGCTGTCTGGCTCTTGCCAAGTATTTCTACTTTTACAATAAAGAATTACAAAATATTTTAAAAGTGTGAGAGACATACCGGTATGTGAATTTCTTGTGATAAAGGGGGAAAAAAAAAAAGACTCAGACAGACACCTGAAAACATTATACCTAGTACCAGCCGCGAAGGAAGGCTTTATCTGGTCATTTGAAATGTGAACAAAACGAGCATTGAGACAGATATATACAGAAATATACATTTACTCTGTGAGAGGAAAGTCATACAATGTGCACGGAATTGACAACTAAACAACTTGAGGGTTTTCAGATACGCATTCAGATTTATTACATCAAGTACACAATAACAGATTATCACACAATATAATGGATGACACCATATCACACAAGAAAACTTAGAATACTGTGTGTCCTAATTGTAATCCCTGGTTACATTTTACAGGAGAGTAAGTTCACACAAAACACAGACAGCTGAAGAGCCTGCATGTATTGGTGACTGATCCAAGATCCCACTCTCAGCTTCACCTCTTGTATTGTCTACACAGTGACAGAGGTTTATTGATAGTCTATGTTCTAATAGTGTTAAAACATGACTGCCTGTGAACCAGGGACCAGTGAATATCATTACGCAACAGTGTGCTCTCAGATGCTTAACAGGGATGGGTGCTACCACAAAGCAACTTTGTGTTCACAGATGCTCAACTGAGGGATGGGTACCATTGGTAAGCTACTGAGTGTTCACGTATGCTTAACGGGGACCTATAATATCATTAGGGTAATATCACCAAGCAGTTTAGTGGTCAGAGATCCATAACCCTTTCCCCCTTTCCTTTCTCAATTGTACAAGTAACAGCATGCCCTAGGACAAGAGCTGAGCCTGCCCTTGGGGTACATCCAGCACCCACCCTGCCCCAAGGGAAAGCTGTTGACTGTCTCAACTCAAGGGGACAAGGTTGATGTTTGTCTGAATGGCCCATATGTGGGTATGAACAGTGAAGGTCACAATATACCTTTAAATTAATTGAAAGGATGCCCCTGTCATCGGGAGTACGCAGCTGCCTGGTACACATGTCCGATAGTCCCCTGTCGTTAGGAGTACACAGCTGCCTGGTACATGTGTGCTATAGTAGTCCCCTGTCAGTGGGAGTACACAGCTGCCTAGTGTGCAGTAGTGCCCTAAGTGGGAGTACATAGTTTCCTGGTGTGCTATAGTCTGCACCCGGGGGTGGGGGGTGTACTACTGGGTAGGTGCCACTCAGAAGGCCCTCTTTCCAGTGAAGTTTTCCTAACAAAAGTCCAGTATTTTGCCAAAAATTCCCTTAAAAGGGGTAATTTTTCTCTTTAAGCACCCAAAATTTGGGGAAATTTCCCTACTAAGGTCAAAACTATCTTTCTGAAGCACCTTTCACGCCAATTTGGCACCATATTGCCTTCTACTTCAGTTAAAAAAATTCCCTAACAAAGGTATCATTTTTGTGAAAAAGTCCCCTAACAAAGGGTGGGTTTTTGAAAGGTTGAGCCGCACACCCCA
This sequence comes from Hermodice carunculata, assembly GCA_964020975.1. Classification (NCBI taxonomy): domain Eukaryota; kingdom Metazoa; phylum Annelida; class Polychaeta; order Eunicida; family Amphinomidae; genus Hermodice; species Hermodice carunculata. Next base: position 60,998,758 of record OZ026622.1, on the reverse strand, counting down.
ACCAAAAATTTGGGGAAGTGCTCCCCACCCACCCCCAGAGTATGCAACCCTCTGCATCTATCACTACCTGGAAAATATTATCAGAGCAGGTGGATAATTAATGGCCTGTCTGAAAATGCTGACCCAACTTTTGTGACATTGAGAGTTATTGTTTTTCAACTGTGTAACACTGTAACATTTCACTCTGCGCTGTTTTTTTATGCACTGCTATGAAATTCTCATTTAGCCTCAGGCTGCCATTATAATTACTATCAATGGCCACACTACATACAGCAATGCATGTGTGCATAGTTGATCAGCAATGGTTACCGGCCCAACTGACCAATCACACGGACCACTGCATACCAGCATATTATATTAGTGGGCCTATGCAGGGTGTACATGTAGCCTGAGCGGCATGGACTAGCCAGTTACATTTATTGTATTGTTATATTTATTGTATTGGGCTACCCCTTGCTATTGTAGAAAGTAACAGCTCTACACTTGACCCTTCAAGCGTGGATTTAAGACCGAGTCAACAGCTTTCCTCGGGGCACTTTGCGTGCAAAGTGTCCCGAAGAAAGCTGTTGATTAAGAGTACTTTTTGCTTTAGACTAGGCTTGCTGGTATTTGAATGAAAGGCATCTTCATGAGGAATTTGAATCTTTTAACCAATATATGTTTGAAGGTAATGGGAAAAGGACTATATAGCCACAATTAGCACTTTAAGGGTTTTAGCATGCTTTGTGAAACTGGTATAATTTATCATTTTATTGGGCTGCCCCTTGCTGCTGTAGACAGTGGACCTGGTTGGAAGACTTTAGCTAGGTCTGTTCTCATTTGGTCTATGCACTATATACACACTGGATTGTCAACTTCACACTGCCCCCCCCCCCCCAAAAGTGTTTCTAAAGAAATGTGCAATTAACACAAATTCTGAGTACTTTGTGTTAGATTTAATGTAAGGCAATTAGAGACGAACTGTAAGTAACTTTGGTGCTGTATAATGACAGTGTCCCACATACAACTTTTGCAATATTGCAAATCTTACAGACCTGGCTGTTCAACCAAGAGACTGACCAGTTGGATTTATACCAACAAATCTGCAAATATTTCCCTGTAATTCTGCCACATGCATGCCGACCTCATTGGTCCTCTACAGGGGTATTTTATTGAGATCTATATAAGCACAGTTCTGACACGCGTCTATGTACATGTCAGGATAGTGTGCTGAAACATTAAATAAGCATCATTTTTTCTGCCATCATGTTTGACATTCAAATTCTTTAAACTGTAGGATTCAGGATTCACAAAACTAATTTAACCAACTAAACGTATACAGTACTTTCCCAATAACTATAGAAATAAATAAAATATTGAATGGCAACAACTGTCAGTATTACAGGTCAGGAAGACACACATTGAGATCTTTGACAGATCACTAGCATGTGTTCCACCCTACATGTACATACATACAATGTATAAAAAATAAAGTCAAGTGAACAAGTAATATTACAACTGAAGCAAGATAAAGTCTAGTTTTATACTTAATTTGAGTTCAGATACAACAGCTTGGGATATCACAGGACTCTTTACACTGCATTGAATATATCTTTTCTTAACATAATTTGAAAAGCTAAAAAATTATGCATGAACACTTAATATCTTTTATACCTTCCAGGGTTGAATTAAGAATCTTGTATTATTTCACCTCTTACACATTTAGTGGCGAAGACTCTCTGCAGGCCAGTTACAAATAATCTTTTCTTCTAGTACCTTGGTCATGCACATGGGGAGCTGACGTGAGTAGTATTTGAGAAAAATAAACTGGAAGCTGGTTATTTTGGAATTTATAATAAAATTTCAAAATTTGTTATTTGTAAATGTGTTCCAATTTTAATAAATTTATGGCTTTGAAAATTAATAATTTGGATGGCCTTTTTAAAACTATGACTTAACTTTCAAGTTCACTCCACAGACAAGAAGACAACAACTAAATCTAGGAAAAATTAAGAAAGTATAAATTTGTTGTATATATGAAGGAAGAAATTTTTAAAGTTTATTCATAATGCCTATTGTTTAGGAAATTGTAGACCAGACTTTTTGATGGTAACTGTTCCAAGTTAAAATACAATCAAGCAATAAACCAAGAAAATTAAATTGCTCGGCACATACAATCATAATGTCATCAATTTTTAAATTCGGGATTGTGACATTCCTGTGGGGTTGATGAAAAATCATAAACTTTGTTTTTCTTATATTAAGAGACAAGTTATTCACCTTTCAGCCATTTATTATTAACTTATCGTATCAATGAAGGCCAATGGCTTTTGTGAAAACCATTCTATAAAACTTTCTGCTCTTGAATTTATTAACTGATCGATCTTAGATATGGATTAAGGAGAAGTCCTAATTAGTATATTTATGGATCTTTCTAAAGCTTTCACTACTTTAGATCATTTATTGTGTAAGTTAAATTATTATGGTATCAAGGACACTGCTCTCCATCTATTAAAAAGTTATTTAACAAACAGGAAACAGTTTGTTGTCCTTGCATGATCAAACTCAATCTGAATCCCTATTCATATCTTAGGGTGCCCCATAGCTCTATTTTAGGTCCTCCATTATTTCTTATCTATATTAATGAATGTATCATGCATCCACTCTCCTACAACTCACTACATGTACATATGTAGATGATACAATTTTATTTACTTCTGTTGCAGTTTGGCACGCTTGGTCTAATGTGGTTCTTGGCCAATTATTTTTACTAAAACTCTACAAAATAAACTATAAGAAATATTTCACTAGTCTTTGTGTGTAATTCTACTGAAAAAATACATTTTTTGCGCATTTGTATGTTTCAAATTCATGGCTGTTTAAAAGTTCAGATCCAGTAACAATACGTACAGTTCTAATGTGAATTTTTTGCCATTCTTGGTCCCCAATGCCCACAGGAAGCTCCAATATTGCATATTCTAAAGGCAAACCAACTTTCTTTAGAAATGATAATTTTCCCATTTCTTCCCACTTACTAAAATGGCAACACTATGTTGATATCCATGCAGAAAAAAGTTTTAAACCAAATAGCCACACAATCATGCATGCTTGATTACAAAACCTCAGTAACTTTTTTTGTAATTTTCACACATTTTCGATCCACACAGCTGATCACTGAATTCATAGAACAGGTATCAAAACCTGGAACATCAAAGCAATCAGCAAATGGCATGATATGTAGCATTCAATATAGTATACATATGCCTATGAGTACCATGCATTCATATTGTACCTTTAAGTAACATTCAATGCTATCAGTATAAGTACCAGTCAATACTATTGGAACTACATGGTTTTGTTCAAAATGCCCATTTCCAAAGCAAGCGGATCAGCCTTTAGGCATTGGGAACCCCCTCTGAGGTACAACTTAGTGAGTGTACAAGTACACTGATTGTCTGTATCACACTGACTTGGTGAGTGTATATGTACACTGATTGTCTGTATCACACCGACGCTTTACACTTAATATTTTGTCATTGTGTTTTGACTAGTGGGGGCAATTATAATGAATAGTTTGCTACCACAACAATACAACTATGAATTGTTTCATTCAAGTAATGCAAATATAAATCTGTATCATGGACATGCTTTAGAAAATATCAAATGTAAAATGAAATATGTAAAGCAATGGAGCATTATACAAAAGTAACAACTTTACACTCCAGGCTGATTCCCTAAAGTACATGACATTTTGTACATTTTGTATGTACCCTTGTGAGTGACACTTGAAGCAGCACGCGAGAGGTTTACCCGCCCCTCACACATCAGGCCAGGCCCCTACCACAGGTCTCAATCACAATCTCTGCCTAGCTCAAACATAAACACACTGATACCTCATACAAACTTGAAATTAAATAGATTCAAAAGTTGTGGTCCAGTGACACCTGGTAATAGCTGACACCCACACAAACTGGCAATGAAATCCAACCTCAATAATGCATTTCATTGACTAATTGCATGGTGGGTCTTCACTGATTTCGTACTCAAAGGTGAATATGAAGTGTCCCTGCAGTAGTTGAAGCTCATTGGTTAACATAATCTGATGTCTACAGTTCTTTGAAAAAAAAATCAACAGAAATGTCTTTATCTGCGTCCACAATTTGTTGGCAGTCGGAAGAGCCAGTCCATACTAGTGATCCACATATGTGTGCATCACATATAGTGTTTATGTATTATATATATAATGAATGGGAGTGCCACTTGCCAGTTGCAAAGCAAGAAAAGAATAACAATGAATAATTTGAGAAACTGTTCAACTTTTGATTGATAAAAATTCAGAAGTAGGGATATTATTCATACTGATGCAAGTCGCTCACCACACAATGTAAAATGTTCACCACCCAATACCACTGGCTAACACAAGAATGTGCGCGCATCTAGTGTCACAAAATTTGTGAACACAAATGCCACCCTGGTATGCCAATCGAAGCTTGAGCCAGATGCATGAAATATGACCACGCTAGCAATGCTCACATTGTCAAAATTCTGGCTAACATGAATGGTCACAAACAGAAAATTTGTAGTGTACAATGTATTCATCAGAGACTGCATGACACAATTTATTTTTATATCAAAGTAGCTTGTATCTAGTGCTAATTTGTATATATTGTCTACACATCTGTGGCACTGATCATGGTGTTAAAGGCTCCCTGTGCTTGCTCAAAGTACAAAATGTAGTTTCCAAAGTTGCTTAAATAAACAGACATATATTGCAACTGTCTGGAACTGCTGCATGGTCTTCATTAGTAAAACTTTCATGAAAGTTCTTTATAGCAGATTTGAAGAGGCACAGATGTTTATATGATAAAGTATTGGTGGCACACGAGAAAGCGATACTTGCAAACAATATGGCACCAGTTGTATACAATGTAGCCCAACTTGTCCAGGATACAGCACCACATGTACTTGTATATACAATGTAGCACTACACCTATACTTAGTCTCTTATTTAGAATGTATGCCATGTTTAAAACAATGATACAGAAATTCACCTGTGCGGTGGCAGCCATACCACATGAAGGCGCAGCCATACCACATGAAGGCACAGCCTGTATGTGGTATGGCTGCATGCCACAGGTAAATTTTCATATCAGGGTTTTAAACATGGGGTGACAAATTTATCCTGTGATTGTGAGGCTCCCCATGGTATGAGAGACACGTTATGTCATTCATATGATACAACTTTTTTCCTACAAGGTTATCCTCATCAAAAGATTAGCATGTGCATGTATAAGTAGTACAAGGGAGTATCGCGTGCTAATTATCCAATCACTCAAGTGCATTTTTAATGATCACAGGATAAAGTGTAGCACTACTCCTTTACAATGTAGCCCTAGTTGTATACAATGTAGCATTACCTGCAACACAATGTGGCATCTAGGCTACCCCTATACAATGTAGTACATGTATACAATGCAGCACTACCCCTATACAAAGTAGCACATGACAATGCAACCCTACACCCCTATACAATATAACACATGGATGCAATGCAACGCTACCGCTATGCAATGTAGCATTTTTATACAATGCAGCACTACCCCTAAATAATGTAGCACTACCCCTATACAGCTCAACAATTGTATACAATGCAGCACTACCCCTATATAATGTAGCATGTTTATACAATGCAGCACTACTCCTACATAATGTGGCACAAACATGTATACAATGCAGCATTACCCCTATACATTGTAACAGGGTGGCAGGGACAGTCCCAAAAATTAGCTAATATTTTGACCACTTTACCATGTTTGTCTCGCATTGAAGCTGAGTATTTTCTTAAATATTCTTTGTTAAATATGTTCAGTCCATAATATTTTCACTTAAATGTTCCTGAAATAGCATTTTGAATGTTGGCATCTTTGTGGGTGTATATTTGATATTGCAGTTACAGAATTTGGTTTTAACAAGGATCGAGACATTGCATGCAAATGCTCAAAGACAGTCTGTGTCTTTTTACACACATGCCTATAATCATGTACATTGTTTTCATGTGGCAATTTAGTTTACCAGTGTAAACTGCCATTACTTTTGTATTCTTTTTAATGATATGGAAATCCTTTCACCCAGTCACTAGGATACCTTGACATAATATTACTTCTGGTTTTTGATAATGATATAGGAATCTTATAAATGAAGTAGCATTCTGAAACATTACTTTTGGAGCTTTTTTGTAATGATAAGGGAATCCTTGTCAAAGGATTCCATCCTCATAAATATTTAGCTGTATTCAATGCATTTTGCAGCCAAAAGGAATCCTAACTGGTCATGAAGTTAACGCAGGGCAAAGGGAATCCAAAAGGAATTCTTTTACAGGAATCCATAAAGAATCTGAAAGAGTCCTTCTTTTTTGACCAGGGAGAGGTTACACATGAAAGCTAGGATTTTAAAATATACATATCAAAATCAAATGTATCAAAAAGACCCAAATGTACATTAGCTGATTGGCGTAATAAGTTGTCATGAACAACACTTTTCTGTACTATTTCATTCCTCTGACATAATGCTGTTAAATCTTTCCAAGTTTTTACATTGTAGAGTAGGTTATACAGTGCATGATTGTAGTTACATGTACATGTACATTACAAGGTGGGACATACAATGTTTATGGTCACATAGTACGGCGAGACATACAGTGTATATGGTTACATTGTATGGTTGGCCATACAGTACATATAGTTACATTGTGGGGTGGGACATGCAGTGCATATGGCTACATTGTATGGTGGGACATACAGTGTATATGGTTACATTGTACATGTTGTATGGTGGAGCATACAGTGCATATGGCTACATTGCATGGTGGGGCATACAGTGTATATAGTTACATTTTAGGGTGGGGCATACAGTGTGTGTGGTTACATTGTTTGGTTGGCCATACAGTGCATATGGTTACACCATAGGGTGTGGTGTACAGTGCATATGGTTACATTGTATGGTTGGGCAAACAGTGCATATGTTTACACTGTAGGCTGTGGCATACAGTGTGTATGGTTACATTGTAGGGTGGGACATACAGCATATATGGTTACATTGTTTGGTTGGCCATACTGTGCATATGGTCACATCATAGGGTGGGGTATACAATGCATATGGTTACATTGTATGGTTGGGCATACAGTGCATATGGTTACACTGTAGGGTGGGCATACAGTGTGTATGGCTACATTGTGGGGTTGGCCATACAGTGCATATGGTTACATTGTAGGGTTGGCCACAGTGCATATGGTTAAATTGTAGGGTTGGGACATACAGCATATATGGTTACATTGTTTGGTTGGCCATACTGTGCATATGGTCACATCATAGGGTGGGGAGTACAATGCATATGGTTACAGTGTATGGTTGGGCATACAGTGCATATGGTTACACTGTAGGGTGGGCATACAGTGTGTATGGTTACATTGTGGGGTTGGCCATACAGTGCATATGGTTACATTGTAGGGTTGGCCACAGTGCATATGGTTAAATTGTAGGGTTGGCCATACAGTGCATATGGTTACATTGCAGGTATGGCCATACTGTGGGACATACAGTGCATGTGGTTACATTGTAGGGTGGGACATACAATGCACATGGTTACATTGTAAGGTGGGACATACAACTAGTGCATGTGGTTACATTGTAGGGTGGGGTATTTGGTGCATGTGGGCTTTTTGTGCTACATCTTTTTATATTTCAGTGAGAGCTATTTCCTTAATATATGTACGGTTATAATTTTAAAAGCAAATGTGGTAATTTTAAATTTGTTCATCCCTGATAATGACCAGTGTCTTAATGGTCTGGCAGTGCTTTGTGTATTAATACATACTAGTTCACGGGTATCACATTATTCTTATCTGAACTTGTTCTATGCTATTTAGTAATTTTGTTTGGTTTGATAGGTATTCTGCATTCATATTGAAGCTCTACATTTATAAGCAAAACTTCACTTATTTAGCTAATTCATCATTTGCCACATTCATATTCATTCATTACTATGTGGGTTGTGTTTGCTCAATATTAAGCTTAGACAAGGAGCCACTACTCAGAGAAACATGTACAGGTACAGGATCCAAAACATGTTCAGAGTAGTTACCCGCTGAAGACGCTTTAATATATTTGGGCTAATACAGCCTGTGTAAACATTCTACAGAGGAACGTGTGCAATATCAGTCACACACACATCCCGATAATGAGTCTACACTTACTGTGAACATCCTCGGTATCAAAGTGTATCCATACTGAGCCAGCCAATCAGCATCCAGAAAAATCCAATATGGCGGACACAAATGCAACCTATGCATCTTTTATGCCCCAGTCTTTTATGTTTGTATATAATCCGTAATTTACCAAACGAAAACATAAATTGTGAATGTCTGATGCTTTTTGAGAGTTGATATGTTCATTTCATCCAAAAAATATCCATAGAGTCAGCCCATAGGCCCAATGAGAGGCAGCTCAAACATTCACGTTTAAGGGGTACCCCCTAAAAATTCCACTGTGTCCTACTTTCAAATTAGCTAAACTTGCTGGAGTCTTTCTTTGAAACCCTAATCCCTTACAGATTTTGAGACCCAGATATCTACTGTGCCCATAAATTACATCCCCTTTGCACCCAGCCCACTTGTTAGCTTGATGAGCAGGGGAGTCTGAGATGACCTTATTTTCCCATATTTCTAAAGAGGGGTGGTCACTTTCTGGGGACATACACCCCTCATAGATCTTGATATGGAATCACCAAGTCTGGTATTTCTGTACTGGAGGACAAGTCTACTTTCATAAAATTGGGGTTAAAGGCCATTTTGGCCCACCCCTAAGGGGAGGCAATAAGAAATCCGACCCCACCCCCATTTCAACAGGGGACAGGTCCCCATCAGCGAAAATTAGCTAAAATCATAGGAAGACTGAAAATAAATGGCTCAGAAATATTTTAAAACATGGACCACAAACACATCTAACATATACATAAGAGTCACTTGTGTGTGCTAACTCCAATTAAAGAAATTCGAGTTTAACCTACCCCCCTCCCCAACAGAAAATCTGGAAATTGAACTCTCCCTCATTCACCCTCTTCCAGGCCTATCCTCCTGGGTCCCATGGCCCAGTGGTGCATATTTGTGGTTAGTAATTACGTCCAGATGTGTAACTGACTCCCAAGTCACAGTCATGTTTCCATCTTGAATGAAAATCACACTGCAGACAGGCTTCCATGGGTCAGATTTAGCCTTACCCTGTGTTGGGGCCCAACAATTTTGCTGTAATCTTTACCTGTTAATGTCTGTAATCTTCAAAATTATATATCATAAACTCTGACCCTTAGGTGAGAGCAAGACAAGCAAAGAAATAACTGTTTTGCAGCAGAAATTAACAATAAATATGTGATATAAAAGTTGAAGGGGGGACGGTCACATGACCCAAATCGGGCAATCTGATTGGCTTTCATGGGCAACTGGTTCTAAGTGTCATGGATACTGGTAAACAGATGCCATCGTGCTGATGGTTCTTCATGGAATTTATGTGAGTGTTTTGATATTAATTTAATTGAGAAAACATTGTTTTGCCGGGTACAAAGCATCATGATATAATTCACCACATACCAACAGAGAAAAAACACCAAAAAGGTGTTGTCAGGTAAATAACCTTACACACGCAAAAAAAAAAGAAAAAAAGAAAAAAGAAAGAAAAAAAAAAGAAAGAAAAGAAAAGAAAAGAAAAGAAAAGAAAAGAAAAAAAATCCTTGCATGTCTGTACATCTGTAAGTGTCCAAGCTTCCCTTGATTACACTATAACTCAATAAAACCAAGATATACCCCACCCCCCCATACAAATACATTGGCTCCCTGCCTTGAAAGACCACCTTCTATGAAGGACCACAATTTCAATATACAGTGGTACCTGCTATTTAAGACCACCCTTAATGCCAGACAAAAGTGGTCACATATGACAGGTGGTCTTTCACTTCAGGTAATTTAGCAAAGAAATTAAAAGTCAGTGTCTTGAAAGGGTGGTCTTAAAAACTAGTGTGGTCTTTCACAAGAGGTGGTCTTTAGAGCAGGTACCACTGTACTTTGCTCAGTACTTTTCTTGTTATTTTTCCTCCTATGAGAGAGCACCTGTCTTGAGACACTACAATTGGTCATCCCTAGAGGTGGTCTTACAAGAGAGGTTTCAAATGTGTTTTATTTCAATTTAGCAGCAAGCGAAATATGATATTCAGTGGCTTCCTGTATATCTCATTTCAGTGTTAAACTAAACAAATACTTCAGTGGTTGCAGTTCATCCGTTTGCCCACACAACATTAATCTCCTCACGCGTGAGACATTACGCTACTAGTATGTTTAATTAATTGGCATACCATACTATTAGTTGGGCCCACATGATTGTGTATGGTCACATGGGCACTCCCGATGTCAAACCGAGGCCCTGGTAAGAGCCCCTAAGACTAGATTGACCCAGAAACACGCATGTGTGCCTGACTGTATGGACCGTAGTACAGTAGTACCTGCTGTATGTGACCACTGCCGTGAGAGACCACCTGGCATTTGTGACCACCTACATGTATTGTGTGAACTGTAGTCTTTATTCTTTGTATCTTTACCTGCAATGAAAGACCACCTGTTGTATGTGACCACTTTTAGCTGGCTGAAGATGTGGCCACATACAGCAGGGACTACTGTACTTCCATAATAGGTTAGACAGTGACAGGTTAGCTTATGGAAAGTAAAGAGTTTGGACTGTGGAATCGGGTAATAACTACTAGGAAGTGGTTCTGGACAAAAAGACACAAATACAATTAAACAACATCTGAAAACTTAAGTAAATATTCTCCTTCATTTTGATTTGATGAAAGGAAGTCAACAGACCACAAGGGAGAAACATGCAGACAAGGAGACATACACGAGTTAAACCAACATAGAGACAAGTAGACACAGGCACAGAAACAGGTAGACACAGAGATATAGAGACAGGCACATAGTGACATGTATGGGACAGACACACAGAAGGGCAGACAAGGACATGCAGGTAGACATAGGGGCAGGTACATGTAGATATAAAGACATAGAGACATTGAGCACACATCTCTGGCACAAGACAGTGGCTTACCTAGAATATGCAAGCAATACAAACTACAGGGCCGCTTAATTACAATATACAAGCAATACAAAGACGAGAATGGCTTAAAATACACAAGCAATATAAATAGAAAGATGGCTTAATTAAAATATACAAGCAATACAAACTAAAGTCTAGCTTAATTAACATCTTTGCAAAATGTGCTGCTTGTGAGACACTGGCCATAACAAATGATTGCTGAGAGACACTAGTCATCTTTGGGAAAGAACCCAGAACTGACATCTCCACAGATGCTGCCTACCAACCATGGGTAATCTTTGTACATATTTACACATTCATAATAAATAATAGTTTTGAACTTCCTTCACTTTTGTACACATCTTCTACTTTGCTTTGAACAGATGTTTATGGAATCCTAGAAGATTTCCTGTTAAAATACAACTTGTTGTAAAACAGGAACTCCAGCCCTGCCTCGTGTTCTACAGTGGCTGAGTGCAAGTACACCCCGTACACAGCATACAGTTGCAGCATACCATGTACTGGCCAGTCATGTACACATGGTGTACACAGCATACACTTGTAGCATACCACGTACTGGCCAGTCATGTACACATGGTGTACACAGCATACACTTGTAGCATACCACATATTGGCCAGTCATGTACATATGGTGTACACAGCATACAGTTGCAGCATACCATGTACTGGCCCATGTACATTTGATGTACACAGAATACAGTTGCAGCATACCATGTACTGATGGTGTACACCGCATAGTTATAGCATATGCCATGTACTGGCCAGTCATGTACATATGGTGTACACAGCATACAGTTGTAGCATACTATGTACTGGCCAGTCATGTACATATATGATGCATACAGTTGTAGCATTCCATATACTGGCTTCACAATTGCATACACATAAAAATCCAGCTAAGCACTCTTTACTGTCAAGCATCCTACTTGTGTTCAATTCCAGCAGCACACCTCCCTATCTGCACAGCAATCATACCTCCTCATGCTCTGGAACTTTAAGCACTCGTCAGAGTAAATATGAATATCACTTTTTATCACTGTCAACAATGATAACATTGACTCCCTGTGATACTGGCAATGAGCACATAATGCTGAACAAACTTTCAAGTTTCATTTCACTTTTACACTTTTCCCTGTTACACTAAAATTGACTCATTTATCAAGATCAAAATCATGAAGTACTGGCAAAAGGGAAGGACAAAACTACAGGAATTTCAGAAATTCTAGTTATTCAATTTAACATGTTCACAAAAACAGTGAAGGAACAACATGTACATGTACAGGAGAAGAAAGATATCCAGGGGAAACACTCCAAAATACTTGTAGCATAAACCACAGGCATGATACACTGAAGGTCTCTTGAAGCTCCCATTGAGTCAATAAAAACTTGATCTACCGACAACTTTTAACTCCACCTGTCATTTATGTTGTTTTTCAACTCAGAGTCTAGCATGAATGTTAAGTTTAGGTCAAGGTCCACAACAGTTGAAGACCCTTTTTTTCGAATTTAACAAAAAAAAAATGCCCATAGAATATAAAAAAAATTAATAAAAACAAGACAAATAATTATTCTGGCAGCCTCAGGGACTATAAAGGGCACAAGTTGCGGTTGCTGTACATTTCTGCAGTAGTCAGTTGCACTTTTACATCTCTGTCACTGCTTAATACAATGTTCTTCACCTCAGGTGAAGAGTGAACCAATCCAGAACTGCAACTCTTCAGTGTCAAAGCTGGTCTTACTTATTTGATCCTATAAACTGTCTGCTGTCATGGGTCATGTTACTTCTTTTTGGTCTTGTATGGTCATGGTCAAACGTGGTGTTACTTTTCAGTCCTGTATATTGTCCTATCTCAAAGGTGGTATTACTTTTTTGGTCCTGTATACTGTCCTATCTCAAAGGTGGTATGATTACTTTTTTGGTCCTGTATACTGTCCTATCTCAAAGGTGGTATGATTACTTTTTTGGTCCTGTATACTGTCCTATCTCAAAGGTGGTATGATTACTTTTTTGGTCCTGTATACTGTCCTATCTCAAAGGTGGTATGATTACTTTTTTGGTCCTGTATACTGTCCTATCTCAAAGGTGGTATGATTACTTTTTTGGTCCTGTATACTGTCCTGTCTCAAAGGTAGTATAATTACTTTTTTGGTCCTGTATACTGTCCTGTCTCAAAGGTGGTATAATTACTTTTTTGGTCCTGTATACTGTCCTGTCTCTAAGGTAGTATTACTTTTTTGGTCCTGTATATTGTCCTGTCTCAAAGGTGGTATAATTACTTTTTTGGTCCTGTATATTGTCCTGTCTCAAAGGTGGTAATACTATTACTTTTTTGGTCCTGTATACTGTCCTGTCTCAAAGGTGGTATTACTTTTTTGGTCCTGTATACTGTCTTTGTCAAGGGTGGTATTACTTTTTTGGTCCTGTACACTGTCCTGTCTCAAAGGTGGTATTACTTTTTTGGTCCTATATATTGTCCTGCCTCAAAGGTGATATTACTTTTTTGGTCCTGTATACTGTCCTGTCTCAAAGGTGGTATTACTTTTTTGGTCCTGTATACTGTCTTGTGTCAAGGGTGGTGTGACATTTTGGTCCCGCTGTATATTGTCCTGTATTGAGGGTGGCATTACTTTTTGGTCCTGTATATAAGTTAATTTATACATGAGGTAGCCCAGGCATTAATACACTCTTGGTACATGAATAATGTCTGGACTAAACAACATTAAGCTCCGTCTTTGTCAGTGGTCCTCACCTTCGGGATCCTCTCGAACTTTTTTCAGTTTAGTGTTGATGGAGTATAACAAACGTTGTACAAAATTTAACAGCTGCATGGCAAGTTCATCCTTCATCTCCCCAAGGTTTGACGTGCGTCGCACTATGCTGCGACTGGGAGACAGCACCATGTCGTAAACCATGACCATGTTTTGTTGACACAGCGTGGACAGGATGCGCTGGATCAGCTCCAGCTCCAGCTGGCTGGGCATTGGCTGCAGGCGAGCAACCACTTGGAACAAGTACTCTGTGGTGTGTCTGGATCCCTGGCAGGCAAAGATAAACAACTAAACTCAACTTGGCACTGTAAATGGCTTTATTTTTGCATGTATAAATTTTTGTGGGTTTTTTTTTCCAGAAGTTTCAAAATTGAGGTCTTACTTACATTCATGATTTTACAAGACCAAATATATATGTTAACAAACTCATAATTCCAAAATTTCAAAATCACTTGTTTTAGAAAAAAACTAAAAACAACCTCATAGTCCCAGTATTTCAAGGTACACGTATGTTGAAATGCATGGATTTACTCTGACAGTAACACAGCAACAAAAAACAAGACAATAAAACATTTTACAGCAATTAATTAAAATCCTGACCATGCAGTACTTTAATCTGAGCAATCTGCATACCCATATTATAGGTTCAACTTGAAATTCTTTCATTGCTATTAAACAACAACCCAGGTCATGCTCATCTGAGGTACTAAAATGATTTCAGACTTGAATTTCATATCTAAAAGATCTTTGATTCAAGATACCAGCATATCCTATACTTCCAAGAAACAAGAGGCCCAAGGGCCTGGAACTCTGCAGTAGTGACAAGCAAACTGTAAAAGCCCATATCGCCACAAGCATGTCAAATGGTGCCTGCATTTCATATGGGTAAGTTCTGAAGCCAGCAATAGTGATCCATTTGAAGAGATGGGTACTGCGTAGATCTATATGAACTCACCCGCTGCAGCCTGGTCAGCGCCACCTGGGGGTCCCCACTGTGACTCAGCAGATGGGGTAGGTCCTGTGTGGACAGCACAGGCTCCTGAAAACAAACACACACACATATCTGAAGCATACCTATTTGATAAACTTTGTAGAGACCCACCTAAGGTACGTCCTCATCAAGTTTGAAGTGAATCTGGATTACGGTTTTGGAGAAGTTGAAAATGTGAGTTTACATTCCAATCAACATTAACGTACATATAGGAATACATGCATTAACTGACAGGCACTTAAATTGATAAACTTGTTAAAAATCAAGGACCCAGAGTTTTACCACCTAGTGGACAAGTTTGTCAAACCATCCCACAAGAAACACTTCCACCAAGTTTCGAAACAATTTGAGTGCCAGTTTTTGCAATGGTAAAAATAACATAAACAGTGACCTTTCTAAAAATATATATATATGCAAAATTAAAACAAATATGTAACTGGTTAACTGCAAAGAAACTTTCCCTAAACATTCCAAAAATTATACTGCATGATTTTTTAACTTTCCTCAGCATAAGTTGGTTTTAGATTTAAACATCAAAATTATTGACATCCACATAAAACAAGTTGATGAATTCAATTTCCTTGGCTTACAAATTGATAAACATTTAGCATGGACATCACACATGAATAAGATTGTGAACAAGCTTTCCTGAATGATTGGTATATTCAATAGATTAAATTCTTATTTACCCCAGTCTAGACTGCTGCTTATATGCAACTCTCTGTTTCTTTGCCACCTGAACTATTCTGTTTTAGCTTGGGGTCATTCTTGTAAAAGAATTTTCAAGTTAGAGACATCGGCAATTAATTGTCACTATAATACCCATTTTTGGCACACACTGAACCACTATTCAAGAAGTTTAACATCCTCAAAATCAAAGATTTACTTCATTTTTGAAGTGTCCAGTTTTATTTCAGGTACTCAATGACCTTCCTGCTTATTCTGAGAACATGTGTATTCATAAGCCCGACCATAATGCATGTTTACAATACCCGATTCAGAGTTACCCCTTTGTTGCCTCAACCTTTTAACAAGAGGCCCACAGGCCTAATGCTCTGCTAACATATAACCTGATGACTATCACCAAAAAATTATTTCCTGAAATGCATTCCATTCATGACCCTTAGAAATTTGTCAAGGTCATTCATATGATGCAACATCAAACTTCCACATGATACACAATTGTGGTACATTTGCTGTTGTTTGCCTTATTTTTTATTAACACATTTAATTCAGTGTCACTTTTTAAATGCTTAATGACCTTGAAAAATAGGTCAAAGTCACACAATATATTATAAAATTTGAGCATTTGTCCCATGCATATTTGCTGCATCTCAATGTCATAATTATAACATGATTACAGTGGTACCTGCTATTTAAGACCACCCCTACAGCCAACAAAAAGTGGTCTCATATTGCAGGTGGTCTTAAATTGAAGGTATATTTTACATGTAAATACAGCAGAGGGTCTTGAAAGAGTGGTCTTAAAAAGACATGCGGTCTTAAATTGGAGGTGGTCTTTGGAGCAAGTACCACTGTATAATAAGCCTTGTATACAGTATAATCATTTATATTCCCGAGCATAAGATTTCCCAAATTAGCCTCAAAAAGGATTTCTGCGAGTTTCATTTTCCCGAACTGACACCACAAAAAAATATTTATCTTATGAGATTTCCCTATTTGTGTGTGTGGTAGTTTCTTTTTATATCTTAATTAAGGTACTCTGACTGTAAAAGATGTTTTTGTGTTTTATGACTTGACTAGATTTAATCTGCCAAAACTTTTGCTAGTTTCGTATTCCCGAAAAGCGTCTATTTGGGAAAATTTGGTAATATTTATCCTTCATGAAAATTTATGATTATACAGTATTGTGTCAAATGAAGTCATTTCTAAGTCGGCAGTCTTTGAGACTGTTCCACTGTACTGACCCTCAGATGGTCCAGCCAATCCCACATCAGGCAGGTCAACACTTCCGCATCCTGCTCCCTGTCCATCAGGGTGGTCCATGTGCTGTCATCTGCATTGACAGCTTGCTGCAAGTACAGTCAACAGCAATATTTAGTTCATTTCACCCATTTGATGGCTAAGCACAGGGCACAATAAAATATACTGTAAAGGCCCTCATCAAAATTTATGTTGGGTTTTCTGGCATCCAGGTCACTGCTGTGGAACAGGACCACTGTCATCAAATGTACATGTGGCTAATCAACTGTGAGCACATTGCCAGACCCAGCTCAGACAGTGCCTGGTCCATGCTCCCAGCTTTAAGGACAGGTAAGACACCAAAAATAAATTCCATTTTAATCAGTCCTAGCTCAAAATGTATTTGCGTTAGGATAACAAATTATCTATGTGTGTAATCGTCATACTCCAAAAAATTTATATGTCCCATGTTTGGGTGTCTGTGATGTTAATTGTTGAATAAACAATTGAAAGTTGACCACAAAGCATCCACCCCATAAATGTTGATATCAGTCACTAATTATTTGTGATAAAATCATAATTACACTTGCATCTTAATCCTGACACATTGGGAACAGAAGAGGATCCTGCGATTTTTTATGTTTGGTTTAGTTTTTCTGTTATCCATCCTCAAAGTTTGACATTTCAATTTTCCCTTCATTTCCAGGATGTTCATTTTCTTCATTTCATAGAAAAAGGACGAAGCAAAATTTTGAATTTTGCTGAATGATTTTGCAGTTGAGACATTACAGAATCAAAAGCCTTTAACCGGATCAAATTTCACCCACTCGATTTCTTGGAAAAAAACATTCTTAGGTGGAGTTCTCTTTGTATTATCCTTTCCGAGAAAACAAGCTTCAAAAGCCTTTGATGTTGATCATTTGCCTCTGATACAAAACCATTTGCTCAAGTTGAGCTTATATTTGTGTAAAACCTAGTAAACATCGTCCCTCAACATTTGGTGAGGTTGTCAATCAATTATTGGCCAATCACATGAATAAAAGCGCCTTTAAAGTACGGAAAACATTATTCAGCAATCTGTCAAACGGTGAAAGCAATAATCTGGTTTCAAAGCATGACATCATGGAGGCGGCCCTTCTGGCTCCATGACCTCAAGTCTGGCAACGAAAGTTGTGTTGCCTTGCTTCAGTGGGGAGGCTTACCGCCGCTCGTGGTCATTGGACGGATGGCAGTTTGGTCTTCTGCCCCTTACCTCTTCATCTTGTTTTTAGGGATAGTGTTTTATTGTATTTACTCCTATCTGTACACTTTATGTAGTTAGCTTGTTAGACTTGTGTACACTTTACTTAGCTTGTCATTATTTTGTAGTTATTTTCTCATTGAGTTTCATTTCTCTTTCCAACCTGAGTTTTGTATTGCTGTGTGTTTTCTCTTCTGCTCACATTCATGCTTATTTCAATGTGTTTGTTTGTAATTTTGTTTCCTCATCCCGGGTTTCCATAAAATATGATTATGTACATGGGTATAGTTGATTAAAGTGCCAGTTTTTTTTTCCCCGCCTGTCTTCAGTGTGCAGGACCACTGGAGTAATCCATCATGGCACAGCCTTTGAAGGGACATCGTCTGACGATTCCCACTCCTCCTCAACATTTAAAGTCTCCCTTCATTAGAACATAGAACAAGCAAGATAACTATACAGTAAACCACTAAGGCTATATATGTCAGCATGTTTGCATCTTTTCCCTGTCCACAAACATACTTTCAGCATGCCGCCAGATTTTGCGGTGCTGCCGTGATACCACTCTCCTTTTGCCATGGGCCGTTGTTACCTGTAGCCACGTAACAGACTGTTAAGTATGATTGACAGGTGGCACTGTTCCGTTGGGCTGATGAAAACCAAAAGAATGACACATGGACGTTCGGATATCCACATGCCTGTGTGTTTCTTGGCGTCTTTCTCATATCTGTACTTTAGTTAAAAGCTTGAAATTTTGACAACTTATAGAAAGGACATTCATCTTGTATAAAACGTTCAAATCTCAAAATCAGCCATGCAAAGGTTTTTGGTATCTTACCATCCTTAAACATACACTGATTCACCTTGCACTCTTCCAGCCAGCATTCTCCTATTTTACAATCCCATAATCACCAACAAAACTTAGCTCAGACTGTGCCTTCCACACAGGTCAGTCTTTAGATTAATGTTCTGCAAGCCAAAGGTGGTACTTAGAGGGCATGTACATGTTTACTTACACCTCAATTTATGTGAAAAATTGAGCTGTATGTGTTATCAAAACTGCCATTAGTGTGAAACAATTTTCAAATGATAAGCAGTAATTCCAGCAAGTAAAAATAAAACAACAAACACCTTAACCACTTGACTTGAAGCGTTCAGTGGTAAGCAATCACAGACGGTTGTCATTCAGTCCAAACTTTGATCACTGCCAAGCTATCCCGATTGCTTTATCATATTTATACCAATGAATGGCTTGTTCCCCGACGCTGATCAGCTGTGCCACCTATGATCACTGCTTGGTTATCCCTATTGCTTAATCATATTCATACCAGTGAATGGCTTGCGCCTCTACCCTGACCCTAGTGCTGGCACTAAGACCCCAGCTGAAGGGCTGGTGTCATGACAGCAGCTGGGCCAGGGTATACATGTAGGTACAAATTAACCTATAGTTCAATGTTTTAATCACTGTTCCATAATGATAAATCACTGAAAGGCCTATCTAATGAATTTAACTGGAGACGAGAGTACTGTCTGCCGGTGATCACTTGGGAATTGGGATGTAGTAGTTGTAGTAGTAGTGGTAGTAATAACATCCTTAAATTACATTAACCTCTCATTGTACACTGCTGTTGGTCAGTCCTTAATGGTAGTCTACCGCCCTGGTACTAGAGATAAATGCACATAATGGAATGTGACTGGTGCGTGCAATACATGGCAGGTCACACGGTATGCAATACTGAAGGCATAGGGTGTACAACTCAGCTATCAAGAACAAAGACTTTCATTTCTCTGCCAGGAATCCAGTATTCTATGGCACCAGAAGTGAGCCGCTATGCACACACTGAGTCAGCCTATTTCTTACTTTCACCCAATGTTTTAATTATCAAAACAGCGGTCCTTTTCTCAGCTTTTCACAGGAATATGAAGCAAATGCTGCTTTTTCAGGCAGAAAACACAGCAATAAATGCACACACACAAATTGTCAATATTGCACGTTTAAACACAAAAAAACCCACAACAGGGCGAGCAACAAGCACAGAAGCTAGGTGAACTTACATGTATAAAGTACCCCTGGGAGGATGCTGGAACAGGAAGCCATTAGCCATGGAGAGAAGAATGGGCCAGTTCAGACTAATCACTATGGTTGTTCTGACTACTTTGATATTCTATTGATGTAAAAACAAATTAGCACAATTCAGGCCACTTCATTCATTTAGACTTAGCAAGGACTGATGTAAATAATCAGAGTGAACGAATGCTGGCATTTTTAAGATACGGGGGGCGGGGGGGGGGGGAGTTGGCAGGAAGACTGGCCTGTCATGATGTATGCTAGTAGGTACATATGTCAATGTCAGAATAACTGACATACAGATCCCACTGACCTAGAAATCTATTTCGTTCATCTGATTTTGGTGCCACACCCTACAACTCCATGTTCCATGAAACTTTTCAGTGTAAACAAAAAGCATACAGCTTAATGCAGCCCGAATTGTAACTGGTGCAATGTATGGAACCAGCAATGCTAAACTATATGAAGAAACTGGATGGTTAGCCTTAACTAAACGCCGGGAATTTTCAAATCTAACCTTTATGTATAAATTGGTTAATAAACTTGTTCCGGACCCATTATGTTCTATTCTTTCCACTGCTTCTTTTACTGGAACTCATACCTACGCCACACGCCAACAATTTGATCTCCCTCACTTCCGAGCTCGCACCGACCTTTTTGATAAATCTTTCTTTCCCTCAACCATTAGATTATGGAATCAACTACCTCTCGAAATACGCAAGTCAGACTCTATCCGTAAGTTCAAATCAAACATAGACCAACCAGTAATCAGAGCCATGAAGTTTGAGGAGTTGTACAACTTTGGCAATAGATTTTTAGCTATTCAGCATACACGCCTCCGTTTGGATGCTAGCCAATTGAACTCGCATCTTTTCAAGATTGGCATAAAAAATACCCCAAAATGTTCCTGCGGCGCACCTAATGAAGATTCTTGCCATTACTTTTTTCATTGCCCAAATTACACTATTCCCCGATCAAACCTTCATACTGTTATTTTACAGTGTGCTCCTTTTACCTTACAGACGATATTCTACGGGTCCTGTAATTGTTCTCTTACGGAAAATATCGAGATTTTCTCGACCGTACATAATTACATCTCTGTAATCGAACGTTTCAAGTCAGGTGTTGGTTGATCGCTAATCGCTTACAATTCACCAAATTCTGCAATATGTGTAATTATATATAATTATTGTTATTGACATTGTGAATATTATACCTGCCCCCCTATCTGTCTTGTCGGCGTTTTGTCCTCTTCTTTATGGTTTTGTGCGTCTTGTGCTGTCCTGTTATATGTGTCTTCTGCAAGAGGGATTAATATAGGGCTTCGCCCTCTTTCCCAATTGCACTTAATCATTGCTTTTGTATTATCTTTGTAAACTCGGCAAATAAAATATGTTTAAACCAACTCCATGTTTTCTACACTGGGTCCAAATTTTTTAGTTGGTCTAAGGAAAAACTTATTTTCCTATAAGTACGTCACAAGTATGAATGGACTTTTATGAAGAACCAGGTGCTCAGACCTCCTACAAGTGCATTATGATGTCTGAGCATTTTCCTAGCTTATACGAAAAAAGCCATCTAATTCTCAGATGGTCATGTGTCCTTGCCCTTCAACATGGAGTGTAAATTGGGAAAATATGCCTATTAGCACCCTCTCTACAGCACTCAATTTCACCAAACTCGGATAACTTTCTGAGTTATGAAGAAAGATATCTTTTTATATGAAAGGCAAGAAAAGTGAGTCATAAACAGGTGAGATAAGTAGGTAAAATAAGTAAGTCATAAACACTAAAAAATACCAGGTGCTGAACTTCAACATGGGTATATTGCTACCATGCCACAACAAATTTGTGAGACATGCTGTCTTAGACTGAACATGCTCTTTGTCATTACCAATAGTGCACGGTCAACATTCACAGTGACCCACAAATGTAATCCCTTTGTCTTAGCCTCCTGAAGTACTTTTGTACCAAATATGAGCAAAATATCCAGGTATTCTTAAGATATGATGGGGACAAACAGTGACTTCACAGCAGAAAAGACAGATAGCCGGAAAACATAACACCCGCTAGAGGGGAGGTATAAAAGAAGTATGGCCTAAAAACATAACGCCCCTGCAGGGGAGGTATAAAACAAGTACGGTCCGAAAACATAGCGCCCCCTAGCAGATAGGTGTAAAACATGTATGGCCTTACATGTATCAGCCTTATAGTGATAGCTCACGTATATATGTACATACATGTACATGTTTTAAATAGCTTTAGTTACCTTATACAAATATCTCATATACATGTACATGTAGGTACAGGTTTAAAATAGCTTACCTGATATACAGTGGCACCTGCTGTATGTGGCCACCCTTACTGCCAAGAAAAATTGGCCACATATAGCAGGTGACCTGTCACCATAGGTTAATTTTAAAAAGAAATTGACTCCTATGCTGAGCCTAGTGACCACAAAAAGCAATGCGACTGCTCACAGCAGTGATTGCATGCAGCAGGTACCACTGTACTAATATCTCACGTACATGTAGGTAGAGGTTTAAAATAGCGTACTTTATACTAAAGTCTGACATACACACAGGCAGAGGCTTAAATTAGCTTACCTTATACTAATACCTCACATACATGTAGGTACAGGTGAAAGTAGCTAGCTTACCTTATACTAGTATCTCACATACATGTACCTTGAGGTTCAAATAGCTTACTTTATACTACTTTCCTTTATGTTTACATGGTTGTCAAGACACATCAGCAAATGAGAATGCTATCTTTGTAGGTTGCTACCGGAGACAACCACAACCTGGGACAATTGCACTACAACCTGGTGATAAAAATCAGTTTAATCAAGATTATGTTTTGTAAAGAGTTGTTTTCATTGTAATTTCAGCAGTAGGCGCTAGTTACTTTACAATTTATGATATTTAGTTCCCTGCTAAGCAAACATAAAACCACTTTGAAGTGCCACTTTTAAAAAATTTGTCTGCCACAAGGGACAGTGTGGAGGCTATGAAATGCATTGAAAATGCACAAATTTGAGAATGAACTTCACTGGGACATAAAAGAAAAGACTTTAATACTCCCCATCAAGTCATTGTGGGGATTCTTGACCTCCTCCGATGCCATGACCGAGGTGCAGTGCACCTCGGTCATGGCACCGACTTGGGTCATAGAATCTGGACAATGACTCAATGGGAAGTATGTAAGTCTATAATCTTGCATGCATGTGGGTAGCTGTAGAGGTTTAACATAACTTATTTTACACTAATATCTTATAATCACATAGATGAAGATTGAGTTTTAAAAAAACTTCAGCTGACACTAATATCTCATATACATGTAGGTAGAGTTTAAAATAGCTCACCTTATACTAATCTCTCACATATAACCGGTACAGATTTACAATAGCTTACCTTATACTCCTCTACTCTTTCCCTCACTTCGTCTGTATGATCGCACTCTGGCAGCCCCATGGCCTGTACAACTCTGGTCACCTGGGGGTCAGCAGCCATGCCGTTGGGCAGTGTATTGTGTGTAACAAAATCAGTCGTACCTTCCCCCACAGTAAACATATCTGATCCGGAGTAACTGGAGCTGTCTCTATCCGAGTCACCACTGTGGGATACCAGCGACTCGCAGGAGTGTCTGTCTACCTGGCTTTTCAATTCTTTGCCACGTGATCTGGTGGAGAGAGATGGCACATCATCCATGCTTCTACTGTGAGATTTAGTCAGTGGTCTGCGTTTGGTGTGGGGGGTGGCAGAGGACTCGTGTATGGCTGCACTTCTGGTGTTGATGAAAGCACCTGGGGCCGTCTGCTGTGTAAGCTCCACGCTGTCTCGTCTGTCCATCTGCTTCTTCTTCTTTTGTTTCCTGCCACGTTGGGCTAGCTCTAATAGCCTTTCACACACAACGTATATAATCTGTGGCAAACAGAATAAAAGAAAACACAACCATAACTAGAAGACTGTGTCAGTCCTGTGCTCAGCTGACCTTACATGCACACACTGAAGTGTTCCTTTGAGCTTCAAAATGATATCAAGGTCATCTTTGGGTAAGACCATCATCACTGCTGCTAACATGAACCTATCCCCTTACTAATTATTCCAAATTTTGAGAAGTGAAGTAGGTCCACCTTGAATGGAAATGAGATTGGAACAATCCCCACTGACTTGTGTGGTTATCAATAGGAATGCATGCATTAAACAAAAGGTACCAGAACTGAAAAATTTGTTAAAAATCAGCAATCCAGACTATCATACCCTAATGAACAAATTTGTTGAGCCCTCCCACAAGATACATTTCCACTAAGTTGTAGATCATCCCCTTATAAAAAAAATTGTTAAACCCTCCGACAAAATACATTTCCACCAAGTTGCAGAACAATTTGAATCACAGTTTTGAAGAAGTCAAAAATTGTGACAACATAAAAATTTGTAAAAAAAAAAAAAAAAAAAAAAAGAAATGAAATTTAAAGAAAATATTGCAACACCACCTCTTGAACAAATTAAGGTCTAAAGGTCCTCAAAAGTGTCCCAATGTGATTTCAAAGCAATTGGCTGATCAGTTTTGGAGCCGACAGAGTGTTTTTTTTAATTTTGCAAGAAAAAAAAAAAAGAAAAAAAAAGATAGAAAAAATAAAAAAATCACTGGAGCATGATCATTTGAACAAGCTTGGTAGAGATTCACCTCAGGTACATCCCGAACAAGGTTAAAAGAATCTGGTTGATGCTTTTGGAGCAGTAAAATTTAAAAATTTCCATTACAACGCACATTGATTTACATCAACTAATGCATTAACATTACCAATAGGAATGCAAATTCAATAATGCATTAAAAATCAGGAATCTGTAGTATCACCACCTGGTGAATTACATTTTTTACCCATCATACAAGCCGAATTTCCAAGTTTCAGCACAATCTCAATGACAGTTGTAGAGAAGAAGTTGAAAACAGCTTTAAAACACAAACAACTAGAACAGACTGATTTTCCAACAGAAAATCAAATGTCTCCCGGTGGAACACTTACGTCTCTGAATAAGCTACAGGTGATAACAAATTACAAATGACCAAGTTTGCTTAAAAATTACAATCCTATTTTAGCTCTCACCTAGATACATTACTCTAGCAATTTTCATCAAGTTCTTCAAGACTTATTGCAGAGAAACCAATTTCACATAAATGACCCTGTGACCTTGAAAATTAGGTCAAGGTCACCCAACTACGATCCAATTGTGGATCTCACCTTGATGCATTATCCTTCCAAGTTTCATCAAATTCCATCAAGTTCTTCAAGACTTATAGCACAGAAACCTATTTCATAAAACTGACCCTGTGACCTTGAGAATTTCGTCAAGGTCACCCAAATATGATCCCAACCTAGGTCTTGCCTACACATATATTCCTACCAAGTTTCATCAAATTCCATCAAGTTCTTCAAGACTTATTGCAAGGAAACAAATTTCATATAAGTGACTCTGTGACCTTGAAAATTAAGTCAAGGTCAACCAAATACAATCCAAATCTAGGTCTTGTCAAGATACATAATCCTACCAAGTTTCATCAAATTCCATCCTGCTATTCATGACTTATCGAACGGAAACCAATTTCACATAAGTGACCCTGTGACCTTGAGAATTCGCTCAAGGTCATCCAAATACAATCCCAACCTAGGTCTTGCCTAGATACATAATCCTACCAAGTTTCATCAAATTCTGTCAAGTCCTTCAAGACTTATCGCACGGAAACCAAGTGTTGAAGAACCTGAACAACAACAACAACAACAACAAGCAGAAGAAGCGGAAGAAACAGGCACTACAACAATATGTCCCCTGGCTTCCACCAGGAGACATAATTATTAAAAAATTGATAAAATTGAAGCGCCACACTAAGGTCTGGGGTTCCCAAGAAGTCTTCCCATGCAATTGGCTTGGCGGTTTACGAGAATATTTTTCAAGATTTGGTCAAAAATGAACAAAAACAAAAAAAAATTATTAAAAATCCCCAAATCACTGGAGCACGACCATTTGAACAAAATTATTAGAGATTCACCCAAGGTACATTGCCCCTAAGTTTGAAGTGAATCTGGCCAGTGGTTTTGGAGAGGAAGTTGAAAATGTGAACTGTGAATGGATGATGACGGACAATGGATAAACACACTATAATAAAAGCTCAGGTGACTGACAGTAACCTAAGCTACAAATATATGAGGCAAATTGTTGCATGTCTGCACAGTTTAAAAATGGTTGATAAGATAGACATCTCATAAATAGGTGACAAACATAATATGCTCATTTCACAAGTTATGGGTATTCGGAAAACTTCAGAATGATTAAACTCCAATAAAATCATACATTCTGAAATATCTGGAACTTCAGATTTCAAATGTATACAAGAAGCTATTTTATATAAATGCAATGTACCAGGACTTATTTTAGCACTCTAAACTGAAGCATTGCTCAGTAGATAAATTTTGCTATTGATAATGGACTTACACACATGTACCATCGATTTGGACTAAAGATTTTTTTTGTTCAAATTACCACAAGTTAATGAAGCAAAGTTTACAGCATTGACCATGGTTATTTTCAAGACTGCTTATTCCTCTGATTTTTTTTTTTCAATGATGACATTTACAAAAGTGCAACAATCAAAGTACCTTTGGTATGTATTTGAGGGTTTGACCTTCCAGCCCATGCAGCATGTGTTTCTGTCGAGTGAGGTACTGGGACAGGTTGAAATCATGGGCTCCTGGTTCTCTGAAAGCATTGGATGGTAACTACTGCAGTCAAATCAGTTGATATTCTTGATAGCAATGATTGTATAAAACAAGTTTAAACCCTATAAAAGCATTTGCTTATATAGCTAGTGCCCTCAAACCTGCATTAATTAAAATCCTACAATATCAATTTTGTCTCCATAGGCCGTATCTGCAGATAGATTTAAAACAGAACACGAGAATGACACTATAGTTGTCTTTTAAATGTTGAATCCTGAACACAGCTTGACTTGAAATAAAGAATTACCTGTGCATGGGAATTGAAGTTGGATTAGCAATTTTATTTTCATTTATTTATTTTTTATTCTCTGTTTTCAGGATGCTGTAGCTTCTGTTTAAATAAATTTAGCTAAGTCAGGTTTCCTGCATCACAGAGTTGCTTCATTGTGGTCATATAGGTGCACTGTCCTCCAGGTCAGGTTGGAACTTTATGGTGGGGAAGGACAATGATGTGACCCCAGCCAGAGCAAAGTTCATACACCTGTATAAAACTGACATCCAGGTGTTGTTTTGTATTTCAATTATCATCAATTAATGGGCTGGGAATTACATGTCAAAAATCCATCCATGTTTTTCTGACATTTTTATCTGTTAAATGCCATTCACGAAATTTTAAAATACCAAAATGCTGATGGGTCAAAGTCCCCCAACTTGAAACTTAATATGGACGTTATAGAGGACTATGGTCCTGTTCAATATGAAAGCCCCAGGTCAAAAAGTGCTGAAGGTATAGTTCAAGAACTCTCTTTAAATCTTGGACATGACCATCATTTTATACTTGAGTATGCAATATATATATGTATTGAACTTCATAATAGGTCAAAAATAGGTCAAATTCACTACTTTTAATAAGCTTCTGAAGCCTCCACAGAAGCACAGTTGGTGTAATTAAGTGAACTTGGATGGAATCTGTCAAGCGTTAGAGATGTAATGTTATGTTTTGCACTTCACCCTCAAAAGTAGGTCAAGGTCCTCAACTTCCAATAGACTTCTGACTCCTAAGGGAGCATACCTGGTATAAATTTGGTGAACAAGACTTCAATCTGTCAAGAGTTAACAAAGCATGGATAGAACAAAGGAAGGACAGAAGAATGGAAGGATGCACATGTCCAGATAGCAATGGTAATGACAATACCCCTTCGGTCATAGGACCAAGGGGTAAAAATGGATACTCACACAGATGAGAAGACAACACGGAATGGTTTGATATATTTGGCAAACTCTTGTATGCATTCTATTTGGCCCTTGGTCTGTATGGCACCGTCTCTGCAACAAGTACAAACTTAACAGTCAACTACTGTCCATTATGTACATTTGCATACTGTTACTAACGTTCAATTTACATTGGAGGAACTTTAAGTACAATGTACATGTACAATGTAGACATTGTGGCACAGTTACTGTTACACATCTATTTTTACAGATGGAGCTCTTTTTAAACAAGTATCTTGCTGTGTAAACTGTGCAGTATTTACTAATATGATAAGCACCTTAAGTTTATGTCAAGATTGTAGAATCTTTTTAGTTTTACACTGAAAACACCCCCTTGAATGAAGTATGCCCCCCTCAGCCGCTTCCCCTGGCCTCAGGTCATCTCTTCATCATACTTCCTTTGAAAGATAGAACCAAAGAAAAGGACAAGCTGGCATTGCTTTTCCTTGCTGATTGATTACTGACATGAGATATACATCTGTGTACATGCTGTAAGTGGCAAACCCAGCTACCCACACCCTCAGAGCTACAATATTTAAAAATGGCATTCAGACACTGAATTACCCTCAGCGTCCACAATCTTTTTTCCCTCAATTCTGCAATTTTTTTTTTTTTTGAGACTTTGCAGGTGCCACAATATGGTGTAAATGCACCGAAAATTTGATGAAGCTGTGATGAATCCTTCTTCAGATATTATGGTAATATTGTCTACTTATACGCCAATCAGACAGCCTTCAAATAAATACTTCAGAAGTTTCATGACAAGTATAAAAATATTAAGAGGAAGCTGGTTTTTAATAGAAACTTGGTATAATGTGCATCTTTATGTTGAAACTGCAATGGATCCTTGTTGAGATGTTATGGTAAAGTCGTCCCCTTGTGTGCCACTCAGATGGTCTTGAAATAAATACTTTGGAATTTCATAAAAAGTTTATTAATATAAAGAGGAAGCTGTTTTTGAATAGGAATCTGGTCCATCATATGATGCATCTTTGACAAAAATTTGGTAAAGCTGCAGTCAATATTTTTTAGATGTCACCATAACGCTGTCAGGGTTGACGCCACTCAGACAGCCTTCAGATAAATACATTGAAAGTTTCATAAAAAGTTTAAAAATACTCAAAGGAAGCTGGTTTTCATTGGGAACCTGGTCCATCATAAGGTTCTTCTGTGACAAAAATTTGGTAATGCTACTGTGAATATTTTTTTAGATACTCTGGTAATGTCATCCCCTTGTGTGATACTCCGACCGCCTTCAAATAAATACTTCTAAGTTTCATAAAAAAATTTAAAATGATAAGAGGAAGCTGGTTTAAAATAGGAACCTGGTCCATAATAAGGTGCATCTCTAATGAAAATTTGGTACAGCTACAGTAAATATTTTTTGAGATATCGTAGTAACGTTGACAAGACGAACAGATGGATGAGGCAGGGGACGACAATACCCTCTGGCACTTTTTGTGCCGGGGGTAAAAACTATATAATATCAATCTTGTACACATAGCTAGCAATCACCTCTTTGAGCGCACATAGTTGATGGCATCATCTGCTTCCATACGATGTGCATACACCAAGTAACAGGCAATCAGCACGCCAGTCCGACCTATCAGATAAGTTAAGGCAAGATAAGACAAGATAAGGGCTACAGCTTTACTTCAGACTAAAGTCTATATTAGAAAATAGATTCAACACCATAAAAAGTTATAATGAGTTAAAACATCCATATAAAAGATAAATACCGTATGTAGTAAGCAGATCTGTGCATGGGACTGTGAGTCTCGAACTGGAATGAGTTACTAATCAGTTGCTACCTACAGGTAAGCCCGCGTTAAACTTAACAGTCACAAAATGCATTAACCTTTTGCAACCTTTTATTTCCAACCATTTGAGTGAAAGGCAAATCTTTTTCAAACCAATTTCTAACACTTTCCAAACCATTTCCATTTCCTCTTATTGCATTAAACCCTTTTAAACACTTTGAAACCTTTCTCTAATAGTTAACAACCATTTCACACACTTTCTCAACTTTATTGATGAAAATGTTGCAATGGTTTGCATGGTTTGTTTCAACCATTTGAAACCCTTTGTCAACCTTTTACAAACCCCTTGTCAACCTTTTGCAAACCTTTTACAACCTTTACAAACCCCAGTACAACACTTTGCAACACAAAAAATGCATTTGGCTGTTATGTTTTAGATGGGCTGAACTGTATGATATATCTGTCCAGGAGGTCCACAGTCTGCATGTCCAGTGCATATCACATTCGTGTATTTAAATAAGACAATCATTATGATGCATTAACTTTCTGTCTCACATACACTGTATGCTCAGAACACCTGAAGCAAGCTATCACACTTGATGACAATACTGTGCTGTGGTTTACCTCAGACTAACCATAGACATTATATGTGTTGTAAACTATCACATTTGATGACAATACTGCGACCTGGTTAACTTCAGACTATCCATAGCCATTATATGTGTTGTAAACTATTACATTTTATGACAGTATTGTGCCCTGGTTAACCTCAGACTACCCATAGACATGTGTTGTAAACTATATGACAGCACTGTGCCCTGGTTAACCTCATGCGACCAATAGATACATGTATTATAAGTGTACATGGGAAGGACTGATGCATCTGTCTTGCAAACAAGTTTAATTATCTTTAAATTTCTATGTGTTCATATCCTTAGACTGAAAGTTTCTAACCTAATACAATCATTAGTGACAATCAATTTCTATGTAAATAAGAAATGACTTCATTTGCATTTTGATTATGCACTTATATAGGCCCAGGGGGTAGCAGGCATTTACCATGGATCAGATTAGTACTCCAAGGTACAAATACACGTACCTGTCAACTCATGCAGGCTACATAAGTGCAATGTATCTGAATTTCACACCAAATAATATATTTATACTTTTTCCAATTGTTACTAAAATATGAACATTTTTGACCTTTACCTGCTAGCTGCAAAGGGTTAGCGTACTCTACCCTAAGCTGGTATTTGCTTTGGTCAATTTAAGGCTTAACATTATCCACACTAAGCTGGTAACTTGCCTTGGTCATACAAAGGGATAACCATTCCACACTAATATAAGCTGGTAACTTGCCTTGGTCAGACAAAGGGTCAATGTACTCCACACTAAGCTGGTAACTTGCCTTTAAGTTAGTGCTTTGGCAGTGCTTCACACCCATGTTCTGCTCTTGCTACTCTTGTAGCTGTTTTGGCAGGACTTATATTACACAGAGGCACAAAGACTCCATTTTCAACTGCACATGCACAGGTATAATATTTGATCAAAGGACCTTTCAGGAGGAATCAGGTAAGTTTTGGGTACAACACATGAATGATGGAGTGAAATCAATCAAGTTTCAGAGTCAGTGTGCATGGTCAGTTTCTTTTACAATGATACAGTGGTCTTTTCTTTAGGAGACCATTCCAGGGTAAATCAAAAAGTGGTCACTCACTTAAAACAGCTGGCCTCTCAATCAAAACACAGAAAAAATAGCTCTACACACTCCAGATATGTGTTCTTAAAAGGCTGCATGGCAGTAGATGGGAACCTTCCTTTCTTTCTTACATTGACACGACAAGTTGACTTATATATCAGTGAATGGCAACCTTCCCTTCTTACAATGGCACTAAGAGTTGACTTACCCAGCCCTGCATGGCAGTGAATGGCAACCTTTCCTTCAGACACTGCGAACTGGGTGACCTTCACCATGTCCAGTATGTTGCTGAGAGATCCAACTCCATAGTCTTGCCTGCAACACAGACCACAAAGTGCCCACATTGGAGGTCATATGTGACACTCTCTGTTGCTCACACATGACAAAAGAGTTGAAAATGTATTCCAAATAAGTAAAATTTACTTCATGCATAAAACAGTCAACCATTTTTTTGCCTACTTACATATATTGGATCCAAAGAAATCTTATTTTAAAGAAGGACTGGATATTAATATTAACCCTTTCAGTGCCAAATTTTGGACTGAGTCAACAGCTTTTCTCGGCGCACATTGGGCGCAATGCCCTCATTACAGCCAGTTTATATGTTGTGAATACTGCCAGTATATCTATATATTTTGAATATTCACTAGTATTTATATCTATGTCGTGAATACAGCCAGTATATCTCTATGTTGTGAATACTACAAGTGTATATATATATATATATATATATATATATATATATATATATATATACAGTAAAACCTCCACTACCGAACACCTCCGACTAGTGAACACCTCTCACTTCTGAACACTTTTTTTTCAGTCCCAAATGTTTACATGTTATTTAGTAGGCACCTGGGTGTTCCTGGTTGTTCATAACCTCTCACTTCTGAACACCGAACACTTTTTTTCAGTCCCAAAGCCACAAATGAACCTCCCAATACCAAACATGTGCTTTCTCTTCAAGCCCTAACCAGGCCCATGTTGGTTGTTTGTCATTAAGGGTAAAAGCTGGCACATTGCATGCATGTAAGTCACCCTGCTGGGCCAACACAGGGCAGCTGATAAGACATGCCTTTGTTAAGCTCTGCTTGGCACCCTGTCTCTGTGGTTAACAGATCACACCTTGGTTGGTACAATTTATCAAGATTATTGTCTCATCTTCAGTGAAAGAATGCCTTGGACCAGAAATGACCTTGGTTAGTATCTCCCTTGCATATCCTCTGATGACCAATCAGCCATCACAACCAACAGCCCATTGAGTAAGCTAAGCAGGCAATTGAGAACCCTAAATGCTGGAATTGTCTCCAAATAAAGTGGAGACTGTATTGTTTTCATAGCATTTGGTGTGATATTCCACCTTGCTCTTGAGTGTATGGGATCTTACCTACCGTTAAGCATTGTCTTAATAAGTTAATTGCCATGTTTGAGTGAAACTGGTTGTGACTGAAACAATTTGGTGTTTTGATACCAAGAAGTGGGACAGTACAGATGTAGCTTTAAATTAGAACCACCAACATGAAAATGTACTCACCTCAGTGACTGAGGTAGAGACTCACACACAAAGTTAATCAACACATTAAAGTTTCCAGTGGATATTGTTTGGTGGTACCACTTCATTTTACCATGGAGCTATTCTATAATAGCTCCATGATTTTACCCTTTAGTTTTTGACATATTCCTTGAGAAGCTGTGTATGCAGGAATAAACTCGATTATTCATCCATGGTACAACTAAATTTGTGTTATAAGCATACATCATGTGCATGTAGTGTTATTTGTGTGAAGAATCAATGGATAGTTTTGCTGACACAGCTATATACATGTATAATATGTCAAGTTTATAACCCAGCAGTCAAACACCCCAACCTCCGACTACTGAACACCTCTCACTACCGAACAATTTCACTCAGTCCCCAGGGTGTTCGGTAGTGAGAGGTTTTACTGTATATATATATATATATATATATATATATATATATGCCATGAATCCTACCAGTATATCCATATTGTTCATACATTGACATCACTCTGAATGTAGCTGCTCACTGAATGTTGAATGTCCTTGTTTTTTATAATATGCTTTGTTTATTGATGTGTCCTTAGTTGGATTTTCACATAGAAAAAACAAGAAGATTGAATTTGCTTCTGTTATTCCTATTGGGTTGTCTCACTTTTCAGTTCCAGATTGTGTAGTGCAATATCTTGTCCAAGACTCACTATCTTATCTGCTACATAACTACTATCTGTTACTCCATACTCTGGAAGCAATGAATTGTCCTTAGGCTAATGATTTGAGATCCATCCTCCTCTTCTGTGCTAATCTCTTATTGATGTTGTATCACTATTTTTGATGGCAGTATTTTCCAGTGCACTGAATACATGGTATGCCCTGAGATATTTCATGTCCTGTATTTGCCTTTGTGTTTTCTGTTTATCTTTCTTCTGTTAAATGTCATCTATTATCATCTGATGTTCTTTGACCCATGTTTCATCACATGGGTTCTTTTATAATCTATATGGAAATACTAACAATTTTTTTTTTACACTAGTATATTAAAATTATAGCATGTCAAGGACACAAGTATATGTGGTGTAATGCCTCCAGTGTCACCTTCTGAAGCCAAAGAAACACGCCAAGCCCTCGTATTGTCTCCTCTGTCTAAGCCAGATGCAAATACTCTTCACAATGCCATCCTAAACTAGATGTATAATTAGCTATGGTCTGTGGTACCAATTACATTTTTTCAGGCAGGCTGTGTTGTGCCTCCATGGCTGACCTCATACCTTTTGGTACCCAGAGGGTACAGTTTATGGGACAGAGCTGTCACGGCACAGTGGCCAAACTATGAGCATTCTATACTTCTCAACATATAGAACTGATCTGTGTGTGGGTAAGACTGACCCTGCCTGACCCACTGGTGACTGTAACATTGCACCCACCCACCTCCTGCTGACCTCCACCTTGTGGTGTTTGCTCTGCGCACTGTGCACTCCAGTTAAACCAGACCGACACAGACATAATAACAAAGGCTGACAAAATGGGAAAAAGATGTACTCACCACCCAAAATTGTAGAAAAACACTGTAAACAAATAAAAAACAGAAACAAAGTTCTACTAAAATCATAAAAATTTTGCTAATTACCAATACAACCAAAACTTGACATGAAAAGATGTGAGATTCACAGTATACATTTGTATATGGTCCTGGCTGTGACTGGCCAGTACCAACTATCAATAATTAAGAATCATGGAATAAGCGTAATACAATAAATATACACGTTAGTAAGTTCAGAAGGACTTGCAGATGCCAGGATGCAACTTATAAATTAAATGCTGTCCCAACTGGCAACACAGGAAAAGACAAATTAGAGAATCCCCTCTTAGTATATGACATCAACATATTGTACACTTAATGTCTGTGCGCACAGAGCCTAGATACTGTTTCCTGGGTGTTACATGCACCTCATTCCAGGATCATGACAATTACACAATTTACAATTTGTACTCCCAATAAAAACTCTACACTTACTAATCATTTCAGTGGCATGAGTTTGAGTAATTTACGCACATTCAAAATTTTCAATTTATGACATCTTTTTTAAAGAGATCTTTGCTTCTTTGTTCTTTCCCTTGAGAACTTCTAAGTTAAGCAGATATATTTGGTCATTTCCATTATGTTTACCAACCATGTTCACTGGGCCCAGAAGAAGTCCCTTTTTCAACAATCATGTATCTGTCACAAAGGGAGCAAATGTGGAGTGTTACTCAGATGTACATCTGGTCTCATCCACCCCATCCCTACCCTCAGACCCTTCTTTTCCAGGTACAATGTACGTCAGGTTCTGTTTGCTTCTGCAAATGCAGATGTGGCATCTTCCACATATTTTGCACAATGCTACCATGCATGGCAAACTTTAATTTTAACTCATGAAAGTCGATAGTTCCAGGTCTTACACATGCATGGCAATCACACGCAGAAAAAACTCAAAAATGATCATGTAATGCATTTTGACCTATTCCAAACCTGAGCACTAAATCTACCTCGTAGCATATTCATCCACCACCTTTGTATGGCCAATTATTTATATTGAAACAAAACTGTAGCTTCTTAGCTTTGAATTGATGTATTATAAGCCTAGTTGTATCACAACTACATGAGCTGTCCACTCTGTTTGCCACTACTGGGCATTTTCAGACTTGCGATGTGATTGTGGCACTGCGAGGCTAATAGGCCAGGGGTGGGTGAGACTATGCAGGGGCCAATCATAAAGGCAGCAAACAATATTTGCCGGGTTATCCTCAGGAAAAAATGGAAGCTTTGCCTTTTTATATGTTTGAAGGTTGGGATGCGCCCAGTTGCTCCATCAAGGTAATTAAGGCATAAAAATCACATTTATATCCTATTTCTGACAAAATTTAACCTTATGAAGGGCTTTTTAAGCTTGACGGTCATGTTGTAAGCTTTTATGGAATTTTTTAAACTTTATGGTTCCTATAAGCTATAAAGCTTCAGGGTCAATCTTGATGTGCTACTCAGATATACATATTGGATCCTGTCTTCTTATAGACATATGAAGGGTGCATGAACATGTGACAGATACATACATATGCCATGCCAGTACACATACCATCATTATCCATAAATGTCTGGGGTACATAGGAAAAGCCACTGGTCTCCAGGGGCTGTCCACAGCTGCCATGTTCTCCAGGCTTCTGCAGGTTTATGATGGACTTGATCTTTGCTCTGAAATAGAAATGATTGCAAGCCAGTTTACTTACTGACTGGTGGAATCAGTCAGCAGCACTATGTGGGTCAACTGTATGGACCACTGCTTCATGAACACTTTTACTTGGTAAACAAGGCAGATACTACGTGTAATAGACTACTCAGGAGACACTGCCAGAAACAGGATCATCCGACCTTTAACTCATTCCATACCAGTCCCTGATTTTTTCCATTTATTTACCTAGATTTAATATGACAAATGCACATTTAAATTCTTCATGAAAAGAGCTCTCTTCAAGTACCAACATGCCTATAGTCTTAACTCAGTGGTTCTGGCACTGACCAAGGCCTGTCACCATAGTATTGAATGGGTTAATATGCAGGTACACATCCTTGCACACATTCATGTGCCACCTGAGCTGAATTAAAAAATACATCCTGATTACAAATGGAAAATTTCAGGATCATCATGGAGCCATTCAGTTTAAATGTAACTTGAATGGGAAAGTAAGCATACTTGCCTTGCCTTATGCTAAAGCTTTCCCTCCCCATACTTTCCTCTGACATGTTTTGTTACTGTATTAATTAAGATACAAAATATGTAAGCAAAATTCTGTTCAAATGGATTGGGAAAATCAAGCAAATTATATTATTCCCTATGTCATTTACTCCATAACTTTTTGTGGATTCTTAACAATCCACTCATTAACTATTTGATTATCATAAATTCACTGTAGTTGTCATGTGAAGAGTCCCGCCCCCCCCCCCCCCTCCCGAGAACTTTCCTATGTAGTCATGAGTGTACGAAATCCCCCAAACTCCCTCTAATGCAGTCAGGAGTGTTTAGGAAGCCCTTGAACTCCCTACTTATCCAGTCATGAATGTAAGGAAGCCCTTGAACTCCCTCTCATCTAGCTGGGAGTGTAAGGAAGCCCTTGAACTCCCCCTCATGTGGTCATGAGTGGTGGGAGGCCATTGTTTTCCTTCAAGCAACTTGCTCACCTTATCTTTATTGGTTTTTCACAAGAATCCATCACATACAGCCCAATGTGCCAAACCTCACAGTAAGCGATTTAGATCATATTGGTGTGAAGAAAATTGCTCAATGTCAGGCTTTTGACAGGACCTATGTTAAGGCTGGTGTTACTGGGTGCTATATAAAGGTATGCCTAATCTGTTACAATAGCCAGCTACTGGTGAGACCCCTTGTGGTCCGGGCTTGTCTGCTGGGTGTGTACAAGCTTCCCAGCTAGACACCTGTTCTGGTAACTGCCTGCTGGGTGTGTACAAGCTTCCCAGCTAAACATCAGGTCTGGTAACTGCCTGCTGGGTGTGTACAAGCTTCCCAGTTAGATATCAGGTCTGGTAACTGTCTGGTGGGTGTGTACAAGCTTCCCAGCTAGATATCAGGTCTGGTAACTGCCTGCTGGGTGTGTACAAGCTTCCCAGCTAGATATCAGGTCTGGTAACTGTCTGGTGGGTGTGTACAAGCTTCCCAGCTAGATATCAGGTCTGGTAACTGTCTGGTGGGTGTGTACAAGCTTCCCAGCTAGATATCAGGTCTGGTAACTGCCTGCTGGGTGTGTACAAGCTTCCCAGCTAGATATCAGGTCTGGTAACTGTCTGGTGGGTGTGTACAAGCTTCCCAGCTAGATATCAGGTCTGGTAACTGTCTGGTGGGTGTGTACAAGCTTCCCAGCTAGATATCAGGTCTGGTAACTGTCTGGTGGGTGTGTACAAGCTTCCCAGCTAGACATCAAGTCTAGTATCCGTCTGCTGGGTGTATACAAGCTTCCCAGCTAGACATCAGGTCTGGTAACTGTCTGCTGGGTGTATACAAGCTTCCCAGCTAGACACCTATTCTGGTAACTCTTTGCTGGGTGTGAGCCAGCAGGCTTTCCAGCTGGCCATCACATTTACCCCACACTGTACATATTCAAACAGAGAGCAGTGCATATCAAAGTGCTGTGGCCATCCAAAATCCAATCAGGCTTTTGCCCACATGTAAGAGCTCTAGTTTCATGTACATGTACATTGTATTCTATACAATTTTATAGACTTGCCTACTGGTGTTTGCCTTGTGTTACAATAAAATAGCATGGTATGAAAAGTGGGGCCTTGTCTGTGTACATCAGGTCCTCGTGTGGGGACCAGATGACACTTACATGACCAGACTTTTGGAGCTGTCAAACCCTGAAATAAAGCAGGTAGGAACAGGTCAAAGGGTGAATAGATTCTAGTATAACCATATGTCCAATGTCATTTCATCCACTTTAACCTTATCTTTCAAATCACCTTTACCTCAGGCTAGTCCTCGCATAGACAACTTTGTTTTCATTTTGAGATGCTCGTGGTCACTATAACAAATTTCCAGCATAACAGCCACATGTACATATTGAATTGTATTGTGGAACCACAGCTGCCACTCAATGATTCCATGAATAAGTCACTGTGTCTTCATGTGTGTACCTTCATTTTGTATACATACAGACTTAGAAATGTAGTACAGTTAATCAAGCGTTCCTACCAGACTGCCATGTTGCATGTGATGCATTAATTATAATTCAAGGTTTTATGGCTTAGTGTATGGAGCCTTGTACTTTCCTGTTCCAGAATTACCCTTTTTTAGGGAATTTTTGGCAAAATACTGGACCTTTCTAGGGGAAATTTCACTGAAAAGAGGGGCCTTCAAGCAGACACATACCCAGAAAGCATCCTCACTAATACGGTCTATGCATAAGTTCACCAAGCTGGGAAACCCCAGCGGAGATTCTGATGTCAGAGCCAGGCGCGCACAGGTTTCTGGGTAATTTGCGGGCCACTCAGTCTTACCGCACAGGCTACAGCGCTACTGAATACAGCAAGTAACGAGGAGTGAAACACGGACCATGATTTCTTCAAAAACAGAATCTAGGGTGGCTGAAAAAAAAATTTGAAAGACAAAGGAATATCAGTTGATGGAAGGAATAAAGTGGCACTTTTATTTTTAATATTTGTCTGTTTGACGTTTCTTCCTGCAATCCTGGTATCAACATTACAGCCCACTACACAACAGTCAGTGGTGGTTTACCATGATAATTTGCCTTGTCACTCAACGTTTCAACTATCGATGCTTTCCGTACTCCCTCCGCCAACGATCTACAATGGTAAACTTCTATATACCTCCTGTATTTGGTCCATTTCCTGCTTTTCTTTTCATGTTGACACGAACAAGATTAGTGTCCGCCATCATGCAATATCGTGACCACTTTTGAGAAGGTGCACAGTGCGCCATCTGGTAGCAAAAAATCAGCCCGCATGCCTCACTTTCGTAATGGGACAACTGCCGGGGTTTTCCCCCTTCGTGAACTTATGCATAGACCGTATTGGAGTCCCCCCCCCCCCCATCCCCGGTTTCACCCTCTCTATCAGCAGTTTTCATAGAATGTTTGGGGCACAATGTACCTACACGGTACTGAGTGTCCAGGAAAGATGTTGACTGATGGCACACTCTATGTACCTACATGGCACTGAGTGTCCAGGAAAGATGTTGACTGATGGCACATTCTATGTACCTACATGGCACTGAGTGTCCAGGAAAGATGTTGACTGATGGCACACTGTATGTACCTACACGGCACTGAGTGTCCAGGAAAGATGTTGACTGATGGCACACTCTATGTACCTACACAGCACTGAGTGTCCACGAAAGACGTTGACTGATGGCACATTCTATGTACCTACATGGCACTGAGTGTCCAGGAAAGATGTTGACTGATGGCACACTGTATGTACCTACACGGCACTGAGTGTCCAGGAAAGATGTTGACTGATGGCACACTCTATGTACCTACACGGCACCAAGTGTCCATCATTCTTCTATTCTCACGATCCCCCCAAAATGTGTATTTGAAACTCTTGTCCCAACTTACTGGTGGAACTGGTCTAGGATGGCGTATTTGTCGAGGAGTTCTGTACTAGGTCTGGACATTGCTAGGAGGTCCTCTGTCACCCTGCAATCAGAAAACAGCATAGACCACCTATCACATGCCGTCCAGTACCAACATGGACTTTCAGATCAAGCAAAAACAGACATTTATAATGTTAACTTGGAATTTCAAAAGCCTGGTCTGCTGAACTTGTTTCCTTGTACTAAATACACTTAGAGTAAAAGGAATTGTAGAGTGAGTACCAATGTATGCCAACAGCATTTGTCTGTAAGCTACATAAAACATCACCGACAACAGTACTTGCAGGAGTCACACACTAGTATTCCACGTAACTTTGCTTGTGCATCACATCAAGTACCATATAATATTACACAGAGTATCTCAAAAAGCACCTGTCAGTATAAGCAACATAAAGTATCAAATTAAACAGTGCACGTAGTTAAACAGTACGTCACAGACAAATATCCCTTGCAAAACTTCAGAGTAATCCAAATTAAGTATCACAAACAACAATGTAACAGTAAGTCCAACAGGTATACCATATAAAATTTGAGTGAGATTCATGAAGGGCTATATGCATGCAACAGTACTTACACAGTCAGTTACAGGTGTCCGTCCCATACTAAACCATTTGTGAGTAAGCAACATAAAGCATCACATACAACAGTACTCTGTGCCAACCACACACATATCCCAGTCAACACTTGCCAGTTGACCACATAACATGCCATATAGAACAGAATTTGGACACTGAGTCACACAAAAGTTCCCATACAACATTTATCAGTAAGCAACACAAAGTACCACACATAACAATTATACATAATGACCCGCACACTATTAACCCATACAAAAGTAGCATATGCAACACTACATACCAAGCCACACACCACAGTATCTCACATAGACATATGATAACAGATCATACCAGACCACACACTGCAGTATCTAGGTCATGATAATTGATCATACCACACCATACACCACAGTATCTAAGATAGCTACATGATAACAGACTATAGTAGTCCACACACTATGGTAACGCACATAACCACATGATAACAGACCACAATCAGTGGACCACATATTGGTATCTCACTCAACCGTAGACTGTAAGGGGCAGGCCAGTACTCCATACATGTTTTATTTTTACTGTATTTTTTTTTTATTTTCAGATTTTCCATGGGGCTCTAGGACTATAAGTTTCATCATTTTTGTGTCCCCACACCACACGATTTTTGCATGAAAATGCACATAGTTCAATGTGCGCATTTCAGTTTGCTGTCACATTATGAGAGTTCTTATTTGTAGAAAAATATCATAAACTTCCAGCCCTGGCTGTTAATAATGTGTCAATCTTTGAAGTGTCACAGTAATGTAAAAATATAGCAGTTTACAATATTTATGCAAATTTCAGGGCCAGAATTTCACAAAATTTTGCGAGAATCTATTTGGATTTTTGTCAATTAGTTTTCTTTTCAAAGAAAGACAAGTTTACGAGAATCTTTACGAGAATGGATTCTCAGATTCTTGCCGAAATTCTGGCCCTGAATTTATTTTACTTACTTCTCAGTATTTCAACATTTTCTTGTGAATATTTCTCCATGTAAATCTACTGTCAAGATTTGACTCCTCCAGAGTAACAAAAAAAAATATTAAAAAAAAAAGATGGTAAAAAGAGACAAAAGCATTGTCTGCAGCCAAAACTAGCATGACTTGCACAGCTTATCAAGTTGAGTGTGGATTTGTAAACATACCACAGATGGCAGGGTCTACTGTATTTGAATTCACAACCTATAACTGATAATTACAGATTCCTTTTGTTTCTCAAAGGTGTTATAATCTCCTATAAAACGATGGCATCTGGAACTGTGATGTATATTATGTATATACAGACCAAGTGTTTAAAATAAATTTTATTTTGTATGTAACTGTGAATTGATTTCATTGTGCACTGAGGACCTATTCTGATACAATATTTTTCTTGCATTAACATGACAAGAGCTGGGTTTTGTTTCTTGCAAGGACTCCCAGCATGCCAGTCTCACCAGCTTGAGAACAGTCCCTTGATGGCCATCTGCTCCTCCTTCCAGCCCCCAGTCACAGCATTGCAATACTTGCATTTCCTTCCTCCACAGAATAGAGAGCATGCATTTTTCTCAGATATGGCATGTCGCAAAGACTCAGAGAGGGCACCATACTTTGCAGTGGGCTTGGAGCCTATAAACAAAATCACAATAATCATGTTGAACTACATGTAAAATACAAAGAATATTTTGCATGATTAAATTCAAATTTATCAAAAACAAAATTTCCCCAAATTAATGTTAACATTTCAATCAGGTGGAAAAAGTGGCAAACTGTAGTATACCTACATTGGATTAGATGGAACAAGGTAGTATGGAAAAAAGTTCTGACACTAAGCAGTGTGGATTTTCAGCAACCAATCAAACAGCAGGGGTGCATGGCAGCAGGGTACAATGGAACCCCAGGCCATCAGGTCAGTACCAGGGCCATTTTCAATGTGATACAAGTACAGAGTCAGTGCTGAACTACTGGCACAGCAGGCAGTGGATACGTATCGACTGGTTATAAATATATATATGGCCTTCACATGGGCTGTCAAAATCAATGCGCTGTAATTGTATTTAGATTTAAAATTATGGTAAAAAATTTTTTATGGCACATACATTTAGGATTGTTATGCTATCATATTTAAGCCTCGTCTGTGTGGCTTGTCAAACTAGTGCGTAACCTTATCATCCACTGAGGTTTGTCCAGCCAGTTTGTAACCTCATTATGGATACACTGAGGTTTGTAATAAGCAGTCAGTAACCCTATTGACCATTTGGAAACGTTCTGTAGAGACTTTCCCAAAGTACATGTACACCCCCACCAAGTCTGAAGGCAATCTGGTTGATGGGTTTGGGGAATTTTTAGGGTGGAACTTCTTGGAATACTAATAAACTTTTGAGGGTGTCCACCTTGTTTTTTTAATTTTGGGGGTGTGGGAGGTGGGTGGCTGGGGTGGAATCCCTTTATAAAATATATGTACAATATATCCTTTTAAGGGTGAAATTCGTTGGGAAAATATTAAACTTTTAAGCAGATTGCCACAGGATTGTTATTATTATTATTGCTTATGTTTTTAGCTGTGTTGACTTGTCAGTCAGCAGCCCTATTGGTATCAATTTGTGTCTGTTGTCTGTTCCTCCTCAGACTTTTTACATTTTTGACTTTTTCTCAAAAATGCTGCATAGAATGTTTTGATTTTGCACATGGATGTTCCCCAGATGGATCTGTACCAAGTTTGTGAAGAAGATGATGATGCAATAATTTTCTACTTTTTGTGAATTTTTTACTTTTTGAAAAAAAAATCTTCATCTCAAGAAATATTTGGCCAATAGCTTTTATATTACACCAGGTGGCTCTGTAATTTTCTCTTATTTTTCATGAATTTTTGTGTGTTTTTGAGTTTTTGACTTCTGCAGAATGACTTAACAGAATTGCTTAAAATTCTATCAGAAAATAATTTGACTTTAGATAATACAAGTTTGTGAAAAAGATAAGAATATGTTAATTTTTTTTTCAATGAATTTTTCTGTGTTGAGGCTATTTTTGACTTCTTCAGAATGACTGAACAGAATTGTTTAAAATTTCATCAGAAGATAGTTTGACTTCAGATAATGAAAGTTTATGAAATTGATATACAGTGTATATACAGTTAAACCTATCTAAAACTTAACAGCCAAATGTATTTTGTGTTGCAAAGTGTTTTACTGGGGTTTGTAAAGGTTGTAACAGGTTTGCAAAAGGCTAACAAAGGGTTTCAAATGGTTGAAACATTTAATCAATAAGGTTGAGAAAGTGTGTGAAATGGTTGTTAACCATTAGAGAAAGGTTTAAAGGGGTTTTAATGCAATAGGAGGAAATGGAAATGGTTTGGAAAGTGTTATAAATTGGTTTGAAAAAGGTTTGCCTTTCATTCAAAAGGTTGCAAAAGATCGATGCATTTGGTGACTGTTAAGTTTAATGGGGGCTTAATTGTATATGTATATATATGTATATATATATTAAATATATGTAAATTTGTGACAAAGTTAAGGGCAAATCAAACTTTGCAACCATAGTAAGTATGGATTGCTCACAAGTCCTCTTGTTGGATTGATTTTTTGAAAAAAAAAAATCTTCATCTCAACCTTGATCTCAAGAACTACTTGGCCAGTTGCTTTGATAAATAAATTGCACATCCCAGTCA
This sequence comes from Hermodice carunculata, assembly GCA_964020975.1. Classification (NCBI taxonomy): domain Eukaryota; kingdom Metazoa; phylum Annelida; class Polychaeta; order Eunicida; family Amphinomidae; genus Hermodice; species Hermodice carunculata. Next base: position 60,954,267 of record OZ026622.1, on the reverse strand, counting down.
CCTTTGTCAATTAGTTCCTTTTTTGGCCATTAGGTGGCTAGTTTTGACTTCTTTCTCCAAAACGGCTTAATAGAGTTACTTAAAATTTTATAAGATTATAATTTGACTTTAGATAATGAAAGTTTGCGATAATAAAGTGGATATGTTAATTTTTCCCACTTTTGTTTCCTGAATCAAGTCACTTATTACCTATTTTTTCTAAACAATCCTCGGGACTCCTAGTTCTCAGTTTGTTCACCAGGTGGCACTGTAATTTTGGCTCAGCTGACTTGCTTGTCAGACTGAGCTTTTAGTAGGCTCAGTCATCCATCTTAAAAATACCTCTAAATGTTATATGCACTCTGCTAAAGCTCAACACAGGTTTATTTAGTTACCACCTTGCTTTTGTGGGACAAGCTTAGGTCAACTTTAAGCATGGGCTGTTCATGCAGCCCTCGGGTTTTTTTGGGTTTTTTTTGAGGGGGGGGGAGGGGGGGGGGAGGTAATGAGCATGACTATCAATACTTGTCAAGAAAGAACAAGGGAAAATGATTCTGATAATTGATGAAGTTTAAGCATTCAGCAGGTGAATTCAGTTGCCCTTGAAGTTGATGCCAAATGGTTCTATTGACTGTACCTGGTCAGTCCAAGGTCTTTCCTGTACCAAAGGTTGGGTTTTGGAGTATTCATTGAGTTTGATTTGAGAAATACAGTCTCAACCCTTTTGCCTGTGAATCTAAAATATAAACAAATGTAATGGGGTCAGATATGGTCAGACTTCCCTTTTACAAATCAACTGTGATATTAAAATTTATAAGCAACCGACAATGACAGACAAAAACATACTTACTGCTGTTTTTGGCAGCATCCCGATCACTGTTGTTCTTTCTTGAAGTCATATTGATTGTCAGCGGTGCCTCAAGTATGACAGATTATCACACTGTTTAAAAATCATCATGTAACCTGACCACTCCAGCCCAACAGTCTCATCCATTATCCTCATGCTACCTGAAACAAAGAGTCTCACACTACAATATACCTAAGACAACAAGTATCATGTAACCATTCTAGCCTCCAGTGTAGCTGACAGTATTCTGGAATTTCAGAGGTTGCCAAGGATTTATTGAAAATAATTGTCAGTGCTGGGGCCAAGGTGGGATCAAAATTAGCACTCTTGCTGGAATACCATCAGGAGCGGTAGCTTTGGTTAGATTTATGTTGTGGAGTAATTTCTCAACACTATTTTGTGTAATTACAGGTTAATCTATTTCAAGGTATTTACTGCTGTTGGATCCTATGTTGGTATAATTGCTTTAATGTTAGCAGTTTGTCTCATGTGAAGACAAACTGGAATTTATTATTTAAAATTGCGGCCTGCTGGGTAGGGTTAAGTTATTATGTGACCTTGATCTCTGAGCAGAGAAATACCACAGTCAGCTTTCTTATGTTTTATGAAAATCTGTAACTTTTCATGCAGGAAAAATTTTCTGAGGGGCAGGAACTTCACGGGTAATATCTCCAATGTACATGTAGGACCATTAGGTTTGTCGTAGTTTACGCTACAGTTTATGTTTAACATCTTTGTAGGGCAAAGGGGGGAAGGTGTTGCACATAGAATGAGTGTGTAGCAATTTAACCAGGACCTGAAGCTCAGCTGCAGTTGTGACAGGGCAGGCGGAGAACCTTATGCCTAGGCTATGGCCCAGGGAAATATAACTGCACAAGCTGAAAGATTATGGTCTCCCCAGCCTTACCACTATTTTTCTCCTCTCATTTATACAGGTGATCGGTATACATGATTTATAGAGTTTTATTCTTTCTCTTCCAGTTAACTTGATTTCAAAAGATACTAGACCCTTCTCCTCCACTTTCTACTATTTTCTTTGTCATCTGTTCATTTTTACTAGCCCTCCTTTCTGCTTTCATATCTGCTACCTGTTTTCTACATTCAATATACTGTCTCAGCTTTCTCTATTTCACCTTCTGGTTGCTTGTTTCTCCTGGCTAATCTCTTTTTGTTTATTGCTCTTTTCAGTTCTGAACACAGTCGTGGTGGCGATGATGAACAGGATATATCACCTAAAGCCCTGCAGACATCCAGAACTGTGCAGCATTGTGTACACTTGTTTAGTCAAGGCCCGGGCTAGGGCAGACTTCTACACAGTGTATTGATAATGATATCATGCTGGAGGAATTAACCTACCATGCCAAGTTTCCACAGGACATTTTCCCTTCATGCCCTCATGTGGAAACGGATGTCCCTCTCAGTTGAAAGTCAGCAACTTGTTCTATTGCTGGATATGCAAGTTGCACTGATCAAAGACCTGGATGCCCAAACAGCTAAAGAGATTGGAAACTTACGATACTGTTTTGGTCCCGACAAAGATGGCCTTAAAAAACTTAAGGACATTCTTGTGGAATTAGTTGGGAAGGAGAGAAGTGGTATATCATGCAGAAGTACGAGAAACTAGAAAAGTCTCCAACAGACACGGATGCTTCCACCTATCATTGCCCCTATCAGCATTGGAAAGAATGTGGCATGTCACTGGTGTAAGACCTCAAATACTTTTGAGACACATGTGAGTTTGTGACACAAATGTGACGTGTTTTTACATTGAATCAAGATTTTCCCTGAGTTAATTAATGATTAATTAACACAAGATAATTAACCCAAGGGAGAAACAAAATGCCAGGTGCACAGTTACATGTATTGATAGATGTTTCCACAATGTTTCATGGTTGAACCTCAAATACTTTTTGAGACACATGCAACACAAATGTGACAAGTCTAACATCGAATCAACATTTTCCCTAAGTCAATTGATGATTGATTAAGACTTTATAATCAACCCAAGAGACAAACAAAACCCCAGGTGCATGCCTTCATATATTGATAGATGTTTCCATAAAGTTTCATGGTTGAACCTCAAATGCTTTTGGAGATACGCGCGACACAAATGTGAAGAGTTTAATGTCCAATGGATGAACAGACAAGGGTAAATCTATATGCTCCCCCCCCCCCCCCGTTGGGAGCATAAAAATTCTCTTTGTTTCTCAAGGAAAGACAACAATTCCAGAAAGCGGACACAGACCTTTTTGTGTGAACGGGCTGCAGAGTCATCAGACAAAAAACAATGCTGTTCGAACTGTACGTTGAATCAGAGGCAGACATCTCCCTCTGAATCCCGGGCACCATCAGCTGCTGGTTGCCAAAATCAGCAGAACCAATTAGCACAACCTTCAAACAAGAAATGTAGGTACTGGAGCCACTCTCTGGCCTGCTCCCCGTAACCCCCACATTCACACTGCTACAACAACCCATAAACCAGCAGAAGAGGATTCAACCTCTCCTCAAGCCAAACAGATGCATTAGCAGCCCTCTTTACCAACTTGACGGATCATCCTGCCACTTCAAGAAGCAGGTACACTGTAGAGGGGTCAAGGCAAAAGACCATATGATCGCCCAACCCATGAAAGATGTTAGATCAAGCACAAAAACATTGTTCCAGTTCAAGTTCATATTCTACTGACTGTTCAAGTTCATCGTTCAAGCGATGTTTTGTTATTTCTGAACTTCTAACAGTTTTATACCTCTTGGACAAGTTGACACACAGCAGTGATGTCAAAGACTACAAAGCAGATGAGAGACTGCCCTAATTTATGTTGCCTAGGGATAACTGCAGGCATAGCCAATCCTCACCATCTTGCTAGACACATACCAGTCAGGTGAGTCAAGTCCAATTTCTTGACTCTGTCAGTGATAAAGTTAAGTTTTTACATTGACCTTGTTTGAACAGCAATTTTTCAAACAATTTACCAGGGGATAAATTGGACCTACTAATCCCAAATAACTTAATGGTGAATTTATTCAGCTTCCCTTTCTCTAATCCACAGAAAAGTGTACTATATAGAGGTTTATCTTTTGCCCTACACCCAGAGAACCAGATATGGGTGAGGTAAATAAGGATGTAGACAATTTCCTGAAGTCAATGAAACTTACAGCTTTCTTTGGCAGGGGGTCAATCGATCCCGTAGATAATAGTTCAGAAACCACTTCAGATGAGCACCACGATAGGAGCGATACTAGCTTAGGGGAAAACTCCAGCTCTCCCTTTCAACACAAGTCCTTCAAAAAGCCAAGTCACTTCACACCGAGTGATGGCCAGCCAGGTGACCCTAACCTAACAGCTTTTTGTTGAACAGTAAAACATGAAATAGCTCCACACGTCCCAAAAATTCCTCACTACAACAACCTTACCTAAGAAGAGAGACACGGGTTGAAAGAACTTAGGGACAACCCAGACATGGTGTCAGATCAAACAAGCAGACAAAGGCTTGGCTATAGTCATGATGAATACCAACGACTATACATCCTAGAAGCCAAAACACTTCTGTCTAATACTGATCACTATCGACCTGTCTGGGTGAATCTTTACTGAGAAACAGAATGAACAAGTCAAAACTTTGCTCCAAGAACTGGTGGAGAACAATTCCAACACTGCAGATCTACTTTACAGTATCTGTATATCAAAGAACCGTGATTTCCATTTTTTCTATACTTTGCCAAATATCAACAAGGGGATCTACCTGTCCCCGGGCAGACCCATCCTAAGTGCCAACGACTGCCCCACAGAGAAAATCTGGGGATTTGTGGATCACTTTCTCCGACTTTTAGTGTCAAAGATACCCAGTTATATCAAAGACACGAATGACTTTATTAACCAAACAGAGTCTCTACCACCACAAGCAAAAAACCATTCTACTTGTTACATTGGATGTAAGCTCCCTTTACACCAATACACCTATCTCAGAAGGCATGGGAACTACAGCTCAAGCACTTTTGAAACACAGGACAGTTAACACCAAACTGGCAGTAAGAGAAATGATGGCTCTTCTTAGATCGGTTTTCCTGTGTAACAATTTTGAATTCAATGGTGAACATTATCTCCAAATAAGTGGGACAGCAACAAGGACTAAGAAGCACCCTCATATGCCAACCTATTTATGGCTAACTTAAAGGAAAAACTTCTTTCCCAGTCCACCCTTCAACCTTCAGTATGGTGCAAGTTCACAGATGACATATTTTGCATATGACCGCATGGAGAAGATAGTCTTAAGGAATTTGTTGTCTTCCTCAACAGAGAACATCTCAGCTTCAAATTCACTGTCACTTACAGTGGAACGGAAATTAGTTTTCTGGACACACTAGTGTGCCTTCATGACACAAACAAGCTGTACACAACCTTGTACACAAAACCAACCGATACGCATACCTATTTCCATTATCGCTGAGCACATCTAAAACACTGCAAAAGAGCAGGCCCCTGAAGCCAGTTGCTAAGGGTTAAAAGAATTTGCACTTTTGCAAACAACTTTGAAATGAATGCCGAAAAAATCCTCTTGTATTACTCTGTGAGAGGATATCCTAGTGACCATTTACACAAAAGCCTGACAGCAGTACGAGCTCTAGACAGACAATCTCTTCTACACCCAGCACAGGGCACAGATACATCCAATCAGAGTGATGCCAATTTATTCTCATCACAAGGTACAATCCAGGTTTACGCCCTCTGATGGATATCATCACATGAAATTGGAGTATCATACAAGCCTCCAAGTATGCTCCAATTTAAAAAAATAAAATAAGCAACTCACCATGGGATTCAGATGTGCTGAGAATCTCAAAAATACTTTGGTTCAATCGAGAACCAACTGTCCAAAAATCCAAACTCAAGCTTGTTATGGGCATCACTGATCAAAATCCCTGTGGTAAGGAACACTGCAGATACTGTGACAAAATGGACAACACAGGCAGGGTGTACTTACCAAGACCGGGCATAACTACACTACACCCAGGGGCCAATCTTGTAAACACAACAATTTGGTTTATTGCCTTTTCTCTCCCCCCCCCCCCCTTTCTTTCCAGCATGTGACCTTTCCCACAAGTTTTTAAAAAAATCACTGATCCCTCTTCTTGTGGATCAGTCAGAGTGCTATTGCACCGAGTGACATTCTGTAGGACCTGATGATAAGTCCCGACATCACAGTACATTTCCAAGGACCTTGTGTACAGAAACATGATGCATTTCTGGCCAGCGTTTTTTCAGTTCCTGATGAGCCTCTGATAAGGGGAAAGGCATCAAACTTTCGTCTTCAAAATACACTGAAAAAGCTTTCCAGTTTAAGCTCATGCAGCCATCAGGCTCTTGCTGGGTATTTCCATTCCTTTCAGTTTTAGGTCTATTTTATACCCTCACCAGAACTCTCTTTCTGCCAAACTTCTCCTAAGCCACCTTACGAATTCTCCTGGTAAGGTCTTCATTTATTTGTTGTGCTTCTCCTTCAATCTCCCATCAATCTTTCCACTCTAATGTAATTCAATTCTTAGGCTTTCCTGATAACCACCTCGATCTGCCCCCTTGTGTATGTTCCACACCCACTTACTCTTCCCTTTATCCCTCCTGCATGGTTGCATATAAACTGAAGTTGTCATCCACTTGTGGTCCCTGCCTATATCCAGTTTACCCTCATCTACTTCACATTTTTGCCTCATTCAAAATATCTCACAAGCCATTAAGATATAACAAATTATTGTGTGTCTGCCACTGGAGGCCCATGTCTACTTCCCTTTGCACTGTGTGTCCCTGTTCACTATTCTCAGCCTACATTCCCTCCTCGTGAAGTTCAATAGCCTGCTTCCATTCCTATTAACTTCTCTGTCTCCTCCTTCTACTCCATTCCATTTGTGCCCATTGAAATCTCCAGCAATCATAACTTGATCCGAAGACTAATAAAAACTTGGGAGGGACTGGACGGAAACTGTCATTGTGCCATGTGTGCAGCATTGATGCCACTATCCCTTGAAACAAATGATAGATTCTCTTTGACAAAGCTCTTAATTTAATCAAATAATGATGTATTCCAGCAAAAAAAAAAAAAAATCCCATTTTAACCATTGTCTATCTTAGTCTTCATATGTAGTTTAATCATCCAATTTTGTTTTAAACCAAATGAACTCTATGGACAAAGATTTTTTCTATTTTAACTTTCAACTGTTATATATTTCAGTTACAATGTGTGACTACATGTTTTAAACCTTTATAATTACTGATGTATGTACCTCATTTACTTTGAGTATCTGATTTGTAATGTTAATAATATTGCATTTTCCCATAACTATTTAGTGGGACTGACTAGCTCATGACCAGCTAATGTTATCTGTATATTTCTCCGGCAATAAGGAGGATTTGTATTGTATTGTATTGATACACCTGCAGCTGAATATCACTTGTCATCATTCTTATTCTATAATATATTTGGTCCTTCCATTCACTTGGTAGACCCTCACATCCCACATACGGAGGTTGACAAAACACAGATTGTTCAAGGAACGGAGATAATAAACACTCCGCTGGTCTATTTCACGGAACGTTCTACCCGTGGGTATATATTTTTGCTCATTTTGTCAAAAAATTTTGTAAGATCTTATGTATATTACTTATTATGCACAGATAATAAAGAAGAAATATGTGTGTCAGGCACTAAACTCAGAATATCAGCTCCGTGCAAAGTCATGTGCCTCTAAGCATATTTTGCCAGGGCTTGTTATTAATTCAATGCAACTACCCCAACCTCCTCGCCTGACATTTCGTCAGCAAACCCAGCCGCTAATGAGACACCCGGCACCTCCGAAACCTTCGCCACACCTAGCGTAACCCCCCCCAGGGGTTCGAGCACATCTTGGGCCGACATAGTTGACCAAGAAAGGGAGGGAAATCCATCTCACAACAGGGTCCCAGACATCAGAGTGCACCCACCAAGCCACAGTGAATCAAGTGACCCAAATAGCAGGGGAACTCTGACTAGACAGGAATCCCTGTTACCACAGCAACCAAGAAAGAGGTCATGCCATGGCACACATGGGGACGCCAATACTACCCGATCAGTGGATCAATTAGCTCAAGTGGAACAAGCGGAACGTCTTCATGTCAATGTGCCCACTGCCTCTTCTGCCAACCAGCACCAACTTTCCGAAAATGATACAGAGGAGGCAAAAATACCCCCCAAGGCTTTTAATCATTTTCGCACCACGAGAAAGGCATATACCAAACTTGTAAAAGCTCGAGCAAGAGCTGACTTTTTCTCGCGATGTATTGAAAACAACATTATACCGGAGGAGCTCATCTACCAGCCTAAATTTCCCCAGGGTATCATACCAAGCCGTAAACACCTGGAAAATTGGAAACAGGTAGCCTTTGAGGCACAGAAAATAAATTAGTGACTCTCAGGGATACCCAGCTTGAACTTATCCAGGATCTTGACACAGCAACAGCCAACGAGTTAGCGAATTTGCGCTACATCTATGGCCCTGACTCTGCAGGCTTAAAACAAGCAAAAGAATTGCTTGTGAGTTGTGTAGGCAAAGAGCTGACCTTGTAATTAAACAAGACAAGAAACTCTCCAATCTGAAGGATGAGAGAAAGAATTTTCTAGAGGCTGACACTGATCACCTTTTTATCTTAAACAGGCCTTTCCGGGACAGGTGCATCCCCAGGACTGACCCGGGCGCCACCCAGTGGAATAGGACGCTGAAACTCAAGGCCAAACGAACACACACCAAACCAGGGAGATGTTCAGTCAACCCCAACAACACAAGTGCAGATATCAATAGTGCAGCAGATCTCATCAAAGAAGGTAATATCATGCTCAACCACACTCACCACAACGAAACCTGCAGGGAAGGAGGGGACTTCACCTGTCAGACAGTCAGGCAGAAGCTTTGACTGTACTTCTGTCCAACCTGACCAACATGCCCAACTGGGAAAGGGATCATCGTTCCGGCATATGCACCAATTATTGCCCTCAAAACTCGAGGCAATAATTCAGGCAACCAAGTTTCAAAACCAAGATTGTTCCAGTTTCAGTTCATGTGTTTCTTTCGACCAAGACTTGTTTCTTTGTTCTGAACTATGCACAGATTTTATGGACACTTCAACACTGCTACCAGGTGCCACATACTTGGGACTGCATGGATTTTACTCATCAGCAAGTTTACAGGATCTGACCAGACCCACCACACCTTACCAGACAACTCACAGGCAGGTAAGAACAGTCCATTCTTCACCCAACCCTTCTATAGATACGAAAGTTGAGTACATACACTCCCCTTGTTTGGATAATAACAATTCAAATAATGCATTAGGGGACAATACAGAACTACTCATACCTAACAATTTAGTAGTCAATATATCCACTTGTACTTTCTCTGATTCACAGAAAAATTTATTGAGTAAGGGCTTGCCTTTTTGTCCTACCCCTAGATAGCCCAATATGGGTGACCTAAATAAGGATTTGGATAACTTTTTAGATCAATGAAGCTAGCAGCTTACTTTGACAAGGGGTCCACTGCCACAGACCCCCCTAGTTCAGAGAACAATACAGAATCACTTCACAACTTGAATGATAATACCACAGGGGACACTGAAAGTGTTCCATTTCAACATCAGTCTTTCAAACCAAAGAGTAATTTCACTCCTTCGGAAGGACAGCTGGGTGATCCTAACCTAGCAGCATTTTGCAGGACAGTCAAATTTGAAACTGCTCAATGCCCCCCACGAATACCCAAACATGACAATCTTACGAAGACTGAGAGACAGGGTCTGCAGAAAATTGAAAAATAACCCAGAGTTACATGTAGTGATCAAGCAGGCAGATAAGGGCTCAGCTATAGTAATCATGAATACCACAGATTACATAGCTGAAGCCAAGAAACTCTTATCAAACACAGATCACTACAGACCTGTCCCAGTGAATTTAACTTCACAACACAATGAACGAGTAAAAACTTTATTGCAGGAACTGGTAAACAACAACTCCATTACAGCAGATACATACAAGTTTCTGTATATAGAAGAACCAAGGGTTCCTTGTTTCTATATTTTGCCAAAAATACATGAAGGAGTCTACCCACCACCGGGCAGACCTATTCTAAGTGCAAATGAGAGCCGCCCTACAGAAAGAATCTCAGGTTTTGTAGATTTCTTTCTGTGACCAATGGTACTGCAAATTTCTAGCTACATCAAGGACATGAATGATTTTATTAACAAGATAGAATCACTTCCTCAGCAACCAGCAAACATATTGGTGGTAACCCTTGATGTCAACTCTTTATATACAAATATACCTATCGCTGAAGGGCTTAGAACCATAGCCAAAACCCTATTACACAATAGGGATCATACAGAAAGACCAAGAGTCAGTGAAATTATTTCACTGTTGAGATTGGTCCTGCACTGTAATAACTTCGAATTCAATTGTGAGCACTACCTGCAAATCAGTGGAACTGCAATGGAGACTCAAACAAGAATGCAGGCAAGGAACTGTTTTGTTCAAACCAGTGATAATTATAAAAAAAATGTCTTGTCAACCTCCATAACTGTTTTGTTCAAACAAGGGATGCACATAAAGTGATAATAATAAACTACATAAAATAAAATAGGCCTACAGCATAGAGCATGGATCAGAACTCCATGGTGAACTTTTTGTTTGCCATAGACCTGGAGCCTATTACCACCCACAACACATACGGAGGCACGGAACTGTTTTGTTCAATCCACACAGTCTATTACCACACACAACACGTACAGAGGCACGGAACTGATTTTGTCCAAACCATGGATGCACATACAGAGACCCAGGGGCATGGAACTACCTCATTCAAAATAGAAAAAAAAAAAAAAAAAAAAGAGCACAGCTATTACCAGTGATTACGGAGGCACAGAACTGTTATGCTTAACCACGGATGCACAGATACCCAGGGGCACAAAACTGCCTCCAAATAAAAAAATGAATTTAATAGTAATGAATCAATAAATTAAAATACGGAACAGAACTCTGCGGTGAACGTTGTGTTATCAAGGGCACATGCGAGTTCTGTTGCCACACACAGCACAGAGGCATGGAGCTGTCGTTTGTTCACACCAGGGCACCCTGGCCCACGCTATCAGAACTCCATGGTGAACTTTTTGTTTGCCATAGAGTTTCAACAGTGGCTTGAAATTTCTGTACAGAAAGGGATATCTGTTTAACACCAGAGAAAAAAAGATGCTGTGTTCAACTTTGCTTCAACCATTTTTCGATTATGCATGCATATCCTGGTACTGGGGCCTCAAAGCAAATTTGAAACATAAACTGCAGACAGCACAGAACAAGATGGTCAGATACACATTGTCTCTAGATGCAAGAGATCATGTGGGTGCAGACCATCTTGTCCTGTTAAAATGGATGGATGTTCCCTCAAGGGTCAAATTTTTGGCATTAAATCTTCTGTACAAAATCAGTCAATCTCAAGCTCCAGAATATTTCTATGACCTTTAGCTTACAAAATCTACCCATTCAATAAATACAAGACAGAGTCAATTATCATATGTTTTGCCAGTGGTGGGGAGTCAAGGAAAGAACACTTTTATATATAACAGTGTGAAATTGTGGAATGGACTTCCATATGAGATCAAAAGTTCGAGATCCAGAGACTCCTTCAAAAAAGTGTGCAAAAGATATTTTTGGGACAAAACGAAAGCTGAAGAAGCATCTGAATATATTTAAGTGTCTGAAGATGGACTGGGCCCTCGGGGGTAGCAGGAGCTATCTCTGATACGTCCAGCCATCAGTTATGACTATGTGCGTAAGGTATATAAATTTTTTTTTTTTTTTTAGCAGATATTTATATTTTTAAAAGAAACATCGTGAGAGCTTTGGCAAACTTTTCTAACAAGAATCTGCGATATCTAGTTACGTCATTGCTCTGTAGGTGGCGGCACCCTATCGGGTTGCTACCCTGATTTTATACATATATTATTGGTACAATTCTTGTTCGTTTTTAGTAATTATATATATTAGTTGGGTTTTTTTTATTGAAAGATTTTACATCTTGAAAGTGATATTTTTATTGATATTGATAAATTATTTTAGATTTAATATCTCTGGGACCGCTATGGAAATAAGCCAAGCTTAATTGCTAACTTTTTAGCGCTATTCCCTTCATATAGTTTCAGGTTATAATGTGCTTTATTTCTTTTATTGGTTATGACGCGTATTTATATTTTAATGTCGTACTGTCTTATGTTTAGTTGTACCTGATCTATATGATGAATAAAATCAAATCAAATCAAATCATCACAGAGCCATTCTGTGACTCTGTGAATGATCCATGTTTTGTCAAGGGTGCCCACAAATACAACACCTATTGCTACTCTTTTTCCATTCAACTCTACTCCTATCCACTGCATCTCATTTTTCATCACTATAGCATCTTCCCATCTGTCCTTCCAGACTTAATGGCTATGCCACTCTATCCCTTTCTGGTTTCTTTATCAGAAATCCTACTCCTCCACCTTCCTCCCTTCCTTATAGCTTTGGCTTTGTCCACTTTCTCTTCCTCTGCTCTGCCTAGATAATATTAATACTAGATAATTTCCTGACATAATATCATATCATATCCTGCGGCTGCGGTACCTGTCACTATTCCTGTCTCTTTTCTTCTAATATGGGAATATATATGTCATGATTGAGGCAATAAAGCCAAAACTGACAACTTGGGCATTTGCTCAGTGAGGGGCTCACCCACAGCTTAATGCGGATTATTTTTACAGAAACTGGTACGTGCAACTTGCAAGGTCCGACAGATATCGCCGGCGTCACTTATGTCATCACTGGCGTCAGTGCTTTCGGCCTTCACGTTACAAATGCCCAAACATTTACCATGCAGCTCTGTATGTCAATTTCACCTGCTTCAGAAACCTTATAATGTTCCAAATCAGAAATCGATAATTACCTCATTTTCCTGGAAAAATCTCCTGTGAGCAGAGAGTCTCTCTTTTCACTTTGGAATTCACGCTCTTATGTCCGCCATGTTTGTTGCTATATGACACAAATCCTAAGCCAATCAAACACCCCGTTACAAAATTTAGTTCCAGGCTGACGAAACCACAGACACACCAACGTACGTCAGATGGCGCTCCAATCACTCCTCCTACAAAACACAACACAACCCCGCCCCAACCGGCCGTGCGCCACTGTTTCAAAAATTGAAAAACCCGAAGATGGAGAAGTTTAAACTGGAAAAGCTGGAGACAAGGAGGGAAGATGATTAAAATAATAATAATTTGATTTGGAAGCTACCCTTTTAACCCGGGGGCACCACAGGCCGGGGTTAGCTTATGGTGCGTCCAGACAGATAAAATTCATTAATACTACAATATACCCACACAAGTTAAAGTAAGCAGATCATTAAAACAGTATGTACAAAATGTGCGTAAATATATACAAATTTGCATCATGTTGTGTCCAGGGCTACCGCCTGATCTCTAAGCTCTCTGCGCAGACAGAGGTACCTTTTACAAATATAACCAAGCACTGGTCGTGGCAGCAGCTTTGTACGTTGTACTGATATTGTGATGAAGGGAGACTTGTACAACTTTGGAACAAACATATTTTAACGAATAATGGCGCCATTCTTAAATTGCGTCCAAAAATGGGCATTTCCGTTTCCAACTAATTTCGATTCTAACAATGTAAGGTATTGAGCTCTTAAGTTTCCTAATTTTGAGCACACATGTACAAGGTGAAGGTCAAGGAGAAAATTTCCAAATTATATTACTTCCAAAAACACATGTGGTGCACTTGTCTTGGTCTTGATTTTCTCGTCCGTTTTATGTTTTCAAATACTTATGAGGGGGGCGCAGGGATTTCATGTTGTTAATTTCTTGAAAAATAAGTTTTGATTAAATACGTTCAGATTTAGTATATTGTACACCAGAGGCAAATCCTCTTTTTTTTTTTCTTTAAAAGAGTGTGATCAAGGCCCATATTGTCAATGTTTTGCTAATTTCTTCCATATATGGCCAAGCACTGGGCATCTGATGTCTAAAGTTATCTTGAAATTTTACGAAAACCTCTTTAGAAAGACGTGTGTCATTAAGTACAAAGTCTAAACGATGATAATATTTGACTCTTTGTCTGTCCAAAAACATGTTCATAGGTTACCAACCTAAATCTCCCAGTGTGGCCGTATAATTTAAAGCCGATGCTTATATACACAGAATTGCGCGTGCTACTGAACACTGAATGGATTTAATACGCATAAACCTTCATGCGTGCATTGTTAAACCGAACTCCACATCCATGAAACAATGATCGCAGCAGTACGTTCTTCCATAATTCATGGCCAAAAGTTATTCTGTTAATATTGCCTGTTTGTGGATTGTGGGTTGTGGAGTGGGGGTTGTGGGATGTGGATGTTGTGGGGTTGTTGGGGTTTTACTACAATCCAATAAACTGTTATGAATCATCCCTTCAAGATTGCCTTAAATATGATCAATCCAAATATTGAACTGTGGTTTACTGCTGTGGTTATGCTATGTGAAATTGTTGACTTGTAGCCACAATTTGCGTGTGGGAATCCTGAAGGTCTAAAGAGACTAACGTAATATATATATATATATATATATATATATATATATATATATATATATATATATATATATATATATATATATATATATATATATATATATACAATACCAATTATAATAATAATAATAATAATAATAATAATAATAATAATAATAATAATAATAATAATAATAATAATAATAATAATAATAATAATTTACTGAACCCCCGGATTCGAGGAAATTAAAATATGAATTAAAACATACATCAAGAAAACTGAAGTAAACAATGTACCTATAGATACAACATCATGGTATTAAAATATCGAGATGTCACGCAAGAAACAAAAACCACAGGGTGGAACATCCGCCAGTCTCCCGTTCACTCGCACCCATGAGGCACGAGCCAACTGGAAGACCGACAGGTGCTCCTCCCTGTTATGTCGCGTTAGGTGAAGTTTCCTGGTGAGTAAGGTGTCTACATGAGCCAATCAACCATTCCGGCATGCATTGTCACAAAATATGGTTTATGCTGACAGAAAACTGCAGTAATAAGTGACATGTTCAAAGACACTATTGTTTCCACAAGTGTACCACAATATTTAAAGTTTACCGGCATCGACATACTGAGCAAGAAAACACAAAGATAGATCTCGCCCAGGAGTATCAGTGCCAAAAATATAATGATAAAGCAAGCGGAACCGCCGCTCCAGACACGATGCATTTAGGGTCCTAAACAGTGGATCCGATATATATATATTGTTGTGTCGCCCGAAAGGGTTAATAACATTTTCCGCCTGTTGGACGGTAATTGCGCACCCGGCTGTGACGGCATAACCATAGAGCACCTGAAATGGGGTAACTCGGATATTTTAAGACGACACCTGTCTTCTATGTAAAAATTTATGATCAACAGGAATATTGTACCTGAAGTCCTGAAATGGGTGTAATAGTGCCAATTCTTAAAAAAAAAAAAAAAACTCATGTTGACCCAAATATTCCTGGCAACTATCGGCCGATCACCTTGAGTTCTATTCATGCCAAACAGCCTCACAAACTAATCGATTTGTGTTTCCTACCTAATGATGATGTGTGTGATGTGCAATTCGGCTACAGACACAACAGATGTACAGCTTTTGGGTGTTTATATTTGCATGATGTACTCAGATACTTTAATTCAGTTTTGGTTCTCCCGTCTCTGTCTGTCGTCTAGACGCGACAAAATGTTTCGACAGCATTTTGCACCATGGTCTTTTCTTAAAGCTGTGGGACCGCATTCCTTCAAATCACTGGACTTATTTATTTACCTCGTACAGAAACACGAAGGCTTCAATGAAATGGAAAAACAATACGAGTTTTTCTTTTCCTGTTACTGTCGGCACCAGGCAAGGCAGTTTACTGTCTCCAAAATTATTTAACATATTTATTGATGAGCTACTCTGTAAACTGAGATATTCTTCCGCTGGTTTAAAAATTGGATACGCTATTCATAACTCCTTTGCGTATGCCGATGATGTAACTTTATTTGCGTCTACGGCCCCTCAGCTACAGTCTCTTGTTAGGCGAGCGGCCAACTCCCGAAAAGAGCTATATTTTAGAAGTTTAATTACCCCACCGTACAGAAATATACATGTCCTGAATTTATCTTTAGCTTGTGGAGATAATATTTCGGCATGTTGTCCTTACTTCTGGTTGTTTAAAGGGAAAGAAAAAAAAAAGCATACATACAAGTATATATTTACTCTCACGATTTCACATTTTCTGTATATTGTACTGTATTGAAGCCATGAAACCCAATTTTAGAGCTTCATTGATGATAGTATAGTGATTTTATATTACAGTCACCACTATTGTGACAATTGTAAGAAAGTTGCAATTCTTTCTGCATGGCTTGTATTGCCTTTTTTGGAATATTTTCATTTTATTTGTTTTATATTACAATGAAATAATTCATGGAAAAGACTTCCGCACTGTGCTGAGAGCATTTTGGTACTCCAGGGTTGTCCATATCTTATCATTCTTATTGTAATTTGCATTTTCATAATCTGAAGCAAAATCAGATTGTTTTTATACCTTTGTATGCACATAGGCTTTCAAAATAAAAAAATGTATATGTGGCATAATGGCTAGGACGGTGTACGTTAGAAGTATGGTTGGTGCTTTCGAATCAGCATACGTTAGAATGCACAAGGATTGTTTCTTTTTTTTTTTGGCTTCCATTATTTATTTATTTATTTATTTATTTATTTATCTATCTATCTATCTATCTATCTATCTATCTATCTATCTATCTATCTATCTATCTATCTATCTATCTATCTATCTATCTATCTATCTATCTATCTATCTATCTATCTATCTCTTCATTTATTTATTTATTTTCTTTATTAATTAGTTAACTAATTTATTATAATAATATATTTATTTATTAATTTATTTACTACCATCACACAAGAAATCTATTATCATAATGTGTAGAACATACCTTCAACAAAATGACGGTCGTCCTTATTATATTTTTTAGATGTATTTGCCGTATTTTATTTCCCAATATTAACTGAATTTTCATAGCAATTACATGTTCTTCTCAGCTCTATGGTACAGCAACGATTATAGCACCACGTCCAATTGATAGCCAACTGACCGAAATTGTTAAGAACCTGTGTGGCACAATGGTCAGAGTGGATAGCTTACATTCGAAAGGCGACCGGATCGAATCCATGTGCCTCACTTCATTATAATATAATAAACTTTAATCATATACAAGTCTTATTGAGCAGCTCAGCGATGAACTAGGAAGAAGGAAAGCTAGAAAGAAAGAAAGACAGAAAGGAAAGAAAGAAAGAAAGAAAGAAAGAAAGAAAGAAAGAAAGAAAGAAACAAACAAACAAACAAACAAACAAACAAACAGTTCATATCCAAGCTGTGACCCATAGTACAAACAACAGATTCTCTGCTATATGGACGGGTTATAGTCTTTGAATGTGAAAGACAGTCAATTTTGAAAATATAAACTTGCATACATGTGCCATAACGTGTTCATACCTGTAGCTTTGAGCTTATATTGAAACTTTATCAGTCTTATTGGAATATGAAGTAGGTAGCGAGTTCGAATCTAGTGGTCGTCCTTTTGTCCATTATAGGGCCTAGATTTATATTTTTAATGATATATATATATATTTGGACAGACAGCTGATTTTAAATTAAGCCAAAATTTTAACATCAATTTCAACATCACGAGAGGGGTTCATACAGGTGTTGCCTGCTTCCCAATCGTTTTTTTCTTTCAAGAAATAAAATAAGTTTAAACCTACATCAAGAAACTTAACGTGTAAACATAATTTGCACATATAATTTTGGGTGACCCACAAGTCTAACTTGGGTTTTTTAATCGCTCGTCACATTTTAACTAAGTTTATCTATCTGTTATTGTTTACTAATTATTCAAAATTTAGCGTGTCATGGCAGATCTATAAATTTGTTTTATTATTTATTAATTTGTTTGCTTGTTTGTTCGTTCGTTCGTTCGTCCGTTCATTTATTTATTTTATTTGTATTGAATGACGGTTCCCCAATTTTTATTTTATTACAATTAAAAGTGCTGTTATCGACTGGTACTCGCATTTTTTCGCGAATGACAGGCCTTGAATTGCAGCTCTATGTTAAACAAAACTGAACTTCATTTTGCATTCAATTACTTCGTGATATGTGATGCTTGGAAGCAGAATTACCAGAAGTTTCGCTTATTGCTCAATCCTTTTTCTTGCATTTTCAAACAAAAGCATGTTTAAAATAATGTTAAGTGTCCAATGAAACTCATCCCTTGTATAATGACATGGTTTCCTATTATCATTATTATTACACCGAGGCAAGCAAGATACTTACCCAGTCTTGAATTCAACACAGAAAGACTCTTAAGAGCCACGTATGGTTAATATGTGTATCACAAAACTTGCAAAACTCACTTGCTAGGAATGTGGCGGCTTGCACAGCGTGTCGGACAGCGTTAGTGAACACGTGAATTGGACCCGACAGGTCCTAATACTTGCTGTAATTTCAGGATGAGATGCCCAAAATATTCGATTTGACGATACCAACGCCCCACAAGAACTAGGTACCTTTAGCTTTAACCATGGAAAATTTTTCCACATAAAAACTACTAAAGTTACATTTTTTTTAATCGTTAAATTAAGTTTTTTGTTTTTTGTGTTGTTGTTTTTTTAGAATATATCAAAATAAATTAATATTGCTGTAGTGATTAATATGCCAAGATCAACACGTATGCAAGATTTGATTTTTTTAATCGACAAGTAAATTATTTTGAAAAAAAAATATTAGATATGTCTGGTATTAGTAGTTATTATTAGTGAGTATAATAAATAGTATGGCATATGCTATCACAATGTGCAATATAAGTCACAAGAAAAGAGGAAGATAGGCTTTGTATGTAAACAATGATAAGATACTGGGGTAAAAGAAGAGCACATGGTACTCGTTGCCTTTTCGACATTTTTTGAAGACTTTAAGTAAAATGGTCCTACCTTTGGTCCTGATGTTTACATTTCAAGTCTCACATTGTAGCATTTACTACCTGTCTAGGAGCAGAGAAGCTTTATCGTAGTATGGGAAAATTAATTTAATGTATATTTGGTGTGGTTAAAGCAATATAGATATGAGAGTTTGCTAACAAGCAATAGTAGATGGCACTAAAATGAACTATTTTGCCCAAAAAAAGTGATGTTTAAAGAAGCCGTTTCCATGGCAACCAAACACAGGTAACTGAGGACAACAGGGCAAAATAATTTTAGGGGACCCTAAGATAAATAAAAATCATGTTGTAGCTTTCTGTACGGTGGGGTAATTAAATTCTCCAAAATGGGTCTAGCCGCTCGCCTGCATGGGATGGCCATGTGATAAAAGTAGTGTCATCTTTTAACCACAACATTGCCGTGCTTTGTCGCATTCGCAACTTACTATGCACTGATGTTCAAATAACTTTCTATAAAGCTTTTATCCAACCCCACTTGGACTACTGTAATACCATACAGGGCCACTCTGTCAGTAAAGTGCATTGAAACCTTGCAGAAACTTGCAAAGCACATAATCATGGACATACCTAGAACAAGTAGGTCCCCCTGCACCCCTACTCAGGTTGTACACGGTAATGCTGATCCACCAACGGGTCCAATACAGAACTGTTGGTCTGGTTTATAAGACTTTACATAAATTATATTAGCACCCAGTAATTTCTGTGATATGTTTGTGCCATTATCAAACTTTCAACCAGAACAAGAAGACTCGACTGGAAAAACAATATACTCTAAATACCTGAAGCTTGCCTTACATCCATCAGAAATTGCTTAGGGTGGAAGGGGGTGGTGATTTTTAGTGACCTCAGCCAAGAGACTCGTGATATTCCAGCTGAATATTCTTTCAAAGCATCCTATATTACATGTTCATTTACATACAATTTACAAATGTTTTAATCTTCATTAAGTGCCTTTCAAATTTTAGCCAGGTCTTATATTATTAATATTGCTAACTTTCAATTTTCACCAAATGACTTTTTAAATGTTAGCAGTCCTATCGAATTTGTGTACTTTTGATCTGATTTACGTATTACATGGTGTCTAGGGGAAGATCAGCTTTTGCTAACCATGTCTTACCCCTGTAAAAGTCACCTCTCTCTCGACCTTACAATGTACCTGTACATGTATATCAAAAGGGTGGTTTAAATTTCTGATACATTAACAGTGAAAAAGTACCAAGGACTTTTAGCATTGCACTCTTACCTGCATGATTTTAGGTTTCTCATTTATGAGTTAACTCATCAGTAGACTGATTTTAACTCTTTCAGTGCCAATGAAGTCTAAAATTGATCTATTAAAGTGAAACTAGTCTAAATTATTAGGAAGATCCGTTTCGTATTCCTTGTAAGACCTTTCATTCAAGTACCAGCATGCCTCTAGTTCCAGAGAAAAGCTGTTGACTCAGTCAAAAGTTTTGCATTTAAAGAGTTTATATTTCATCTTTAAAGTTAACATGCAATGTTTTCATCATATACATTGAAAAGGTTCAAAGTTCCTACCTTCAGTATCAAAATTGTACTTGGCTGGGTGTTAAATTGTTTTTGAACCTGCTGGGGTCCAAGACAGTCCTCAGTGCATAATCTGGGCACATTGCACCTGAGTGTACTGGAGAAACAGGTCAAGGTCATCCATATAAAGCCATATCAATCCTCCACATATGAAACACATTTGTGGTACATTGGTCTTATTAAACTATTATTGTGTTTTCAATACATTTCAATCTGCATCTTACATAATACTGTAACAAGGAAGAACCTTCAAATTTCAATGCTTTTGCCTGATCAACACTCTTACCAAGTTTTGTGATGATGCATGACAAAACTATTCCAAAAACAGCATTCTCAAAATTTTCACCTATATTACATGATACTTGTGGATGAGGGCTGTCAGGGTGGTATGCCCCTCTGTGAGGGTGGTAGATGTGGGTAGTATGCCTCTCTGTTGGGTGGGGTTGGGGGGTATGCCCCAGAGCAACAACTTCCCTGGTATGAGCTGGGCCTTAATTGACTGCTCTGCATGAGGACAGTTGAGAATTCTGCACAGTTCCAACTAAGAAATGATTACATGATGCAGGTACACAGCTAACAAGCAAACAGACTCCAAATGACCAAGGCTGTTCGACTTTTTTTTATTAATCATGACATCCTGATCAGTGTGTTACAATTATATTCATATATGTACAGTCACAATATCACTGACAATACTGCGATATCACAAATGCTTGTCACAAATTCCTGAACCCGTTGTTGTTTACAAATGGCCAATGTGACCTTCAAATATCTCATTCCAACCTGATAGAAGACCGAGTCAACAGCTTTCCTTGGTGCACTCTGCACGCAATGCGCCCAGAGCGCGCCAAGGTAAGCTGTCGACCATGGGCATATGATTTGGAATGATCTTTCATGCGTTTCGTCAAAAATTTTGAAAAATAATCCCTAAATTAGTAAAATACAATTAGCTGATGACATTTTGATATTAGCGGGAAAAGGCATCATTAGGGTGAAATGAGTTAAAGCAGTACACAACACATCCTGGCTGCATACATATTTTTAAAAACTGCCAGGTAAAATCATATTCAATATGTAACATCATTCACTGTGTATGTGCATCCACTTAATTCAATGCATAATTTCCTAAAACAAAATTAGATGGTGGCAACACAGTCACTTCATTCTTTAACTCATTCCATACTACTGGTGACAGGCATTGGTCAGTGGTTCTGGCGCTGCCTGTCATCCTGCAGCTGCCCTTGCGGCAGCTACAGCATGACTTGCCAGGCAGCGCCAGAACCACTGACTTAAGACTACAGGCATGTGGGTGAGTGAACGAAAGCTCATTTCATGAAGAATTTAAATAATTATGCAATTGCCGTCTTAAATCTAGGTAAATATATGGAAAAATCAGGGACTGGTATGGAGTGAGTTAAGGAAAAGACAGCAATTCCAAGTCTTAAACGCACATTATACCCAACAGTGTTCACTTCTCAGTACAGTGGTCCCCTTCTTATGAGTCCCCTCTCACCAGATGCCACCTGTCTTGAAAGGCTAGCATTCTTGTGCAGAAAGTATGGTATTTCCATTATATTCTCCCCATCAAGACAGGCCATCCCTCTTATAAGGTCACTTTTTGGCTGCATTCGGGGTGGCCTTATAAGAGGGGTACCACAGTATATAAAACCCACCACACATTGTAACTTTCTTCATTCAACAAAGACATGTACTTGTATTAATTTGTCGCAGCTGCAAACTCTGGCCCTTTCTGTGCATGTTTGTGTATCTACCAGTACAGGAGACCAAGTAACTGCAACAGAAGATATACTCTACTACAGGGTGGTCAAAAAACTGTCATGTTCAAAAAATGTTTCTTTCTATTTACAACTTGATATGGATAAAAATGAAAAACAAAAGATTTGGAATAGAACTAAATTTGGAGAAATTGTCATGATGCTTTGATCTATTTTCATTAATGAAGAATATGTTTAGCAGAGTGACCAGCAAATTCCAATTCTGAAGGAGCCTTTCTTTGGGAAGTTGTATATCTCTCTGTGACTGTGAAGAACATATTCAAGTTACTGTGCTGCTTCTCCAGGTGTGGTTCCATCAGCAAGCCAGCCAACTTAACAGTGATCAGGGGAGTCTTTTCAATGTGATGCACCGTAAGGTGCTGATATTGGTGTACATGTTCTGAGTGGAGTTGAATACTTGTCTTCAAATGGACCCATATAAACACACCACTCTTCCGCAGCTTCACTTAAGCTTCTTGTTCTGAGATGGACAGGCTCAGATGGCATACTACAGCTGATGCTACATCCTCCCTACTTAGCCTGTGCAGAGTGACAGTATCAGTAATCAGTACATCTAGTTTGTCTAGAGTGTCAGAGGTGCATGTGATTGGGGACATAAATCATTACTCCAGTCCCACTCTGAACCTGAAGGGCGCTGTCTTAAATACCCGTTTACCATGTCAAACTCTGTAGACGCCAGTTAGTTGTGAACGTTAGATCATCATCTACATTCAATTCAATTCAACCTTTATTTCAAGTGCATTGGCTTTTGTTTGTCTGTGTCTCTGTCTTTGTGTCTGACTCTGAAAAGTGCACATCTAAACACACTGATTGATAATCCTGCGAAGTTTCATTACAATTGTAGGTGAAACAGCTTTGGAGATATGCACGACACAAGTTTCACGTGGGGCAGACAATGGTCATTTCCACATATCATGGGTGTCATACAGACATAAAGACAGAGGCACAAGCAAAACAAAAACAAAAAAAACACAGGTACACATCCTCATATACTGACTAATAATTCACTAAAGTTTCATGACTGCAGGTCAAATAGTTTTTGAGGTAAACATGACAGAAGTTTCACATTGGACATTGTCCAGACAATGGCATTTCCCCCCAATCAAGGGTGTCATACAGATACACTTACAAACATAAACCAAACCCCAGGTGCACCATCTAAATATATGCACCTCGGGTTTGGTTTATGTTTTTTCTTTTTTTTAAATGTGTTGGTTAATAATCCTGCAAAGTTTCATAACTGTGCATCAATGGGCAAATAGATTTGAAGATATTCATGGCACAAGTTTCATGTTGCAGGTGGGACGGATGTATGGAGGAACAGATGGACAACGGCAAATCTATATGCACCCCACCCCCCCAAAAGTGGTGAGGGCACAAAAAGGCCATGAAAAAAACTACACTTGTGCTGACCAGATCATATACCTATTAACCTGGTGAACATGTCAGCAACTGGTACTGCCCATTTTCTCAGTGTATTTGTTTATCACGTACTTTTTCAAACATTATGCAAGCACCAGGGCATAAACTGAAGTTAAAATAAATGTGGGAAATACCTTGATTCATTTGTGCTAAAAGACAAAGTACATAAGCAAATGGATCCCCAGGTGACCCATCTGTGATCATTTCAAATCAAGGCTAAATGAAGTCCTCACTGAAATGTTGCCTGACGCAGAGGTACTATTGGCTCTTTAACATGCAAAACATAGCTATTCTGGTTTTTCAAACTAGACAAAGTTGCATTACATAAATAACTACAAGGATGTATGTACCCTACCCAATAAGAGATATGCATATTGATTTCCCACCACAACTGCATACCTGATTGCCTAGTCTCGCTTGGCCGGATATGGCAAGATACGGGTCGGTACCTGTTGGGACAAACAGGATATTACTAATATTCTGGAAATAAAGAATATTTATTAAAGGCAGATGGAATTTTTTTCTTTATATATGGCTTGGGAAGTACCAGATGAATACCAGTTTGGCATTTGAGAACTTAAATTTCTCACCCTCCCCCCCCCCCCCCCCCCCCCCACAAATTTTGTGAGAAATTAACATATGGCCCTGTCTGTGACAGTGATGTGACCCGCACGTCCGCTGTGATCGTCTGGCGTCGAATCCATGCTTTGTGGTGGGAAATTAATATGCATATGTCGTATTGTTATGTGTGTAACAGCTAAGTGCCTCTATTATGTGGTTACAAACCTAATAATGTTTTAATTCATCAAGCAATATATGTCTTTTGTATGTCATTTAAAGATGTTGCTAATTAATTATATTAACTTTTCCTAGGTGGCCCCTGTGACAGCGGGTTTTCATATCCTTAGTTGGGGTCATTCTGACTTAATGTCTGTATATGCCTCATAGATAACCACTCTATTTTACACATGTTGTTTTACACATATGATCATTGTTAACTTTGCTGTTTTTTATAAGTCAGATAAAACACATTCTGAGTTTGGAGTTCTGGTGTCGTATCATTGTATACATACACATCTTTTGCAATTTCTATACACCTTTGATCATATTTAACAATTTCTTCATTGCTCACATTGTCAGTTATGATGTAATACTGAACAGCTAAAAGGAAAAGCCTCGTTGATATAGCCATTGGCTGTGTCTGCACGTTGACATATTCCCATAACATAGCTGTGCCAACAAGTAGACATCCTCCTCCATTATCACCACGCCTACAGGTTGATCTGCTCCCCTTTCACCAAGCGAGCTCCTCCATTATCACCACGCCTACAGGTTGATCTGCTCCCCTTTCACCAAGCGAGCCCGCAACTGCCACACATCCTGAAATATTAAAAGGAAATTGAAACTAACCATGTCACAATAAACAGCAAATACCAGAAAGGCATATACACCTGGCCTAAAGTTGACAATGGTAACAATTTACAATCACACTGAACCCTGCAACCCCTACAAGTACTATACAGACAGCATTTCCTCCCTGGAAATGCCCACTTATTAACATGAACTTGGGAGCCAGCAAATTTGGAAAAAAAAATTACAGCATGTCAACTTCATTTTGCTGAATTCCATGGTACTGTCAATTTATGTTTCACACGCAGGTTCATTCTTTGTGGACTATTATACACAAGCAATTCTTAGACAGACTTTAATTTTGCCTGGAATCAAATTTCATATTCCTTGGAAACTCTGGCAAGTTGCAAAATCAAATGCATAAAGCCGAGAACTTCACAGTTGACCAAGCAGATGGAAAGACTAATGCTGCTTTCTTGTCTGCCTCAATGGTCACCTGTCACAGTTGTTTTCTGCTTCAACTACATTCAAGTTAACTCAAGTGCTATGAACATTCTTGCCCTATCATGCAGCACTATGTATGTAGCTGTATAAGGTTTGAGGCATTGTGATCATCCATGCCCTAGCATGCAGTGTTAAGTTTGAGTCACTGTGGTTATCATTGCCCTATCATGCAATGTACGTAGGTTCACTTTGCTGGAATACAAAAACACAGAAGACAACAAATTACATATATATATATATATATATATATATATATAAAATATGTTATATAATTTCATTAGTGAAAGGAGAGACTCCTTTATCTTTCATGTTAAGCCTGGTCAAGGCATTTGTCTTGTACATTTATCATGCAAGTTTCTACCCCCCCCCCCCCCCCCTCCCCAATTCAAAATAAATTATCATTATACATGCACAGTATTGTTCTGATCATGGGCATTTTCTTGAAGATGGTGAAAATTTGTCTCACAATAACAGGAAAACAGAGAAAACTGAGTAATAGGCAACACAGTTTAAACAAGAGGACCATGAGCTTAATGCTGTACTGACATACATGTATCTCAGCTTATTTTTAATACTGAAACACAACAATGTTGATCTGACCAGTTTCCAGGTATGACGCAATTAATGATGTGACTCTTCAACGTCACATTATCTTTGTGTAACATGTATCCCTTCCAGGTTTGAAAATGATCCAATATTTTTTTTTTCTTCAGAAGTAAAAATGTAAATTGTTTTCAAAGGACAGTGCTCTATCCTATAAGCAAAGCAGACCTGATGCTCAGCTGGGCTAAATATACCATTATATTTCATGATATCAAACTTACCTTCAGTGAAGTTTGTTCTGCAAGGCTGGAACCCAAGCGTTTGCGAACAACGTCACGAACTTCTTCCTCAATGATACTTTGTGAGCTACCATCTACACTGATGTAATTACACTCACTGGCAGCATAATGGCAGGATATTGCCTGAGAGTATAGAACAGAGAAACATTGTTAGCTTCACACTTGTTAACAGCATGGTGTTGCCCATACATACTCCTGGAAATTTTTTTTTAAAGAGGCTACCCACATTAGTCCCATAGGCGGCACTAAATATTAATTTGTATAGAAAATATGGATGTCCTATAAAATATTATGTAACATGCGACATGACAGCTAGGGGTATGCCTGAGCAGTTTAACAATAAGGAAATGCCTGGAAGTGAGATTACAGCCAGAGAGGTGAGAAAAGTGTGTCTCTGTATGTGTTTTTCAAGGAGCAATTGGCAATATGGTAGAGCAATAACTCTGCGTTCTCTCATTGACCGCCATGTGGCGCTGCAGACAGCTTTCATCTGGGTATTCAATAGCGGGTCAACCTGAGTAGCGTCGCATACTATGATGTGTTAACGCATGGTGCAAACTGAGCGTTTTTCTTGGCGAATGAAATAACCAAGGGTAACTCATAATCATGATAATGTTAATATCACTAATAAATACTTTTTGTAGAAAGTAATGCAATCAAGGAATCAACGCAATACACATTGTTGTGGAGTTTGATTTTAATTTTAATTTAACTTCTAACGCTACCTGCCGCCCCCCCCCCCACACCCACCCACACACATACAGTAACACTGTAAAACTTGGGAATTCATCTACAATAACATATTCTGATGAGTTTGTCGACTTGTCTTTATTTTTGACACAATGACAACACAAACAGCAAATAAAATACAATCGACTTCTTAATCTTAAAACGCGATGAAGAATGTTGTTTTATTCTACTCGATCCACCATTATCGCCCGCGATGAACCGGGTCACATTAAATCCTTGCAACAGGAGTCTTACGAAATCCTCACGCTGTTGAGTCCATATTATGTGCTATGTTGATATTTTGTTATATGTGATCATTGCATTATCTTAATAACTGTCGAAGAATATTCTTTATTATTGCATTTCTTTCGACCATTCACATAGTCGAGTACGTGGCGCTACGCAGGAATGTAACAAGCAGAATGCGGTTCCCGGTCACCGCGGTTCAAATGGATTTTTCACTTTTTGAAACACAACATACGAACAAATGCATTCATGCTCTCCTATAATACAATCTTATCTTTCGTGTGTGTAAAATTTATTAGCAGATATTACGTGAAAAGGAACATTTTTGGCACTTTGATTGCCGATACGTACAATGTTATCACAGTGTTTGCAAATCCACCGACACCAATGTTTACCCGCAGGCGAGTACCCGGATGAAAGCGATGACTCACGCCGCGCAGTGGAAGTTTCTGGAAACTTAAGAAACTGCCCTTCCCTATTGGATCAATATAAATCCATAATACCATGGTGTGCAGGTCACTCACAGCTCTCTGAATAATGGAATTTAGGACCCCAGGTGGCAGCATTTGACGGAGTTCATTTGCATAAATTTGGATGCTGAATTTACAAAAGCTTCAAAGGGATTTGTTGTTATGCAAATAATTAAAATTATGCAAATCATCACCCTCAAGTGCTGCCCTCTGGGGTCCTATAAGGGTCTATTCAACTGGAGCAGAATTATCGGAATGTGAGAGGCTGGTCTTTCCCAGCAGAAGGTTGCCAGGACACTGGGGTGGACCTTTTTGTCCCCCAGGAGTATATATTGACTGTGAAGGGCAAAATCCACTTGAACTGTATTCCCCGAGTTACACAGGCCTTCATACATAATAAACTGTCAGTAGCTACCAGAAAGTCATAACCTCTCCATCGGAGTAACATGAACCTATTTCTCCTCAAATTTCAATGAAACAAAAATTTAAATTTGAGACAGACTGGTAAAAGAAACCCAGAAAGCTATCTCAAATCTCTTTTCTTTTTTTTACCTTCCTGAAACCTTCAGTCCTGTTGGTGCCAGACCCATGCAGCAGGATGGGATGGAAGAACACTGTGTCCCCTGCTTCCATCTCTAGATGAACACGCCCCTGATCCGGCGTGTAACTTTTGACTCCATGGTACATCTTGTTGACACCACCCTGCAAAGTCATAATGACCATAAATCAATCAAATGGGCACAAGTCTTGAAAGTACATGAGGGGCTGAGTTGTAAGTGGCTGGTCAGTGTTTCCATTAGGGATTTTTCAGGGGGTCACCAGAAGGAAAATGTAGGGAGAAGACCAGATTTTCACAAATTTTACATAACAATACATGAGACCTATGACCCTTTAGAATTTTCTCAGAGGGTATTTCAGCTTTTGAAAGGGTAATATACCCCCATTTGGAGGTAAACAGCAACACTGATGGTTATCAAAATGGCAGACAGTAGAGGCTGACACCACCGGTTCTGTTCCAGGACCTCTCCCATTCTTTACTTGTATCAATGATATTGTTGACACTGCACATTTAAACATTTAACTATTTTGCAAATGATACTTCTCTCTCTCTCTCTGTTGATAGTTCTGTTACAACACCAAATACTATGAATAATGATGTTTCCTCACTTGATTCATAGCTTTCTGAGTGACCAATGCACTTTAATGCATTAAAAACTGGAACAGGCTGATTTTAGGACAGAAAATCAAATGTCCCCCCCATGCGCCCTTACTATTGTCACCCTAATTTTTATAAATACGCATACAGATTCCAATGATCTACAGATATTGTGAAGGTACACTCTAGGTCACCCATTTATACTCCCAACCTAGTTCGTATTATGGTACATAATCATGCAGAATTTCCGCCTCCTTTGTCAAATCCTTGTGGAGTTATCATGTCTGCATGTACTTAAGATGAAATGCCCATGTGACCTTAAAAAATAGACCAAGGTCAAACATCTGCAGTCACAAGCAAGGTCTTACAAGTCTCTCATAGAAACACAATCCCACAAAATTTCAATCTCTGTAAGTCAAATCTTTCACTAGTGTGTCTGCAATGATTTTGAAAAATGTGGCCATGTGACCTTGAAAAAGGTCAAGGTCACTCATCTACAATCCCAAGCAAGGTCTTATATAAATTTCAACTTCCCAAGTCAAATCTTTCTTGAGTTATCACATCCACGTTGATTTTTGACAAAATGCCCATGTGACCTTGAAATATAGGTCAAGGTCATACATCTGCAGTCACAAGCAAGGTCTTACAAAAGTCTTACATAGAAACATAATCACACAAAATGTCAACCTCTTTAAGACAAATCTTTCTCAAGTGCATCTGCAATGATTTTTTAAAAGTGGCCATGTGACCTTGAAAATAGGTCAAGGTCACCCATCTATAATCCCAACCTAGTTGGTATTATGGTTCATAATCATGCAAAATTTCAACCTCTTATGTCAAATCCTTGCAGAGTTGTTGTAAGGATTTGACATCTGTGTCAATTTTAGATGACATGCCCATGTAACCCGGAGAATATTCAAGGTCATTCAAGGTCAAAATTCAGAACATGAAAAGAAATTCCTATTAGTGCTTGACAGTAAACATGGCTCTATGATACACCATTACTGAGGTAGTTGCCACTGTGTCAGCAGAAGTCAAAATTAACAACACCAAAAGAAACCAAACTGGTAACTTCCTGTTAGTGTTTAAGAGCAACCCTCGCCTACTATCCAAAATTACTGAGATATAAGCTAATATGTCAGACTTGCTGCTATCGCTATTATACATGGAGAGTAACACCAAGCTACAGGAAGAACTGATCAGAGGGTGAGCTTGACTAACCACAGGAGTTTTGCTGTCATTCGATAGTATCAGAATACTCTCTTCATTCTTGCATGAACCTGGTCTAGGATGGTGATGAAAAAGAAGTTTGATTCTGGTAATTGGGGTAACTTAGCAAGGCCAATGAGGAACAGCCACTTTCCTGTGTTGAATGACCTTTGACCTCAATCTGCCTGTGGTTTGCTGTACTTAGATAGTGACTTAGCTTATTACCTCCCACTGTGGGTATTCATGTTCAAGAAGCTCTCCCTTGTGGGAGCCAGGGACAACAACAAGGCAGCCATTGGCTCGGTGAACCTTCTCCATGGCAGTCCAAGCACAAACAATGCGATCAGCAGGTCGAAATGGGAAGTAATGTAGGTCCTGATGCATTGGGTGACGTGAAGTCTGGGTACCTGTGTCATAAATACAATGCTCATTGGTCAATCAGCACAAAATACAAAAACAAACTGCTTAATCACTGGAGGTCTAGTCAGCATCCACGCCAGGCTCTCATTTTGTACAAGGTTATTACACACACACATATATGTATATATACAGTGAAACCTCGTTAATAACCTCACTCCGATGTCCCACATATTCATTATACAGTGGTCCCCCTCTTATAAGGCCACCCCAAATGCAGCCAAAAAGTGGTCTTATAAGAGGGGTGACCTCTCTTAAGGGGGAGAATATAATGGAAATACCATACTTTCTGCACAAGATTGATGGCCTTTCAAGAGGGGTGGTCTCTGGTGAGAGGGGCCTTATAAGAGGGGGACCACTGTAATGGCACGAATTTTGAATGGAAAAAGTTTATTTTCTTTGTTGTTTGATTCATTTATCTGACATAATCAGTTATCCGACACATTTATAAGGGAACAGATGGTGTCATTATAACACTTTTTTACTGTATCTTATTACATACACATTATTGGTACATAGTACTGAGTGCATGTGCAGGATTACAATGTAAATCATGTGTAGAAAAACTGCAAATACACCACTGCCCTTGGTTTAAAGCTATTTCATCAACAAGTTGTTTATTTCTGAATCACTGTCGACTCTTTAAGTGCCAAATTTTGGAATGAGTCAACAGTTTTTCTCAGCGCATTGGGTGCAATGCGCGCCAAGAAAAGCTGTTGACTTTGGAAATTTTCTCTGGAACTATAGCCATGCTGGTGCTTGAATGAAAGGTCTTTTTATGAGGAATACAAATCTGAGATCTTCATGATAATTCAAACTTGTTTTAACTTTAGTAGGAGATCAAATTTAGATGTGATTGGCACTGAAAAAGTTAACCAACATTCCTTCCAATAGTAATAGCATTGAGTGATAACAGAGGCTAAAAAAGCTGGAAGTTAGTGCCTTTCTTTTTCTAAAAACAACATGATCTTGACCTTCAAATAATTTGAATGAGGTAAAAATGGGGAAAGGTTGGCGTTTGAGATATGCTATCAATTGATTCAGCATTAAGCAAGCAGGCTGGCAACTGCTTTTTATTCTTTCACTCGGGGCAAAATCAGTTCTCTTCACATGTAAATCAAAATCAGAGCAAACTAGATCAAGCACACAAATCACATCTTGTGAAACTTCACTGCAGACTGACGAAACGTTTTTTGAGCAAATGGCCATATGACTTTGACTTAATTTTTTCTTTCAGAAAAAGAGTATACTGAAAAAGTTGTTGAACTATGTAGGTTAGGCTATCCAAAGAACTCAATATCATGCAAATGGGATTGATAACTTTTTTGAGTGACGGGAAAAGCATGCGTTCCCACAGGTGGGTCATGACATCTGCAAATATACATCAAAGCTGCAATTTCATAATACAAAATAAAATGGGTATTCGACGGAAAATATTTACAATGTATCTAATAATCTGACAAGTGCCACACACAAGTGTTCAAAGATGCTCTTGAAGGGGCGGAGACAAGTTTCAATAACCTTTCATAAAAGGTCATATTTCAATCATTTGAGAAGCACATTAATGTATTTTGGAGACAGACTGCATTTCACTCCATCTGCGTATGGCTCAAAAGCAGTGTACGGTTCCATAATATACTGCTTGTAAATGAGGCCTATACAGACAAGTCAGTGAGACTGGCATTCTACTTGGATCTGGTTATAAATGAGGCTTACACTGACAAGTCAGCAAGACTGGGCTTCTACCTGGATCTGGTTACAAACCTGGCCTACGCCAACAAGTCAGTAAGACTGGGTTCCTACCTGCATCTGGTTACAAATCTGGCCTACACTGACAAGTCAGTAAGATTGGGCTCCTACCTGGGTCTGGTGGCTTGTTGATCAGCATGGTGTGCATGGCCATAACATTGGGTCCCGTGAAGCACTCCACATACCTCACAACCTTCAAACCAAACAAGACTATTTTGTGTCAGTTCAACATAAACAAACAGTGTTGAAGAATATCGGTTACCCCCAATATTCATTCCCCCTGAAAAGAACATTTGTTCCTCTAGGAACTGATATTTAGGAATATTTGTTCTGTCGATATGTACATGCTAATCTGGAGATGAATTTCAGTAAATTACCTATTAACCCCTTAAAATGACTGATAATTACCATGATTAAATAATTGTAAAATGTCATGGTACAGGAAGCTCTTGAAACTTTATGCCAATAATTTTGTGAACACGAAGAATCTTCAGATAACTTCAAAGACTTCTTTACAATAAAAATTTGAATGAGACATCTTCCTATTCCACAGCTTAACTCCTGCAGTACTGTGCATTGATTTGCTCTTTTTGCTCACAAATTGCACACATATGAGCACTTACTGAGCCCAAAGTGCAATCATGCAAATCCATTTTAACGTGCATTTTGCATATTAAAATACTTGCAATTTGCAGGCTTTTTGGAATCAAGTTGTGGGCAAAGTGCCTTGTTAAAATAAATTTAACTATCCAAAATGCGCGACATTTTGCATGCATACGATAAAAAAACCCGCCCAATCTCAGTGGAACTGCACAACGTGTGCGCACCTGCCTCTGCGATGCTTTGCAGACTCGTCTGTCAATCATACGCATGATACAGTGCTTCCCAATCATTCTTATATATGTAACACTGACTATAATAATCATTCACTTTTTCACTCTTTAAGAGTCACATTAATTTTTGTTGACATGTTGACATGATGAAATGTTGTGGTTTTCTCAAGTCGATCTTTTACTACCACTTAAACATATTAAATTCAATTAAACTGAGGGCAAATGTACCTTGCACAATGTTTCTTGCACTTTCACAGTTGAAATTGGGCAAAGCAGTGTAAAAACAGTGGTAAAATTGCACTCGTTTCTGCCCTCTTTAGGACTGGATCACTGCTGGTAAACACCACATGCTTGGGATCATTGAAAGTTCAGAACATTGCCTACATCAGTAAAATGCTTTTTCATTGCCTAACATGTGACTGCTATGTGGTTAATTTATGCCAAACATCGCTGTCTCAAATATTACAAATGTTATTCAGATGATCATCGCTGCATGCACACTAGACTATGTGCCCAGCTGTAAATATTTTTTTTTTGCCCGCACTGAAAGGCATAATAATTGCGTGCCCACTGTTTGCCAGCAAAGGGTGTTGTGCTATTTGCATGCAATTGTTGCAATACAGGTGCAGCACAGTTTTTTGTCACAGGTGACAATGCGCTAAAATTTGTCTACAATTTGCCCAGCTCGTCCCCGCAAACACAAGGCAGTTATTAATGAACCGTACTGTATATTACAAG
This sequence comes from Hermodice carunculata, assembly GCA_964020975.1. Taxonomy (NCBI): domain Eukaryota; kingdom Metazoa; phylum Annelida; class Polychaeta; order Eunicida; family Amphinomidae; genus Hermodice; species Hermodice carunculata. The sequence goes on along the minus strand of OZ026622.1, from coordinate 60,920,280 downwards.
TGCTTTGATTATGATTTGTAAATGGCTCAATCGCAGCCTCGCCAGGCCATTGCGGTGCCTGCTCAGACAGGCTACGGTGGTGCCTGCTCGACAAGCCACAACTGTGCCTGCTCAGACAGGCCATGGCATTGGCTGCTCAGACAGGCCATGGCGGTGCCCACTAATAGTACTAGGTAATTGCAAACTTCAATCCAGAACCTTACACCAAATGCGCACGTAGAGGCTGATGATGCATGCTAGTGTATACATCAAAACAAACATGTCATACTGACAAACACTGAGTCAACTATTAGGTTTGCATGCATGCATAATTCAAGTTTTGTATTGCTAGAAATTTACTTGACACTTTGGTCAAAGTGTGGTCACTTGCCATTTCCTGACTCTGTAACCCAACAAGTGTTATTTAAGAGAACTGTAATATTGCATGTCCATTAGGTTGCCATGGTACGAGCGTCACCTCATTACAGACACAACAACTGAGGAGATGGCCTGTTCACAGACATGATCATGCAATGCATTGTAGCATTCACCCTTACTTAACACTAGGAGCCCAGAAAATGTCTTAATGGAACATTTTAGTGCAAATAAGGTCTAACTTCCTCTTACCCAATTCTGGTAAGACACAGTAAGATGCTTTGCCCATGCTGCTAGACAAGAAGAAAGTGGTAAGAGGGAGTAAGATGTACTGAAGACAGGGCTAGAAGTAATTAAATTTGTTAAGAGGTAGTTAAGACATGCCTGTTATGCAACAGGATGTGAGCAGAAACTCAAATACTTATAATCATCAGTTGACATTAATCTTCCTTGACAGTGCTGGTTTTTCTGTTTGATGGAAATGGTTAAAATATTTGTTCAGTTTAGAGTTCATGTTAAGACTTTGAACTTAATCAGCATCAGGGTCATTCTATTTCAAATCAACCAATTTTCAAGAAAGTCCCCAAATGACCCCCTCACATTTCAAAATTATTTTCCACATAAGTAGTGCAATATATTGTAAGAAGCTGAAAAAAAAGTAAAATGTTGAACCACTTTCAAGATATGGCAGGGGTAGGTGCTCATTTCACAAATTTTTTAAAAGCTTTATTTCTGAGGGCAAGTTGAAGGGCTGATAAAAATTGATCTAGAATAGATAGAGATCTGAATTTTTCAGGATTTGTTCATTTGTAGGTCTGCAACTGAAATAAGACCAAAGAACTTCATGAAGTGTATTTGCCAAGGGTACAGGCGAAGTAGAAAACTAATAATTTCACTAAGAAATTATGTCAGAACCTATCTTTAGCCACCAATTAAAACAAAATTAAGTGAACAAATCCTCTGTTACTTTATATACTACATCTTGGCTATACTGTGAACCATTGTGGACAATATAAAGCCTCTATATATGACAGACTCGGATATATGTGCCTTCAAAGTACCAAAAAAAAAAAAAAAATGGAATTTTACAGCATTTTTCAGGCTTATATTTCATCATGTGGGATGACATATACAGCAAAGTGCTATATATCAAATCAAAGAAACATTTATCTTCTTTCATTTGATGTCAAACTCATCTAGCTTCCATGAGGCCATCTGTGTCGAATTAACAATTTTAAAAAAAAAGACATTTTTACCACTTGCAGCTGTGTTTATTACATATAAACTACAGGGTATATACAGGTAATCACATGCATTCAGTTGCAATGTTTGTCATCATAAACTCACCACAGCATTCACAAAGTTTTGAATAAGGCACAATGTTAAAAGTTGTGTCTCTCTGAGAATTGTCTAAAAGCATCTGAAACTTTCCTTGCTGATGGCTCAACAAGTTGGTATGTACGTCCAGTTCAAGTTGTCAAGCCTTCAATTGAGACCAGAACATGATTGATTGGTACCCAACATTTGTCTTGTTGCCTTGGCCATGAAAAGGACCTTGCTGGCCCTTTGGGACGCATGAAATCAACTAGAACATCTGTATCTGTAGCAGCATTTGAAACTTCTAAAACATTGCCCAGGTACCAATGCCGATCGTACACAGCAGCAATACACTGTCCAGGATGCAACCCTACGTCTATTGAAAAATCTTCTGTCTCACTGATTCTAAAATATGTTTCTGTGTTCTCTCATGAAATTCTGCTTATCTTTATTCTTTTGTGGACACAAAATGGATCTTAGCATGTCTTCTGGAGAACTGTGAATTTATACAGCAATAACTTCTTGTGACAAAAACATACAGTCATAATTTTTGTCACAGTAGTATTCTGTGAACCACATCTTGCAAACAGAAGATTTTTATCATCAAGAGCCCAACTTTTCTACAGTAAGTTGTCTTATGACATGGATTTTTTTTGTGAGTCCCAATTGAACAACATTCCAATGGAGCATCCATCCTGGAATCTAACTTCACAGTTTGTGATCTTGAGGTGACCAACTGGTGCTTCTCCTGAGTGAAGTCCTTTTATGCTGTAACCATATACACCTATGTCATAACTGAAACAATTTGGAGGTCCAGCATCATTTACAAAACCAGCGGAAGTCCCAATATTTCAAAACTATCTGAGATGAGGAGATGTTGAAACCACGGTGATTTCCATGCTCAGCACTTGGATATGAAGAGATACCATGAAGGGGAAAGGACAAAGAGCTCGGATAACACAGATTGAACTGTGTTTGAAAATACCGTGTCATGAATGGTAAAAATGCCTTATGTTTGATGGCCAATTAACTGCAGAAGGATCCATGGAAGCAAAATAAGTTTAGTATCAAATAAAAGAATAGATTTTGCTCTTTCATTTGACATATACATGTAGCACTTTGCTTTGGGACCTATCCCACATATTGAAAAATGGATATGAATATGCACATACATTCCATTTTTTCATATTTGGAATGCCCATAAAGTTTTAAGTCTCTTCCTCAGAGATGCTTCATACTGCTCATATTGGTCCACAGTGTAACAGAGCTGAGGTACAAAAAGTAACAAGGGATTCATGTGCACAGTTTGTTTCAAAATGGTGCCTAAAGGTAGGTTTGGAAACACATTTTGGGTGAAAACAGTGGTTTTCTACTACATCTATATACCTGGCAAATATGTAAAGTAAATTAATACTCTTTCATATTATATCAATTTCATCCCAAAAGATAAAGAAGTCCTGAAAATTTGAGATGTCTATCTATTCTAAATCAATTTTTATCAGCCCTTCAACCTGCCCTCATAAATAAAAAGTTTGTGAAATTAGGACCTACCCCTACCTGTTAAACAAGCCATATCTTAAAAACAGTTTTAAAATTTTGACCTGAAATTCTTCAAAGCTACCTAAAACATGATACACTACACACATGCAAAAACGCTTTGAAATCTCAGGGGGTCACCCGGGACCACTGGTTGAATTGAAATGGACTGACCCATCAATCCAATCTCTATATTGCATAATATTGTAGGTGGCCACACCAATATCCAAAGGGACCTAGATTTTCATACACCCTGTAAGTCCTGAAAGTTATATTGGGCTAACTTGAAAACTATGGATGGTATCGCAGTCACACAATTTTCACATTTTGACACGTATATTACATAATACTACAGGTGGGGCCACCAAGATTGAATGTTGATGAAGATTTTCATACAGTTCATAACCTCTAAACTTTTATATGGGCCTAACTAAAAAATTGTGTGGTTCAGAGCATTCATGAGATGACCCCTAAATTAAAACTGGCCATTTGACTTTGACCTTTAACTGTGATTAAAAAGCGTTACGTTCAGAATATGTGCCCCACATCCAGCTTTCCATACATTGTACATGGTCTGTTTGTTCAAAACGGGTAATAACTTTTCAAGTTATTGATGAAAAACAATACATTTGGACAAGCGCCAAACTCCATAATAACTGGGTCATGTTGACCAAAAAAGTAGGTCATTAAGTACAGTTTATGTACAATGTAACCAACCGCAATTTTGATCTGGAGGCTTAATTCTCTCGGCCATTGATGTCCTCACAAAAATAAGTCAAGGTAACTTATATTACATAACATTCCAGCATTGGACATGGTCTATATATCCTATAAATTTGACAAGTCTAATCCAATCACTTTTCCAAATATGGAATCTTACATCTTAAAACACATTTTGGTTCATAATTTCCGTCAAATTATAGGTGGCCCCACTAGTGTCCTTAATAAGTCAGATTTTGGCCTCCCACACAATCCCACCAAACATTAAAGATATGAGAGTGTTCACAAGATTTTCACATTTTGACCCCTTTATTAGACAATATTGTAGGTGGCACCACCAATATCGAGAGGGACCTAGATTTGCGTACATCCTGCAAGTCCTGAAAGTTGTATTGGGCTAACATTAAAACTTTTAAAGTTATCGTGCTCACAACCCAAAAGTTTATGGACGGACATGAGCGATGCTATAAGCCTTAGGTCAGCAGAGATAGAAACTGGAAGATACTTGGTTACATTAACGTACATGTATATAAATGAAGTGAACATGCCAAAGGGAGTAAAAAACACCACACATACCTCAGACAGGCAGCAGTACTCAAACAACACATCGTCCCACTGGAAGTCCTGGATCTTTGTAACAGCCTTCTCTCCCTGGTTGAATTCAGATTTAGCAATAGCCACGTCTTTCATCACAATCATCCCTGGCAAGTGGACCTTGCCCTGGCAGATGTCTTGGAAGCGTTGCCTGTGTGCAAAAACCTAGCATAAGCCCCTTTATCACTATTATTATTACACGTCTGTCAATGGAGAAATTAAAATACATATAAATGGCACATCAAAATAGATTAGACAAAGCACCATGTAGAAACGAAATCATAAACTGAATAGATAAGACAAGACGTTTGTAAAACAAAGATGCCCCCCTACCATCATTATATTCACCCTCATTATCCTGCTGACAGTACTAAATGGGGCACTCATGACCTTGGGAAGTGGATGCAGAAACATCATTCACTAAAATGGCCTTGTGAACTTGGACATTTGGTCAAGGTCACCATTCTTTGAAGCTGATCTAGCCCTCATAGAAGACTATTAATATCTACAAAATACAAGCTTAGGCTCAAAAAAATCTGCAGATATTCAGCAAAAACCATGTTCAGTAATGTGGCTCTGTGACCTTGGGATTTGACTCAAGGTCGCCCATTGATCTAGCTCTTATAGAAGGCTATATTCCTGTGCAATATTGAAGCCCTAGGTCAAAAACATCTTTAGTTATGTGGAAACCAAGTGCAATAATAGGACTCTAAGTGGTGACCTTGGGAATTTGGTTAAGGTCATCATCTTCTAAGCTGATCAAGCCCTAATTGAGGACTATTACCATGTGCAATATTGAGTGTCCCAACTTAAATTCTGAGTTACAATGCAGAAACCAAGTTCACTAAAGTGGCCTTGTAACCTCTGAATGGATGTCAACATCCCCCATCTTCAAACTTGACCTAACCCTGGATAAGGACTATAATCCTGTGCAATATACAAGTCCTATCATTAAAAACTTTTCTAGTTATCATGCAGAAACCAAAATTTACCACTAACGGTACCTCTGTCACTGGAAATTGGGTCGAGGTCAACCACCTTCATACTTCACCTAGCTCTTATATAAGAGTATATATCTGGGCACTATCCAAGTCATACATGTATCTCAAAAACTTCTTGACTTATGGTGCAAAAAGCACACTTTTTCTACTGACAGACCAACCCACTGACCAACATGAGATAAAAGGTAAAACCAGTATACAAGGAAACATAAAATAATTAAAACTTCAAATCAGGTCTGCAGCTTGACCAGAGACCTCTCCATACAGTTTAGATCATTAAGGATAGGTTATCGGATTAGCAAGGTCCAACAGTTGACTTATCCAGGCATTTGTTCACGTGAGATGGGCGAAGCTAAAGCCTCGCCCATCACACGTGAACATGCCACGATAAATCAACTGTTGGGCCGCAGCCAATCCGATAACTTTTTTTTATTCCCGGCGCATCTCATGAACCATGCCCTGATCAATCACCTATATTATATATGTACAGTGTATTGTCCTTGTAGCCAGACCACAGAACCCCATTTCTGGGCATGTGGCGTATTAGTAAAGGTCAGCAATACACTGCAACATGCCACGCACTTCAAATGTAGCTGAACTGTACAGAGAATCTGCACATTTTGTGAAGACATGGTAGGCCTATCCGTTATAAAACTGCTTGGTAAAACTGCACCAGGCACAGGGAAATTGTGGTCAAATGTGAAAAAAATTCCGCAAAAGACCGATGCTGCTATTATTAAACCCAAGAGTGAAACTGAAGGTGAGCAAATCGACACAGTTAAATTTGCAGTTACGTTTTTATTTCAGACAAAACAGTTGTTTTCAACAATTGTACGTCCAACCTCAGTACATGACATTGACAATGATACATTATACAATCATGTAAAACAGTGTCCGCAACTGTGTTTTGAATTGTTAATCAGCCAGTAATCGGAAAAGTACCATTGAACACGTTTGATGATGGAAAACAGGTCAATTCATTTTTTGAATAAAAAAACAACAACAAAAAAGTTTGTGGAATTTTGCCATTGCCAGCCTGTGGCAATTTATTTCCGATCTGTAAATCTGTAAAAATGTTGCCATGTTCATGAATGAAGGTAGGGTTGGGTCACTTTGAGCACGTGCTCACCATTCAACAAAAATATCTTTTGAAAGGCGTTGTTTATCTTTAACTTTTGCTCAGCAGTCAATCAGATAACAGGGCTTCAGACAGTCTCGATGTCCAAGATATCAGACAGTCTGGAGCACCGAAAATCAAAGCGTTTTTGCCGCAAGGGGAAATAAACTGTACAGGCTGGAGAGAAACAGGATCCCAGTACATGTAAGCCCTCTGAATAGACTGGACCCCAGCTGTATGCACATGTATCCTCACCTCACCTTTTTTTAATCCGCCTTCCCCTCCCCCATTACCACTCTTTCCGAGTGACAACTTTGTGAACAATGTATCACCAACACTCATCGAATTGTCAAGCATATGATGTGTTTTTTCTTTTTTTAAACATAATAGTTGCTGGGTTTAATTATAATTCAACCCATGTAACTAAATTTCCATAAGTGTAGTGTTGCAAATGTGACCTCACTTTCTCTAAATACTAGTACAAAGTATAATTACATTATCTACACAATAATCATGTGTATTAAACCCACATTCACAAAATTACAAACAAATCAATAACAAAAAATATGAGGCAAGTAGCCATGGAATGGCAAATGCAGGTTCAACCGGTTTCAATACTATGTGTATCTTGTCAGGAACTGTTAAAACAAACAAACAAACCAATCAATAAAGAGTTAGTATTGATACTGTTGTATTATCATGATTGTATTTTTCGAAAAGGTAAAAGCTTTATGCAGTCTGCAAATTTTATTGGCACTGCATTGAAGTTTACAGTTAATGGACACATGAACACAAATAAGATGTTCATTTATCTACTTAAAATTCCTCATGAATAACCATCATAACAAAATCTACATTATCAACAGAATATATCTGGTGCAGCATATTTTGCATTTTATCATACCTGTAAACTTCCAGCTTGTCCCGTGACACACAGTTTTTTATCACAAGAAAACCATTCTTTTCGTAAAAGTCTCTCTGCTCCTGGGTTAGCAGTGGATTGTCCATGGTATAGTTACCGTGGCCAGTGCTGTGGATGGAGGTCACACTGGCACCCACCCCAGAGCATGGACTGACCTGTGCATCTCTGGTCAAGGCATTTTTGCAGGATAATAATGATAATACTGTGATCTTGAGAGCCAAGGCTCTACACAGCATACTACTGTGATCTTGAGAGCCAAGGCTCTACACAGCATACTACTGTGATCTTGAGAGCCAAGGCTCTACACAGCATACTACTGTGATTCTGAGAGCCAAGGCTCTACACAGCATACTACTGTGATTCTGAGAGCCAAGGCTCTACACAGCATACTACTGTGATCTTGAGAGCCAAGGCTCTACACAGCATACTACTGTGATTCTGAGAGCCAAGGCTCTACACAGCATACTACTGTGATCTTGAGAGCTACACGTAAGGCTCTACACAGCATACTACTGTGATCTTGAGAGCCAAGGCTCTACACAGCATACTACTGTGATCTTGAGAGCTACACGTAAGGCTCTACACAGCATACTACTGTGATCTTGTGAATGGGAGACAAGGCTCTATACAGCATACCAGTCTCACTGAATATTTGGGACCCTGTGCCCATCTGTTCGCCGAATAGATGGACCCCAGGCCAAAATATTCAGGCCCCCAGGGGCCCAAACATTCTGGAATATTTGGGCCCCCTTTCATATTTGATTTTTGTTGCACTTCATGAGACATCTTAAGTTAACTACAGTTGTAACACTGATGATGTTAATAGTGCAATATAGCAAATAGGTCGTTACAGTAGCCTAAAGGTAAAAGGTGCTGGTCACAGTGTTTTGTCAGCTCAGCAAGAGAATAGATTCAGCGCAAAATGTAAATATGTAGTCCTGAATCATGTGAATGGCATTATAATTGAAGCTGAATTATGACCAGATGACTCGATCCTAAGTTTAATTTCTCAGAGAAAATGGGAAATTTAACTTTGATGCATGTATGTTTGGGATCTGAGTAAAAAAATTATAATCGGACCAGTAATTTTCATGAATAGCTGAGCTAACCCAAACTACATGTACATGTACTTCTGTAAAATAGCTATAAATGACTTTTAATTTCCAGTTATGTAGATTAGGGCCAGGTTATCAGACAATTTGTCAAAATCAACTTCGCCTTATATTCACTTCGTCAGAGGTTAAAATTGGCGACTGCTTGAATGGTCATGATGACAATATATCGAAATCAATTTGGATGTCTGGTCAAACTGGTCAAGATCAACTTCGGCACAAGTTCATCTCGTTGCTTGTCAGTTTGACAAGCAACGAGACCACTTTACATATAGTTGAACTCTCCTCCAGCTTTAGACTCACACAACAGGTTTTTCTTAATTAGTTGGGCACAAAGCGCCCGAGCCAAGCTTGATTAGCACCGCTATTGACCTAATGCATGTTTCCAGAAGGGGCTCACAGATCATGCAGATCTAAAATTCACATTCTAAATGTTTTTACTAAAAATAATGACTTCTTTGAAGCAAATAACATGTAACATACAACTAGTTTAGCTGAATTTTGGGAAAGCCCAAACAATAAAACCACAAATTGATAAATAACAGTGACTTCATCTATGTTTACTACATGTACCAAATGATTGAGCTCTAACCTCTTGAAATTGTTCAACAAAGACCAATATGATAGCAATACTAAATGTTTGTTGGGAATTTTGTCATCAAGTAGAGTTTTATGTACAAGGTAAACAAAGCCAAATTTGATCTGAAGGCTCAATTTTCTAAAGTTGCCATTGATGTCCAAGCTACACCCTGTCATGACAAATTCAGCTCTTTCAATTTTACAGGCCTGGTGACCTTACAAAATTGGTAAAGTCACTGATATTATATAATACACTAGCATTAGACAAGGTCTATGTATGCCATAAATTTGGCTGTCTAACTCAATTACTTTTGGAGAAATGGAATTTTGTATCTTTAAACACATTTTGGCTTATAATTTCCATCAAATTATTGCATGGTGGCGCCACTAGTATCACCTGCAACCGAGATTTTTACCTCCTCCACAATCCTACTAGATTTCATTACTAATGTGTGCTAGATGGGGCACAAGATTTCACATTCTGACCTGTATATTACATAATACTGTAGGTGACACCACCAATATTGAATGTGCTTCATAAACTAGTCGGCCAGGTACTCATTTTTATGCAATAAATATTCCAGAAACATCTGGAAATTTGAAAAACACACAAAAATAAATTGTCCTGTTACTCTGTGAGACACAAATGTTAATTTGCATAAATAATGATAAATTGATTAATGATACAGGGTTAGAACTTCATGGCAAATATAATTGTCTCATACTTCAAGATGTGATCTTTTGAATAATGTTTGATCAGTTTGGTCTGATTATTTTTCTCATAACTATGTCACGGTTATTGTGAAATGCCCCTGCAATTTATAGACGTGATATAATGTCACACTTTCTGGAGTGAAAGCTCCAAAGTACATGCACTATCAATGTGCAATACATGTCTTCAGTCATTCCACATGGCTCGCATAGTGTATCAATAGTTACCTGTATGAAGTTAGGAATACATGTACACATAATAAAGGTTGAGTACTTTGGCGACATGCCAGAAAGAAGACTGATAAACTAAATGTTTCACGTAACATATGGCGCAGGTAAAAAACATGACACAGCACACATGGTAAATGTATATATCTACTTCATCTTGCTTCCCAAGGTAAATAAGGCATGGCTATTTAATATTTTACACAACTTAACATGCTTAAGACATGTTACATTTTCTGTTATGGTGGTGCAGTGTTTATTAAAAGACTGTAGATGTTGCTTGCACATGCCACATTCAAATGCAGGCACTTGATAATCACTGCAACTGGTAACTAATTTTACACTTATAACACTATTGTAAATCTGTTTGTTTTTTTGTTTTTTGTTTTTTTTGTTTTTAACGATCCCAAAAAGCCAAAAGATTTATTTTTGTTCAAAGTGAAGGACTTGGAGTGTTAAAGCACTTTTGTGAAGAAAATTTGCCATATTTCCCCAGGAAAATAACTTATTTGCAAAAGACCTTTCTTGCCCATGACGGGCCTGAAGTTGACAAGTTGGTGCCTTTTTGGCTATCAAGCGGGCTCTGGGTTGTGACGTCACGGAAGGGGGTCATTGTGATACAATGGCAGACAGCCAATAGCAAAAGCATGAGTAGTAGCGATGCAGAGAATAAGCTGGATCTGTTTTAGCTGTTCCTTTTCCAAAGAGGACCTTACTGAGGACAAGGGGGAAGATGTATGGTTGGGAAGGGAGAAGGACAGAGAAATTAAGCCTTACTAAAAGGAGCCATGGACGCGCTTCTAAAAAGGTGACTGTGCTGGTGCAACTGGGACTGAGTCTGTCCCTAACACTGACCACGCCATCGTACTAGCTGCCACGGAAGATCCCAAAAGCTAGTGCTTGGGAAGTTTAGACTAGTAAGGGATGCTTTTCAAAAGTCACTGTGTGAAAATTTCTAATATATAAGTGACTGGCTGAAGCTTAAGTATGCAGGTCATCCAGCACGGGTGCCAACAGGCACTACCGGCATTGTACGCTGCAGGCTATTATTAAAGACAGTGTAAACATAACCTCAAAACTACATGTAGTTGAAATTGAAACCATAAGCCTATGTGCCACAGGTATTTAGTTTCATTCTATTTGGTGATTTATAACAAGGCCTGGAATAGGTGAAGGTAAAGAGTCGTATTGAAAAACATCTGTAAGTGCAGTGCATGCCTCAACGAATTAATAATGACAACTGTAGCATGCCCCAAACTTCAAAGAGGGGAATACATATGCACTTGATCACAGCTGAAATACACATCAAGTCATAAGCCACACAGCTGGAGGTGCTACCATTTTGCCAGTCCTGGTGTGCAGCATACACTGCAACCACACAAGATAGCCTGCCTTCTTGTTTTAAACATATTTTTCATTGGGCGGAGGGGGGGGGGGAGGATCAGGAAGAAGGGCATCGCCCTAAATGAATCCTTTACAGATGAAAAATGAATAAGAAAATGAGGCACTCTATGGCAAAAACAGGGTAGACATCGCTGAACCAAGATAATTGCACACAAGAAAGCACATCAGCGATATAATTAATTAAAGGTCTGCCTGCTTATTATAGGCTATAATCTGGCAGTACTCGGAGACCTAAACTTCAACCAGTCACTTATACAGTGGTCCCCCTCTTATAAGGTCACCCCAAAGGCACTAGAAAAGTGGCCTTATAAGGGGTGGCTTCTCTTGAGGGGTAAAATACAATGAAAATGCCATACTTAGCTTCTCAAGCACCAGCTTTGGTCATCTTCCGTAGTGCTCAGCTACGGCATAATCTCTGAGCACAGACTCAATCAGTCCAGTTGCACCAGCAAATACCGACTTTGTTGTAGCCCCCGACTCCTTCCAACATCGGTCCACCTATGAGTTCAGACTGGACAAGTGGGAACAGTTTCCTGTTTGCAACCCCATTTTAATCCAGTAAGCCATGAGCACACTGACATTCACTGCTGCCAGTCAAAGTTTTACAACCAGAGTCGGTGTAGAAGCTCCCTTCCACAATGTCACAGACCCTTGTGGTCAAACTATGGTAGAAAGTAGCAATGCTTGACCAGTGCGGTCACCAAATGATGCGCAAATGTGCATGATAAAATTGTGAATAAAGTATATGTTGTGTCATCACAAAAACAAATTTGATACAACAGCTCAAAATTATGGTGATTTTCCCCAGGCCATCAACCTGTTACCATGCTCACAACTTGGTACACATATATAACTGTCCCACTCATGCAATAAAGTTATTTTCCTGTGCGCATATGCAAATTTTCTTTGCCAAAGTGCTATAAGCATGATAACACTCCAAATCCCTCACTTTGAACAAAAATAAATCCTTCGGCATTTGGGACCTTTAAGCAGTGCATGGGTACAGGCAAGAGATCACAATATTCCAAATTGCTTGCTACACTTGATATTATTCCAATTATTCAGGTTCTTACACAGCACATTGGTTCAATATATTCACAGAATTTGCAGTAGACAATCTGGGTTGCAACTTGTCTGTTTGTCTTTTATCACACGAACAGGGTCCCCACTAACACTGTCATCTGGAAAATTATATTTGGGCCCTCTGATTGAAATGATCGTGAATTTTAACACATCTTCATAACTGGGCATTCATTACCAACAGTAGCCTCACCCACAGCAATGGAGAGGAGGACGGCATAGTAGATTCCCCTGAATTCTTAGAGCCTTGTGCCATCACAAAAGCAACACCCCTGGCTGACAGGAAACAAGACTCTAACCATGCTAGCGAGCCATGGCTGTCAAGTGTCACTCGGTTTAAACATATTTTATTCACCCTTTTATCAACAGGATTAAAAATGCATATAGAAATATTCATTTTTGTCCCTGTTCCTGCCCAGGATGGGTCAGTGTGTTGCTGTTAATTATAGCGATACAAGTTTTACAGCTTGTTTACATTCCCCTAAAGACCTGAGATTACAGAGAGGGTGGACCCGTACAGTCAAGGTTTACAGGGACAAGTGGCAAGGCCCTGGGACTTGATCTAACCTATGTAGTGAACACTTTGTGGAAAGTGACTTTGATTTGTCAAATATGACGATGTTTAGGATAGGTTTGCACAACAAAGCTACTGCTCTTGCCAAATGCGGTCCCATCACTGGCCAATGGAAGGATTCGTAGAACTGGCCAAATGAGGCATTACTCATAAAACCAGGAACAGTGATTCATTATTTTTTTACAATTAAGCAGGCAGACCTTTAATTAAATGTTTACAAATTAATCTTCAGTATGATTCTGATTTCAAAGCTTGCATAACAGCAAAATATAGGTGTAGTAATTCTTGATTCAACTGATAGAAAAAAATGGGTGGAAAACATGGACAAACAAGGAGCAATCTTGTTATATTCCCAGGTCTAGGGTTGAACAGTCTATAACAGGCTGAATTAGCTGGCCAAGTGAATGTGTATGTCCAACTGTATATTGCGAGGTGTTTAATCCCATAACCAGATAACACTTGTTTGGATAGCTACCACATTCATGCCTCATCTACACAGCTGCCCAGACCAGTGGGCGCCTGGCCTTTCATCTTTTCCAGTCATGTGCCACTGTTTGTGACAGTCCACGGCCAGCTTCCAATAATCGGGTCTACAAAATTCCATCTTATTGTACCTTTGTCACTAATTTGGAGCCAGAAAATAAGTCAGTCACAGGAAAATATTTACCATTGTTACATAATGAATACGATCTGAAATAAAGGATATCATAAACACATGTACTGATGACAATGTATACGGAAATTACTGCCCTCCAATGGTCACAAGGTTACTGCCGGGTAGGAGTTCTGATATTGAAAGCTATTCATAAGTGCAAACTTATATTTAATCATCCATAGACCACACACATGGGAAGGGCAAATTAATTGTTTGTTTAGACTTCTATATACCACAGGCGTAGGCCGCAGCTGTTTCCGTGAATGCTAGAATTTGAAACACAAGACCTGGCCCATCCTGACGCAAATTCCAATCTATTGCATTCATGTTTGTTGTAGTTAAATAAAATCTAGTAATTTTTTATAGGAAATATCTCTTTCTCAATGAATTATCATTGCAAAGACAGCAAGTTGGGATTGTTTGGCTGTACCACAGCTCCACTCCCTGTACATAGTACTGGTGATGGTAGGGTTTTGGCATCCCCACATGTGTGTAAGGCTTAATGATCTTTTCCTCGGCTGCTTCAGCTTTTCTTATTAATTATTATTCGTCGTCATTAGACCACTTACAAAAAAAAACAATTCATACTCTCCGGAATCACTATGTTCTGTTGTATCTGCCAGAACTCTTGGCAAACTGAAGGCACTCTTTCTTACAACACATACACAATAGCCAGCGGGTTGCGTTTGTGACATTACTAACGCTTTCCCAGATCGGGCCATGATCAGAGAAAATTTGAGTGCTTTGGCACATTTTTGGAGCTAAAAAAATACTATTCAAAAATTAAATTTAACATTTTGGTTTTCAGATATCATTTCTGACTACCCTAAACATCAACTTTCTAATTTGTGGTACCCTTTCAATCAAGACGACCTTTACTGATGTATCAGAATTAATCCTTAATTTGAAGATCACTTACTAAAATCTAAAATTAATTCTTAACATTTAATGATGTATCAGAAGTAATCCTTAATTTGACAATCACTGACTAAACTCTAACATTTAATGATGCAGGAAGTAAGGAATTTTTGTTAGTTTTGGTAAGTAACTGGCAGTTAAAGTGGAAGAGTTCAAGTTACAAAATAATTTGGGAAGTATAATAAAAAAAAATGTTATAAATTTTTCTTAGTTTTGGTAAGTGGCTGGCAGTTTAAGTGGAAGGGTTCAAGTAAAATAATTGTCAGGGAATATTATTAGTTTTTGTACATGTCACACAGTTGAAGTGAAAGAGAAGTGTGCTAAGGGATTGAGGAAAGCAAATGTTAGAAAATATTGTTAAATTTGGTACATGTTTGGCTGTTTAAGTGATTAAGTGAAAACACGTACAGAGAATGTGAATGTTAGGAAACAATGTTAGACTAAGTCTTGATTCGTATCGCACAGTTGAAAGGAGACAAATGTCGCATTGGGAAAGTACCTATTAGAATGATCAGGAAATATAATTAAATTTGGTACATATTTGGCACAGGCTAAGCTGTGCAGTTTGTAAAAATGCAGCACAGTACGTCACTGACCACAGATACATGTAGGAAAGTTATTGTTATAAATCACAGACTCCAAGTTCTAAGCTGTACTTCCATGGTAAAATCTAAACAAAGTTGTCTTTTTCTTGACGAACGCAGGTGGTCTGAGCAAGACATTTCACTTCAATTCTGGTGACAAACTTGTAAAAACAATGTTCCTATTCTCAATATAGCAACTCAAAACTATACACAGATAAAGTTCGGAGTGGGTCAGTTGGGCAAACATTTTCTGTATAAGTAAACATGAAATCAGTTAATGAAAAATCTAAATACCTAGGGTGTGTGCAATTATTGAAATATAAAATGTGTGTGTTCTCTGAAACATGTGCTTTTTGTTTAGCACAAGGAATCCAAATAAGCTTTTAGCATCAATTACCCTCATAACTGAGATGCCCAGGAATGGAGCCAGACAACATTGCACAAAATTTCACAGTTCAGAGACTCGTCACATATAAAGATAGATTAGCAAGTTATAATAACAGTGTTTTTGCCCACCCTATCAACAATTGGAACATATCGATAATAGGTACATCAACTATAAAAACATAGTGAATGTAAATGTTAGGAAACAATGTTAGGTTTGGTTCGTATCGCACGGTTGAAGTGAAACAGCTGCCACAACTGTTACTGTCAGGAAATATTGTTCACTTTGGAACATGTCTGACAGTTTACATGATAAAATAAAAACACAGAGAAAGCAAATGTTAGGAAACATTGTTAGTTTGGGTTTGTGTTACACATTTTATGTGAAACAGTTACAGCATTGAGAAAGGTAAAGACTAAAAGCAGGAAATTCACTTCCGTTTGATACATGTAGCTGTCAAACAGAAATTAAAATTGGGAATGTGTTTGCCTGCATGTATTTGGGGGTGTGCCGTCAAGGTTAAAAAACATGTTATTTTAATGGGTGTCAGGAGCACACGGGGTGTACAAACATTCTGTGCTGCATGTGGACATGCAGGTATAGATTTTCTTGAATCTTGCCTGGTTCTTCACGTCAAGCGTGGTTCACGCATCATTAAGCCCTGGACAGATGGGGCTCAGAGTAGACAAGAGAAAGGCTCTTCGTCAAATATTTGAAAAAAATCCCACATAAAAAGTTAAAATAAAATCCCTCCCCCGCCACATAATTTAAAAAAAAAAAAGTGATGATAAATAATATATATTTTTTATAATTATGGGTCCTTAAGGACAGGTTAGACACCAAAAAGCTTTGCATGGATGATTGTGAGATTTCAACAGTTTTTATACGATGAATGTCCTTTCTATTAGTTGTCAAATTTAAAGCTTTTAACTAAAGTAGAAATATGAGAAAAACGCCGAAAACCACACAGGCATGTAAACATCAGAATGTCCATGTGTCATTCTTTTGATCTTCAACCGCCAAACGGAACAATGCCACCCGTCAATCACACAAACAGCCTGGCTGCAGGTAGCAACTGCCCATGGCAAAAGGAGAGTGGTATCATAGCGGCAATGTGAAATAAGGTGGCATGCCGCAAGTATGTTTTTGGGCAGGGAAAAGATGCAAACATGCTAATATATCACAGCCTTAGTGGTTTACTTTATAGTTATCTTGCTTGTTTTGCGTTCTAATGAAGGGAGACTTTAAATGCTCAAGAAGAGTGGGAATTGTCAGACGATGTCTCTTCAAACTTCAAAGGCGGTGCCGCGATGGATTACCCCAGTGGTCCTTCACACCAAAGATAGGTGGGAAAAAAACTGGCACCTTAATCAACAAAACCCACATACATAATAATATTCTATCGAAACCCAGGGATGAGGAAATAAAAGTACAAATAAACACCTCGAAATAAGCATAAACGTGAACAGCAGAGAAAAACGCACACAATAGCGTTACAAAACTCAGGTTGCAAAGAAAAATGAAAATCATTGAGAAAATAACTGCAAAGTAATGAAAAGCTAACTAAGTAAAGTGTACAGACAAGTCTAACAAGCTTACTACATAAACTATACAGATAGGAGTAAATACAATAAAATACTATCCCTAAAAACGGGATGAAGAGGTAGGGGGCAGAAGACTAAACCCGCCATCCGTGCACTGACCACAAGCGGCCGTAGGCCGCCCACCGAAGCAAGGTAACACAACTTTCGTTGCCAGGCTTGAGGTCACGAGACCCGAAGGGCTGCCTCAAGGACCTCACACTTTGAAACTAAACTGTGGCTGTCGCCGTTTGACAGATCGCTGAATAATGTTTTCCATACTTCAAAGGCTCTTTTATTCATGTGATTGGCCAAGAATTTATTGACAACCTCACCAAGTGTTAATGAAGGATGTTAACTACGCTTTGTACAAATATCAGCTCAACTTGAGCAAATGGTTTTGTTTTAGAGGCAAATGATCAACATCAAAGGGCTTTAAAGCTTTGTTTTCTCAGAAAGGATAATAGGACGAGAACCCCACCTAAGAATGGTTCTTCCAAGAAAACGGCTGGGCGAAATTTAATCCGGTTAACGGCTTTTGATTCTGTAATGTCTGAACTGCAAAAAGATTCAGCGAGTTTCTAAATTTTGCTTCGTTCTTTTTCTATGAAATGAAGAAAATGAACATCATGAAAATCAAAGGGAAAATTGAAACGTCAAACTTTGAGGATGGATAACAGAAAAACGAAACCAAACATAAAAAATCGCAGGATCGTTTTTGTTGCCAATATGTCAGGATTAAGATGCAAGTGTAATTATGATTTTATCACAAACAATTAGGGACTTATATCGACATTTATGGGGTGGATGCTTTGCAGTCAACTTTCAATTGTTTATTCAACAATTAACATAACAGATACCCAAATATGGGACATACATATTCTTTGGAGTATTGTTGTGAGTGTCAGTGTTCTAGCTACCCAAGCTTCATAGTGGATGTCAAAACTTTGCCAGAGATGTGAACAACTGCAGTCACCTGAACACCCACACACCATGATCTGAGTGCAGAACAGATTAGGCCATGGAGCTGGACAGACATGTTTAACCTGTTGCCAGCCCTGTGACCAGCACCACAATTGGACACTGTCTCTTGTGTAATGAGACCCCGGGGATGACACCTGAAGATATACATATACATAATACATAAGTGTGATTCTCATGGACTAAGAAGGTATAACTTCAATTTACAACAATTGGTACCAGTCTACAGGAACAAACCCTACAGGACAACACAATGTCAATGAGAGACTCTGAGTAGAGATCTGCTCATTTACTTGGACAAATCCTGGAAGTGGAAGAAATGTGGAAAAATCGCTTTACTTAGCAGAGAACTCACTGACAAATTCAGAAACTTTAGTTCCCCAGTTTCGGCATTTTTTTCATTACAGACCATTGGCTAAAATTTTGGAAAGAGGGAAGTGGTGTACATGGTTGTTGTAGTTACATGTAATTGACTTTTGTATCTGTACTGATTTAAAATACTCTATCTGGAATCATATGAAAAGATACTGGATGCCTTTGAGATTGAGTCTTTAATGTTATGGGTGGAGTTTTGTTCACTTGTGAAAATTTCCTGATTCACTGCAGACTTGGATCTAGTATTTAATTGGCGAATCTATATTTTGTGGATGAAAGCAAACAGTGTTTCATTAACCTGTGAAAGTGTATGCATTGTCAGATGATTGGTGCATGCATGGTTTGCAGTTGCATGGTCTTGAACATGAAGCACTCCCTGACCTGCCAGAGCCAGGTTGTTTCACTGGCTTAATTACTTGTTTGTTTGACAGGCTTTTGCTTTACATACATAGTTGATATGTATTTCCACTGGGTCAGTGTCTGCATGTGAAGAAACAGAAATTGATTGTTGGCTTCATACAGTCAGTATGTATGCATAATTTGTTCAGAATGTGTTGGCATTATTCATTCTGGTCATAGCTTAGTCTGATTTGAGCAACTTTGTGTAGCAATCTTATTTTCTTTCACTTTGATGTTCATTTTGTCTATTTTTGATGGACAATTCCTTGATCTGGAGAATTTATTTTACACATGCACAGACATTGCTGATGATTTTCTCTTTTGCTGATACTGGATATATGTACTTCAGACTGACAGAACACTGTATATTAAAGTATACTGTTCAGCCAGGGACCTCCTATTAAGACTATAACACGACCCTGTTCAGCCAAATACTTTGGCTGGAGTAAGTGTATTCCACTGTAGTTAGTTTTGTGGGTCGGTCCACAGACTGATCTACACAATTGGTGGAATTTTGTGTATTTGATACACTTGAACAAAGTATACGTCTTTCATCTATATATATACAGTTTGATTGAAAATACAATCATGGCAGTCATCTTGATAAGTTCTTGTGCTTGATTCAAAGTTCCCGGTTTCAGTGGTGAGATTAATTTGACATGGATTATGCAAGCCATATCTAAGGTCACAAGTGTATAGCACACCAAAAGCACAGTCATGAACAATGAATTATGTATGCAATTTTGATCGGACCTTTGTCTGATTTAATTGCATTACACATGACATGTAAATAATGGTTAAATTGTCATGCAATGTTTTCAGACCTTTGTCTGATTAAATTGCATTACACAAAACAGAAGTCATGGATTACACTGTGAACATTAATTTTTGTACGTGTGGAGAAATATGGAGTGTTCTCAACATGATTTCACCATGGGAGGCAGCCCTTATTGTGAGGAAAAGGGCAGAAGAGGGTGGCATATTAACACCGTACAGCATTCTGTCTACCCAGGGTGTCAGAAAGGACATCATTTACCATTACATGTGCGAGAACAAGATCTCATTTGGACATCCACTGTATGAACAAGGACTTCCTGCATATGCAGTAGAACAATATATATCCAACCAATGGCAGAAGTTTTGTCTTCAAGTTGGTCAACTGCAGAGATATATTTTTCAAACAGACTTCCAATCAGAATTCAGTGGAATAGCAGAACAGTGTCTCCAAGAATGGACCTCTCCCAAATGTAGACAACTTCACACTATAGCTTCCCAACTACCTGTCACCATGAGTTATCTTCAGAACATTTATTTCTCTCATGAGACCATCTTTTTGGAAGAATGTAAACAGATGCTAGAGCAACTTAAAATGCAGAGAGACCATGAAATCGAAGTGGAAAGACAGCAAAGGAAGCAACTGAAACTTGAAATAGAAAGAAACAAGCTGGAGAAATTGAGTAAGCAACACCAGGAAATAGGGAGAGAAATACAGGAAATAAAAGAAAGGGTATCTTTCGTAAAGAAAACTACTGAATTCATTTCTGAATTCATGTTAAAGTGCTGCAATATGATGAAGGGTCAAATGCATGGGTCGTCCTCATATGCATCTTGCAGGTTAGGTGCTACAGGAAATGTATGTGATCAAAGCACAAGGTCAAGTGATGTAAAAAACAGTCTGCAGGATAGACCAGAAGTAAGTAACATCGCTGGATATGATACAACAAGGATAATGGAAAGTGACCCATCTGCTTCCAAGATAGAGATAAATGAGCAGCTTATTGAGGATTGTGTGGAGGGTCACGGAGAAAGCTGTGAGATACCTACAATCTCCAATGCATTTGTGCTGATCAAACACCAGATGATACTACCAGAAGACGGGCAAGGGCATGACACAGTCCCACAAGATAGCAGGGAACCTTCTATTGGGGGCAGCATACAGGAAGAAGGTGGAGCAAAGGATTCATGTGGACAAAATTGTGGAATTGCAGATAAGCTTGTTGGTAGTACAAGACATGTTAATACAACAGACATCCCTGTCACTAATGTGGACAGAAATGGAATTATAAACAGAACAAACAGAGGTATCAAGAACAATAGAATGCAGTCTTTCAAATCCACCAGTATTCATAATGTACATGGAGAAAAATACCAAAGTACCCATTTCAAGTACATCAAGAACAAAGGTTGTAAATTTAAAAGATATGACATAAATATACTGAACCCCAATGAAAAGTATCCACATAAAAAAATTAACACATTAATTTTGTAAGTTACTAAGTACTGTGTGTGCATATATGCATGGTTTGGAGCCTACATCAGGGTCATTCAGGACAACTTTTTAACTTTTGCTGGGTTGTTACATAATGCATGTGACTTTTGTGCACCGAATATGGCTTCTGACCACCACTCCTATTGGATGGCTAAAATGACCTGATGTTTTCAGTGGCTTTAAAAAGGGATGTTCAGCCAAGAAAAAAGCCAGTGGTCTCAGGTGTGTTGAGGCGATCATGCCGCGTCTGAGCCAAGGTCAAAGACACCATGCTTTGGGGCTTGCAGAGGGTGGAGTCCCAATCACTCAAATCGCACAAAGAATGGGGTGTACTCGGCGCACCATCCAACGACTAATTGAACGGCAACAAGAAACTGGATCCGTAGATGATCGGCCTAGGCCTGGCCGAGAAAGAGTGACAACACCTGGCCAAGACCGTCACATCCGGCTGATGCACCTGCGAGACCGTTTCCGTACAGCAGCCCAAACAGCCCGTGAGACTCAAGGGGTGAATCACCGTCCTGTCAGTAGTTCTACTGTGGAGAGGCGACTGAGGAGCAGTGGCCTAACAGCCAGAAGACCTTACAGGGGTAACCTGCTGACCCAACCCAGAAGAGAAAGACGACTGCAGTGGTGTAGAGCACACTCCAGGTGGACTCGCCAGCAGTGGAATACCGTCCTTTTTACTGACGAGTCCCGTTTTTGTGTCAGCAGAGCAGATGGCAGAGAACGTGTGTGGCGCCGGACTGGGGAGAGATATGCAGATGCCTGTGTCCGTCAGGCAGATCGATGGGGTGGACCCTCTGTCATGGTGTGGGCAGGCATCAGCAACCGCTACCGGACACCCCTAGTGGTCATTCAAGGGATCCTCAATGCTAGGCGGTACATTGATGAGGTGCTGGAGCCGCACATGGTCCCATTTATGGAGCAGCATCAAGATCTGGCGATCTTTCAGCAGGACAATGCACGTGCACACTCTGCAAGATTAACAATGAACTTTCTCAATGAGAACAACATCAATGTCATGGAATGGCCAGCGTTCTCACCCGATCTGAGCCCTATTGAACATTTGTGGGATCAGTTAGGCCAAGGTATTCAACGGAGGACACCTAGGCCTACTACCCGAAACCAGCTGATCCAAGCTCTGCAGGAAGAATGGAATAATGTTCGCCAACACAGAATTCAAACCCTGGTCAGCAGTATGCGCCGCAGATGTATAGCATGTGTTGATGCTCGAGGTGGCCACATCCCATATTGAACAGAAAAATTTGTGTGACTTTCAATTAGGGCAGTTAATGACATTTTTTGCCTGTAAGTGACGTTAATGTCGGTAGAGCGTGACATTATTTTTACGCCAGAAAAGTGAATGCTTTGTTAAGTTCTAAGCACGTCTAGGTATGAAATGTTTCAAGTATAAACAATAAAATACTTCAAAATTGGCATGTGGATACTTTTCATTGGGGTTCAGTATATTAAAATGAAGCAAAAGTGTTTGAAAGCTAGTTGGACAAAATGTCATGGTTCACAATGGACTTGGGAAGAACCAAGGCACTACATCAGACCACCAAACCTGATCGATTCAACCATTAGATTGTTTCCGGTACAAGGCTCTATAACCCCCCAGTCTGATGGTAGTTACAAAGACTGGATTACAATGGTAAATTTGCATGTATCTGGCTCAGGTCAAAGCTGTAAATAATACAAATTAAATGATTAAAAGTAATATTTGTTTAAAATACTTTTTTTTTGTGTCTGAGAGGGTTGAACAACACATGGGCCTATGGGAATTACAGAGGCTCCAACGGATCTCGGAAGAGATGCAGGGTCCACTAGGTGGGACTGGTAAAAAATGTAGATACAATAGCAGACAACATTGAGGCTTCTGTGTTAAAAGTTTGAGCAATCCCACTATCTACTGCATAAATAAAACTTGTTAAAACATGAAAGTGACAAGTCAGAAGACTGGAATAAAGAAATGAAGTGGGGTGGCCTCTGCCGACGCGTTTCGGGGCTGTGCGCCCCTTCCTCAGGGCTATTGAGGCTCCCCAATTTATTGAACGATTACAGAGCTAAAGTGCGTGATTGAGGCTTCTCTAAATGAAAATGTCGCATCATATTTGGAGTTACGTTCTTATTGTTACGTCACACTGTCCTTTGGCGGTGTTAATTATGATGTTATTCTGCAGCGGGCTCTGCTTCTTTTATGGTTATTGATATTTTGCATATATGGCTTCTTTACACAAATTTTGTACAGGTATTAATGTCTATTGAGTGTCCGGACATCTTGTCCTTTCCTCACATGTCGCACTGGCCATTTACCTGGAAAGATGTGAACAATATTAATATATACACATCTTTTACCCCTGCTTAAGGATCCCACTATCTACTGCATAAATAAAATGGGGACAGAATGGGGACACTGACGTATGTGTAATGGAATGGATTTGGGATTATCACTTCTAAGGTCCTGGCGGTGTCCGTAAAATCTTTTGTTGATAGTTTGTGACGTTTGGAATAGGGCAGAAGCCCAGACCTTTGTTAAGTACTGAAATTTCATGTTCATTTAGAATCTTGTCTGAGAGGTTGACGATGGCGTTCTCCGGGTTTGTGGTGGTCTTCTGTTTCCATTTCTTCCATTGTTGCTTCTTATAGAATCTCCTGCCCATTTGTTTTCTCTTTTGGTTTTGAGGCGTACGCTTTCAAGTGTTTTTAATTTAGCTAAGGTTTCCCTTATGTGTCTGATTTCCGCTTCCTCCGTGTCACTGTTTAGAAGTGAGTAAGTATCTCAATTTACAACAAATCTCCCATCATTAGTTACCGCAAACCACGATCGCTAAGGAATCTACTAACACGTTCTGACATCATAATTTACGGTATTCAAAAATTTTCGGGACGTGACAACGTAACCCGTACCACATACGAAGCAGCTTGGATACATGAACTTAATACGGTAAACCCCGCAGGCCTAAACAGTAGGAACGAAAGATGCTGACTTGCAAATTTTGCACGAAGTCGTTTAAACACGCATCTTCGCTAAATCGTCACATAAGAATGCATAAGGAGAACAAAGTGAGGCTGTCATGTTGTTATTGCAACAGAACATACGGACGAATGGACAATTTTAGGCGACATTTTAAAATTCACCAAAAGGACTTTGTCGCCCCCAGACGTTTCATATCTAGGGATGAAGCAGTAAAACCGGACAAATATGTCCGCCCCATCGAGGCGAGGACGACAGGGTCGATCTTCAGAGTCGTCCCAGGAAAACAATACCAGAGGCCTTCCCGTCGGATCCCCATAATACAAAATCCGCTCACGTACAAACCGGCTTTTTATGCAGAATTTATTGGACAAGCCCTGCCTCAACCTTTTCTGTCCATCCTGAGTGGCACACAGAACTTCTCAAGACAATCCCACCAGATTTAAATGACTTATATATTTCGGATGACGAATATGAAGGACCCCCCACCCCGGAAGCCATAGATTAACTTTTTAACATTTTAAAAAATCCTTTAGCAGGGGTAAAAGATATATATATTAATATTGTTCACATCTTTCCAGGTAAATGGCCAGTGCGACATGTGAGGAAAGGACAAGATGTCCGGACACTCAATAGACATTAATACCTGTACAAAATTTGTGTTTAGAAGCCATATATGCAAAATATCAATAACCATAAAAGAAGCAGAGCCCGCTGCAGAATAACATCATTAACACCGCCAAAGGACAGTGTGACGTAACAATAAGAACGTAACTCCAAATATGATGCGACATTTTTATTTAAAGAAGCCTCAATCACGCACTTTAATAGCTCTGTAATCGTTCAATAAATTGGGGAGCCTCAATAGCCCTGAGGAAGGGGCGCACAGCCCCGAAACGCATCGGCAGAGGCCACCCCACTTCATTTCTTTATTCCAGTCTTCTGACTTGTCACTTTCATGTTTTAACAAGTTTTATTTATGCAGTAGATAGTGGGATCGTTCAAACTTTTAACACAGAAGCCTCAATGTTCTCTGCTATTGTATCTACATTAAAATACTTTGACTGAATAGATCTATTCTGATAGGTGAGAATTTTCTTAAAACTAATACATATACATAATGGGTCGGATTTGATCTGACTGGTCATGAAACATACATGTATGTAACTATATGCTATTGAAATACAGAGCTGACCATACTTTGTATAGGCCTACGTGCAAGCAGTTTATGTACTTCTTGGATACATTATTGACTGTTAATTGTAGTTTCTGGGATTTCCTAAGATTACTCTACTTTGGTCATGGTATTGACTTCAGGGTATTTTTAGGATCAATTTTGGTTAGATGTGCGGCTTGCTAAGCCTGCTGTTCCTAATGTACAGACTTCACTGAAAGATACAAGGTCTGCTTTGCAGGCATGACTTGCTGCACATTCTGATCTGACATACCGTTGCAATTATGTATATAATATCAGTTAAAGTGCAGTTTTTTTTCATTTTTGGTCTGGAAGCTGATCAGTTGACTGTATTTTCCACGTGTCTTAAGTGGTCATAGTAACACAATTTGCAGTTTTTAGTGAAACTTTTCCAATTTCCTGTTGAATTACTTTGCAATCTTGGAGATGCTGCCATGGTCTATGGGAAAGGCATATTTATACCTTCTACTCTATCGTCTATTGTGACGGTGTTCTGCTTTCTTGTGCTTGATGTACTTGGCAAGAAATGTTACTGTCATACATGGGGTCACATTGCACCAATGGACATAGGCATCTATAAATGGATTGTATTGATGGCAGCTTGGTTGGACCAGCTGATGAAATGTACATTTGTTCACCTGTGAACAGTATTGCTGTGTGAGCATCCCTGAAAATCTGGTACATGTATTTTTTGGTTTGGTTTACCAAGGATTCCTGAGGATCTGTATTGTATTTGTGTCTTTTTGCCCAGAACCACTTCCTAGTAGTCAATATCCTATTCTGCAGTTCAAACTCTTTACTCCCCATAAGCTAACCTGTCCCTGTCTAACCTGCATACATATGGAATTACTATTGTCTATATTGCACACGTTCCTCTGTAAAATTTTGACATAGGCTGTATATTATACGTATCAGCCCAAATAAATTAAAGGGTCTTCAGCGGGTAACTACTCAACATGTTTCGTATGTCATGTATGTCTTTGGTATGTTTTGTCAGTCGTAATTCGTTCAGTATTTAAGGATTGTGTTTGTTGTACATTATATGTTGCCCATTTTTACTTTTCACTTAGGTCTACTTTTTGTGTGTAATGAGGGTGCCTGTGATTTTCTTCAGGTATTTTTTTCCTCTGTGCTGTACATACTATTGTGTGATGATATTCAAGGTCCCTTTTGTGTGGAGAGGGAGAGGATGTTAATGTCATATGGTTGGATTGCTGGTTTATCTCTCGGGCAGTCAAGTTGGTTTTTAATTTTTGATGTAGGGAGATCTTTAAACCGCAACCCACTCATTACATGTACACCATCCATATGATTATCAGAAAATTTAAAAATGCCATGGTCTTATTTTTCAAAAAGGGGAAGAATGTTGTGAGTGTCAGTGTTCTAGCTAGCCAAGCTTCATAGTGGATGTCAAAACTTTGCCAGATGTGTGAACAACTGCAGTCACCTGAACACCCACACACCATGATCTGTGTGCAGAACAGATTAGGCCATGGAGCTGGACAGACATGTTTAACCTGTTGCCAGCCCTGTGACCAGCACCACAATTGGACACTGTCTCTTGTGTAATGAGACCCCGGGGATGAGACCTGAAGATATACATATACATAATACATAAGTGTGATTCTCATGGACTAAGAAGGTATAACTTCAATTTACAACAGTATGACGAGTACACACATATATGATATATTATCCTAACGCAATTACATTTTGATCTAGGATTGACTAAAGTGGGATTTATTTTTGATGTCTTACCTGTCCTTAATTTAAAATGGCACAATTCTATGCCTATTGCGTATTGGTCACTTGGACTTGCCAAGTTGGTTTAAGGCTTAAAGTTATCAGTTAAACCAAATCCAAGTGATCAATACGCAATAGCCATAGAATTGTGCCATTTTTCAAGGACCACTGCTGCTACTGGCTGCCACATAGACATAGCACTAAAGGTGAACGGCACAAAATTTTCACAAAGGATACACCAACGCCGTTCCCGTGCCGGGCTGTCTTGAAACCTGGGCTCAAGTGGCGAAAAACCGTCTGCACTCTCTCCGCCATGTTGTTGAAGTCTGACAGCTGGGGCCGACAGCAGGTCACAGTCCAGAATTTAGCAAAATACAAAGTTGCGTATCGAAACTGGAATAGATGTTTGTGGTTCACAGTCAGCGGACGCAGAGGATAAAGAACATTTTCTTTTAAGATTCAAAAGGTTTGAAACCCAGAGAGCTAAAATGCTGAATATTATCAATAGTGAATGTTTAACTTTTGTTAACTTAAGTGATCCTGACAAAGTTGTATATTTACTGACCGCAGAAGGCAATTGTATCAAGGCTGTGTCTGAGTTCTGCTATGATTGCCTTGAAGCCAGAAACAGTGTGTGTTCAACTTAATTTAATTTTACTCCTGAATAGATATGTAGAACTCTTGTATTAGTCATTTTTGATAGAGACTGTAAACTTACAAGTTGTTGTTGGCTCGGGGCAAGGTGCCCACAAGTTTTATACAGTGAGACAGGTGATTTTATTTTTGGTGGGGGGGGGGGGGAGGGGGCTCAGTAAATTATTGTATTTGATACGTAATGGGGTACATCTTGATGTTCTCACCCCTTTTCATCTATGTAGTTAGTTAAATTGTTTGTTCTTTTACACCTGTACCTGCCAGATGCACCTTGTACTACACTGTATGGCATTTGGCCCCATCAGGGGCGTGAATGAGGAATGAAGTATTATTATCACAGCGCCTTCAGCTATGATCAGTGGAAGAATTCTATAAAAGGAAGAAGACGGTTTACCCAGATCTGTGTGACCTTGAAGGAATAATTCCATAAAGGTGTGATTAGTACTTTTTGACCACAATTGTGTTCGACATTGTTGACCATTCGGTAGTTTACTTGTATTCTTCAACTATTTTCATTCTTGACGAAAATTTCAAGTTGATAAAACTGATCATTGTCATTGACAAAATTGTAATTCCCGAAATGGAATTCAACAATGTGTCCATCAGTGGTTTCTCACAACCAGACAGTAGAGTTGTACATTTAGGACATGTAGTCCTTGTCATTAGCTAAGTTCCTTGGGTTGGTTGAGAGATTACAAAGAAAGAGTCAGTGAAACACTGAAACTGAAAGATGGTAACGTACAGCATAGAGCTGTATCCATATAATATCTCTATGCATGCAGTAATTGCAAAACCAATCTTTATGTATGATATTACGATATGTAGGGATGTCCATAACGTTAAAAAGAATTTCTTGTCCTTAAATCATGACTCAAGTGGAATTTCTTGTCCTTAAATGATGACTCAAATGCTGCAGTCAACGATCGCCTTGGTGTCTTTTCGTTCCCGTATCACGGCGTTGCGTTTTGCTAGTGACACAACAAGTTTGGAAGCCAATTATCGCTCACACTTCGCCAAGCTTGCATCGTCTGCAAATTGCGATGTCTTGTTGCACTGGCGTACCTCAGCAAAAGTAGCGAATGGCTGATTACATCATCCACAACTACCCCGGTACACGTTTTGTTCCCTGTCACTTTGAAAATTACAATTTTTTAGAAAGTACGAAAATATTGGGGTGCAGCTAACACTTGCTAAAATACAACGAGATACGCCGGTGATATTTGGCATCCTGTGAAGTGTGATAACTGATATGGCATTTTCATCTTCAAAACTGTCAGAGGGCTTCGTCAAAGTCGTTACTTGTGCCAATCGGTTCAACTGTGCTGGTATTTATTTATTTCTTCTTTAACCAGGGGTTTTTATTGTTTAGATAGAGGTGACTTGGACAGGCCCAGGGTCTTGTTAAACATGTAACGTTAGAATAGGCCTACATGATGAATGTAATTGTAAATATTTTATTTAAACATTATATATTCATATCAATTGATGCATGATACAAGTAAAGCATAATGGCTAACAGTATGAAAACTAAACTCAACCAAAAAAGTAAGTCTCCGCTTAGGAAAGTCCACATAAAAAATAAACACATATTTTTGTAATATTTCATATTTTTTATATCCGGTATACACCTTACATTTGGTTTCAGACACAAGTGCAGAACAAATGAATCTGCGCTTCACTGCACAACACTTGAAAACAAACAAAGTCTGTATCACAGGTGCGAAAGATTGTCCATATGGCAATAGCATTCAATATGAACTGAATGGGGCACTGTAGTTGGTATCACAGACTGTGCTTAAGTTTTAAAATGTCACATTTTTACAGGAAGGAAAGAACTAAACTGGTCAGTAGAACGTCTGATGACTTGATGACTGTATATGGTTGACTTTCGGTCAACAGGATGTGTATCCACCGTGATTGTTGACACACTGCTTGCATCGCTTTCTCGTGCTGCAGATCAATTTTCTGATTAGTCTCTGGGGTATATTGTCCCACTCCTCCAAAAGATAGCGTCTTAGGTCTTCAAAGTTTGACTCGGGACCCATCCTCTGGTATACATTTTGCTTGAGGAGCAAGCTGGCCAATCCATTGCCTCCAGACCTTCCTTGGCCAAGAATTCACTAACTTCAGCCACAACATGAGGCCTTGCATCGTCCTGCATGAGGATAAAATTGTCGCCAATGGCACCAGCATATGGCACAACATGCAGTTGCAGGATCTCTGTGACATAATGTCCGGCAGTCATATGGTACCATTCAGAACAAGGTCTGCCTTCCAATGGCTCTTGCCCTGTACACTTCAGATAACCGTGGCATGTTTTAACCACAGATGGAAAAATCCATACCCGACCCTGGGTCCCCATGCTTTTATACCCATGCTTAGTCCAGTTTCTGTCCATATTACACAGGTAAAGTTTACTAAAACAATGACCCAGTGTGCACAAACAAGGACATGCAGGATACCTCACTGAAACCACTCCATTCAAAATAGCCTTTTTGCAAAGTGTGGTTTCTGACTTTGTCTCACATTTAGCACATATGCAGTCAAGCGTGCACTTTCAATTTGCTGGTCTCGACACATGTTGCACCCTAGGGATTATTCTACACGTACATGTAAATACTTGTCAGAAAACTAACCAAATATGAAACATATATATAATTATAACAGCGGAGAATTATTTTTTTGGTTGAGTTTATGTCATAAACATCAGACGTGTATTCTATTATTATTATTATTATTATTACTATTATTATTTCCTAGCTTTACTTAGTAATTTAGATATCTGCATGGAACTGCTCATTTGTTTAGATTTCAGATATAATTAGTAAGGTTTTAGTTAAAATATGAAAGAAAAAGGTACATGAATACACGAATAGTTGCTCCAAAAGGTACAGTAACCCCCACCGCCCAACCCAACCCCACCCCTAACCTGTAATGTATCTTAGACGATTCGAGATTGAAAGTTAACATGCCTCATGA
Source organism: Hermodice carunculata (assembly GCA_964020975.1). Classification (NCBI taxonomy): domain Eukaryota; kingdom Metazoa; phylum Annelida; class Polychaeta; order Eunicida; family Amphinomidae; genus Hermodice; species Hermodice carunculata. Next base: position 60,889,337 of record OZ026622.1, on the reverse strand, counting down.
CGGAAATTTCAGTTGAAGGTTTCCCACTGGTGATCTGTTTATTAAATTCATTTTGCTCTTTAAACCTAGAATTTTCAAAACATTTACATTAAATGTGATGTAATTGATTTGTTATTAATACAGAACTACCCATTAATAGTAATTGCATTGGCTGTGAAATACAGCGAGTTTATAAATAAATAGGCCTATTTTTATTACCGAAAGGGAACAACGTAGATCTGACCAGTTTTCAGGTGTGACGCAATTAATAGCGTGACTCTTTTACGTCACGTCGTTACCTTTGCGTTTTACTTGAAGTTGAAGAGCTGGTTTGATCTATTTGATCTGATCAGTCCGTCAGGTAGGCCTAGTCGGGTCTGTTGTAAGACCAGGCGCTGTAGGTAAATCTGGGGTGGTTTATTATTTTATTATTCAATTTTGGTAGGCCTAATCATGAGTGTTTGGTGTAGTTTCATTATATTTATGTCATGTGGGCTATCTTTTTAAGTAGGCCTATTAACAAAGGAACATCATATTTGCTTTATTCCGTAATACATCAGCTCGGGATGTTTGTATTGGAAATGCAAACATGGTGCCGCCAGTTAGCAGAATGACTTGTCCGGGGATTAATGGCACCGAAACAAGTCTTGCGCTGGTTCCCCACTGATGACCCGATTTTTTAAAGGCTAATAATGCCTAAAACTTTCTTCTAAATTTCAAATTTTATGAATATGATTTGTTCCTTTTATAAATTAATTTGCTATTATGATTTAGAACAATACAGTTTTTCAGTGAATGGTACGGAATAGGACTTTGCTCTTAGAATATCGGACTTGATAGTGTTCAAACGGTACATGGGCTTACAGAATTAGGTTTGTTAAGTTTCTCTTTGTATTAAATAATGCACTACATACTCTACAGACACTTTGGTGGACATTCCACTGTTCTCATGATGCCAAGTTCGTGGCAAAATGTGACTACATAGTATTGTTGTGCTTGCTAAAGTGCAGCATCATGCCACAAGTGGGCACCAACTTGTTCCCTGTGTGTGAAGAGAAATGTGCACACCTGCATTTAGTTTAGTGTGTCTGGATATTTGTACTGACACCATTGCATTTGCCTTCAGAGGTTCCAATATGGTCGTATACACCCACTTGTACAGTAACACCTGCTGTTACAGGACACATATGCTGCCAGTCAAAAGTGGTCCATATAGCAGGTGGCCTTTGATGGCAGGTAAATTAAAATAAGAGTCACGTGTGTTGATGGGTGGTCTTAAAAAAACATACAGGTTTTCATCAGAGGTTATTTTTAACTGTTAGCAGGTGCCCAGCCTGTGCCTCCAAGTATTTGGTAGTTCTATTGAAATTTTTGCCTGCAAAGTAGACCAAATGTTACCATACCCAGCATAGTAGACAAAATATGCAGCTTAGGCCTGCTTTGGAGGCAATTGAAATGTATGTGGGGTTTTTTTGTGTGTGTGTGTTTTTTTTAATGGCTACCGACTTGCAGAATTTGAAAATATTGTCCTCCAATTTTCCACAAATTGGAGAAAAATTGACAATTTTCCCTGATCTTGACAGCAGAAGAAACAACATGCTTATTTACCAGTATAATACATGTACTTCCTTAGGTTGTGGTATACCTCTCCAAATTGAGGTACAAGTTGCACAAATTTCAGAACTTCAAGGGCTTGGACCCCTGGAAACAGGTAATGGCTTCAGCAGCCCCACACCTCCAGCCTACAGAATTTAGTCACACAATTTTATAGATACAGAATTATATCAGCTTAAATACATGGGACCTATGTGTGTTGGTGGCATCTGCCTTCCTGCACACATGCACAATTGCATGTATTTTTGGTATAAATGTAAAGATGCAAGTTTATAAGTAAGAAAAGTATCACAATATTCTTGCTGCATACACTAGTTTTATCTCCCTGTGCAACAATGGCAACAGCTTTCTTTTGGGGGCAGGCTGAGTGCTCAGTGCTTACCCCATTCTGTAGAAATCCATGGACCTGGGACATGACAGGAGTAATGTAGTGCTTTAAGTGAACCAAAGTAATAACATGCTTTATACCCTTCAAAGTCATATTGGCACTTCAGCAACATATGGGGGTTAACAGCTGTTGAAGACCCAATCACAATCATGTTTTGTTGGTCTATACACATTAACCTGATTAATCAGTCCCAAGAGATTCCCCATTTGCTGCACAATGCTGTACATACCTATCATGTGTCTACCTTATTTTCTTTGGCTACAGGGTCGTCCAAGAAGTTCTGTAAGCCATTTTATATAGACAACAAACAGGTGGGCCTTGTGCGGCATGATATCCTGGAGCATATCAAACATTACCCAAAGGTATTCTGCAGTTTTGTATGTGTGTACAGTGAAAGCTGAGCATGGAGAGACACTGCATTTTAACCCATTTCCTCTCAAACTGACTAAAAGTACGTAAGTGGCCAGGTCTGGAAAGTTCCATGTTTCTTTCCTCACATTTTTTGTTTAGGGATAATTTTCATTGATATCAACTGTACAGATGAGACTTAACCAAGAAATTTGTTGTTAACTCAGCCTTGATCCATCAATGGGGAAGGTTTATGACAGGTGTAAATAGGACCACTCAAGCAAATATGGTGGTTGATATTGCTACATATTTTCACATAACAAAGAAGAAACCTGTGGGTCCCTCCAATTATTTATGTACAGTCAAGTATTCCTACTGTCAAGTCATCCCTGACTCCCTCATCACCATCCAACTCATCCCCATGCAAAGTTGTCTCATGGCCAAGTTGAAGGGGGGTGGGGGGGTGGGGTTCGGTACGCTGGTACAGGTAATTATTTTTCTAGAGTATGCAGTACGGAAAATAAAAATCTTTCAAAATGTTGGATTGTACGAAGTACGTAAAACAAGAGGGCTTCCTGTACGGTAAATAAAAAGCCCCAGTACGCCAGTACGGGAAACCCCTTACCGACCCTCCAAGTTGTGCCAATGCTAACACGTCCCAATATCACCTCATCCAATCACCAAGTCATTGCAATATCAATTTGTCCCATTGCCAAGTTGTCCCAACAACTACTTGTCCTCCTTCCCTGGCGTACTCTGTTATATATTTCTTTGATATTAAGTGGGTCATGTGCAAGCCTGGGGGCTGGACAGATGCTATAGTGTATCCTGGTGTTTGAAGCACCAGATACATGGGAGTAGGCCTACATCTGTACAGAAACAAAGATTTTTAAGGTATGGGGCATGTCCCATAGCTTTTTCAAGTTACTGCATAGATCAGCTCTGGATGATGTCACGTGAGATGGTTTTGAAAAATATGCATAGGGCATCAGATGTTTAAACCAAAGTTTGTAACATAGTCATTTACATGTACATGTATGCATTTTCTTCTACTGAACTGAGGCTCGTCTAAACTCTTTTCAAACTGATGAGATTAGCGTGAAAAAAGTTTTACAATCATTAAGGACTAGCTCCACAACTGGTCCTGATGGCATTGGAAACAGTATTTTGAAGAATACCACTCCCGGTATCAGTCCTTCCCTCGCCAAACTATTTAACCATTCCCTGCCCACCTCCTGCTTTCCGGATTCTTGGAAAAAGTGTAATGTATGTCCAGTGTTCAAAAAGAACGACAAGCAAATAAAAAGTAATTGCAGACCGATCTCATTACTCTGCAATGTCTCTATAAAGTTTTCGAAGGCTTAATTTGTAAAGTCTTGTATGAGTACTTTATGCCTTATGAACTATTGACCTCTAGAAATTCCAGGTTTCAGTCAAATGACTCAACAATAAATCAACTTGTCAAAAAAATAATTGATCCTGTTACTTGTGGTAGACCTATAAATACTGACCTTGGAAGAATCTTTGTTTGGGGCAAACAGTGGAAAGGTACATTTAATGCAACCAAGTCTCTAGCCCTCGTTTTCAGCTAAACAGAACAAACCTGGTCATCCACCTTTATTTCTTGGCAAATCTTTAATCCCAGAAGGTTTAAATCAAACCCATCTGGGAATTACCCTTTCTCATAATTTGAAATGGGATACTCACATTACTAGAATCATTGACAAAGTGAGCAAATGCCTAACTTTATTTTTAGACTTAAATACAGATTATTGCATAACACCTTAGCCAGACTATACAAAGCCATGATACGCCCTATCTTGGAATATGGATGCATCATATTTGATAATTGCACGATGGACCTGACAAATTCACTTGAATCTGTATGAAGCGGCACGCATTTGTTTGGGTGCACTTAAACATACTCCTCGTCCTTTACTTCTTAATGAATTAGGTTGGTCAACTTTGGCCAGAATACGCCAATTCTATAAACTGATTCTGTTTCACAAAATGGTCAACAGGCTGAACTCTGTTTATCTTTCAGATCTGGTCCCATTTGATCCCGTTCAGCCAACCTCCCATCTTCGCAACCGCTGGAGTTTGAGACAAATAAATTTACATCCAATCGTTTTCTTGATTCTTTCATTCCCTCTACTATTAAACTTTGGAACGACCTTCTGGACGATATAAAGCAATCTACCTCACTTGCTCAATTCAAATCTAAACTAAATAGTACTTATTTATCACATGAAACAGCCTACTGCAGCAGGAATAATTGATGCCTTCAGACTTGGGAAGAAATCCACTGGTAGGATTTAGGCCTATGTTGGTTAAATGTGAAAATGCAAACATGGCTAAAGAACTGTTATGCATAGTGCCTAAGTTACTCAAAGGTAACCAATATAAAGGCAAGTTGGTGTACATTACGGACGATGTGTGTAAACGAACACAAGAAAAAAGGAAACAGCTTGAGCCTAAACTGCGGCGCCTCAAAGCAGATGGCAAGACAGCCTACATTGCAGGAACAGTAAAACCATTCATCAAATTGAAAGGAGCGGATGGAAAGTGGTCTATTTACAAAGATCAATAGACCGCAGGCCCACACTTTACATATATTTCAGCATTTATTATTATCTTATTCTTTGACAAGGCCATGATTTCACGATTACAGCGTAAACAAAACAATGCATTATGGGAACGTACAATTGTACCCTTGACCCATTAAATTCTTTCTGGATGACCAAAATCGGGAGTTACGTCAATTCAGTTTTTGTGGCAAATTAGAACTAGGCCTAACAATGTTTACAATTCTTTTACATTTCATGTACATTATCTATTGTACTTCAGATGTGTAACAAATTCATGTGTTAATATAGGATCAGGATCGCACGAATATCTTTACTTAGGACTATGCCTGTGGGAAGTGATTAAAAGTAGGCCTATTTGCAATGAAAGTAAAAACTATACGAGGCCTAGGCCTACATGTATTTGCATGCAGATGATGTTTAACATATTTCACAAATCTAAACGACAGTATTGGATGAAAATTTATTATTGTAAATGACAGAAGACAGCATACTTGATCAACTTGGGGGAAATTGAGGATAATTCCCTCATAACTGTTGTAACAGTGGATACTGATGATGAACGTACGTCAAGTGAACCTCCTCTTTTTAAACATTCCCCATATTTTGACATTGATGAGCTTATCAGATTTTTGAGCAACAAACGTGATCAATATACAGTCATAAGTATGAACTGTGAGTCTTTAAATGCCAAACTTGATGAACTGAAAATTCTTCTCGATGATTTAAATGCACAAGGTTGCTCTCCAAGTGCGGTTTGTTTACAAGAAACCTGGTTAGGTGATGAAGCAGATTTGTCGCTATTTGAAATTGAAAATTACACATTAATATCTCAAGGTAAAAGCTGTTCTGCATGAGGAGGACTGGCTATCTATGTTAAAGAATCTTATGAAACCAAAATACTGGACATTTGTCAAAAATCAGACATATGGGAAAGCCTTTTTATAGAAATAACACACAGCTCACTTGGTAAAAAGGTTATATTGGGGAATATTTACGGGCCACCAAGGGACCTGGTAGAAAATTATAGACTTTTTAATGAGGAGTTAACTGTAGTTTTTAATAAATTACAGAGGTTAAATAGTGAGGTTATCATAGGTGGAGATTTTAATATTGATTTGTTAAAAATACCAGATAAACCAAGCTATGCCACATTTTTTGACGCAATTACCGCTCAAGGATTTTTTCCGCAAATAACATTACTGACAAGATTATCTGAGCGGAGAGGAACTATAATTGATAATTTCCTATACAAAATATATAATATAAATAAAAACCTTCCAAGTTCTGGAATTCTGACAACTAGAATCTCGGATCATTTTCCATATTTTATATGTCTTGATATTTTGCGTAAAAAATATGATGAAGTCCCTAAATATGTGCAATCTCGAGCCAGACATAAAAACTATTTGGAAAATTTTTGAAAAGAAATTGCGGAGGCAAATTTAAGTGATCGTATTATTAATAATGAGTCAAACGACCCAAATGAATCATACAACATGATCCACACCACCATATGTAATGCGTTAGACAAACATTTACCGGTTAAAAAGGCAAAATATAACAAATATAAACACAAAAAATCTCATTGGATCACACAAGGTATAATAATATCGATAAAACGAAGGGATAATATGTACAAAACGTTAAAGAGAACCCCTAGAGACAGCAATGAGTATAACATTCTCAAAGTAAACTTGCAGACTTACAAGAAAATTTTACAAACAAATATCAATAACACAAAAAACGCTATTATGAGACATGTTTTGATAAATACAAACATGATGTAAAAAGTACTTGGTCGACAATTAAAGAAATTTTAAATAGAATGAAAAAGAAAAGAAATTTCCCAAACGCATTTAACATAGATGGTCACATTATTACTGACAAACAGGAAATTTCCGATGAATTTAATAAATACTTCATAAAGATAGGACCCAAATTAGCTTCAAAAATTAATGTACCCAATGATAAAAACTTTGTGGAATACCTAACAAATCCAACTCAAAACAAACTTCAGTTTACAAGTGTGACAGATGAAAAGATACTAAGTATAATAAAATCTCTTAAACCTAAAAACAGTTGTGGTCATGACAATTTACCAGTTAATTTATTAAAGTTTATAAAAATAGAAATATATAAAGCAATAACAATCACAATAAACCAAATGATAAGAACAGCAATCTTTCCAGACTTACTGAAAATTGCTAAAGTCATACCTATTCATAAAAAGGATGATACCAAAGTCTTTGAAAATTATAGGCCTATTTCTGTTCTTCCGGCGATTTCAAAAATATTTGAACGGGTCATTTTCGAGCAGACTCATCACTATTTCAAAACAAGTAAACTCTACTATCCAAGTAAATATGGTTTTAGAGAATGCCACTCGACTGAACTAGCGTCATACGAACTTATTGACAGAATATTAAATGAAATGGACAAAGGAGACGTACCTATAAACATTTACATGGATTTATCGAAGGCATTTGATACCTTAGACCATAAAATCTTATTACAAAAACTACACTATTAAGGAATAAAGGACACAAGTCTGAAATTATTTGAAAGTTATCTAAATAATAGGAAACAATTTTTGAGGATTGATGATGTGCAGTCTCGCTTATTAGATATAACGACAGGGGTACCCCAAGGTTCAATCTTAGGTCCACTTTTGTTCATAATTTACATAAATGATATAACAGTGGCATCAAATTTATTTAAATTTATTATATATGCTGACGATACCACACTATGTAGTACTATAAATTTACTGAAAAAACAAGATGAAAACAGTGATTTTTCTCAAATCATTAATGTAGAGCTTGATAAAGTAAGTAAATGTACATGGTTGAAGGTAAACAAGTTAATATCTCTGAATATAACGAAAACAAAATTTATGTTATTCTATAAGCCTTTAAAGAAAGTTTCTATTCCTTCTGTTGAAATAGATAAGGTAAAAATTGACTGTGTGGATGAATTTAATTTCTTGGGCTATACATTAGATAAAAATATGAATTGGGATAAACACATGCAGAAGATTTCTACGAAAATCTCCCAGAAAGTAGGCATTTTAAACAAGCTAAAAAGTTTCCTTTCAATCAAAGTCCTCTTAATCCTATATAACTCATTCATACTTCCACATTTTAATTATTGTCTTCTTGCATGGGGATACAAAGTAGATAGACTTTTCTCTATTCAAAAACAAGCATTGCATATCATAACTAAGGCTGATTTTAATGCCCATTCAGAACCAATATTTAAAGGCTTGAAGTTATTAAACCTTGAAGACATATATAAACTACAGCTCCTAAAATTTCATTACAAATTAAAAAATGAGACATTGCCAGTGTATTTTAGAAACTTACCACTTTTTCAAAACTCAAGTATACATGATTATTACACAAGAGGAAGGGGCAACATATTTATAACTAGAACTTCTCGTCTCTATGTGGATCAGTGTATAAGGCATCAATTGATTCACAATCTAAATGACACACCAGATATGATTAAAGATAAGGTTAGTACACACAGTATCCAGGGGTTTTCAAACTATATAAAAAATTATTATCTTGAAAAATATGAAAATGAATGTCATTTACCAAATTGTTACATTTGTAATTCTGTAAGGTGATTTTTTAAAAGCGGAGTGATTTAGACACACAAACCAGAGACCCAAATAACATGTTCTTTAAAAAATTTAAATGATAATATATATTCCATCAGCTGGTATAGACTTTCAATGAAAATTATCTGTATAAAGATAAATTAAGAGAAATTAAAATGTGGGTGGCTTGTGTGATAGCGGTCAATATATGACCTTAACACAAGTCTCCCAAATCAGTATATGTATATTTTGATATATCTCAAATATGTTTATGTATAATTTGACTCTTTCTGTATCTTGATGCAATGTATGTATTCTGATTTGAATAAAAAGATTCCTGATCCTGATTCCTGTCCATTGATCCTCTCCCAGGTCGCTACTCACACGGCAAAAGATTTCCTAATATTATAATACACAACTACGTTTGGATTGTCGTCTTATTTCTCAACTTCATAGATTAAATATTCTTCTGTCTGCTGCATGTAATTGCTCATGTCCCAATGAGAGTACATACCATTTCTTCCTCGAATGTCCCCTCTTTTCATACCATGGCGTATCCTTATTGAAAATTGTATGCAATATTTTGGCACCGGGAGTCAATCCAAACCTAGTTGTTCGCTTAGCAGGTGATAGAGTGCTTACTTATCTGACATATGGTAATGACAATCTTTCATCAAGTGACAACTTCGATATTTTTGATTCTGTCCAAAACTTTATTATAGGTACAAGACGGTTTGTACCTTGAGTTAGTACGAGATGAATATCATGTTAGTAGACTGACCTTTATTTGTCCAGAGATATTGTTTTGTCCTGTGTGTTTTGTACATGTATGATTGTGTGTCTCTCTGTGTCTACAGAGCCACTCATTTAGTATTATGGTACTTCTTGGCAATCCAGGTGAAATAAATATGTTTTAAACAAAAATTGTTTGAGACAGACTGATGTTTCACCAAAGACAACCAAATCAGATTAAGTTTCCCAGTGATGCAAAATTAACACTATGCAATTGAGTTTGTGGTTTTATTATCTAATCTGCCATGTTTGTTGCATGTGATGTCTTTTGGTTTTGTTTTTGTTTAATTAGCAACCACTGGCAATTAAGTTTATAGTGTACATGTGGTTGAATTGCTTGCTACATGTATATTTCCCTGTTCTCTACCACTTGTATACACTAAGTTGCCACATCATTATTACTTTATCTAAATGTAACATCCTTATCCAGATTGCCTATTCAATATGTATTAAATGGTTGTGTGCCTTGTTTGCATATTAACTGTCATATACATGTATGATCCCTGCTTTTTTTCTTTGCAGTTTTACCACATAAACCCATTTTTACCGTCCATTCCCTTGTGACACCTCCACTTCTTGCAGGATGTTAGCTTGAGCTACCACTTGTCTTTCTGCTCTCTGCTGTTTTTTTCTTTGTACTGAAACTCACACCAATATTTTCTTCGCACCTTGTAAGAATGTATGGGTATCAGCATTGATCAATACAGACTGGCAATCTGCCTTTTTCACGATACATGTACCCGGTAAGTTTCACAGTAAACTACTTTGAGTCAGGGTACATATGTTTACAACATATACTGTTGGCCCTGCTTAAATTCTTCCAGGTTGCCCTCGATGTACATCCAAAGCCTGGACCTATCTGTAATCCCACTGATAATGATATAAAGCTTTCAATTGTCATTCCAATGTTCACAGCAGTAAAAGTTCAGGTAAAATTCATGAGCTTCAACTACTAGCAAACAGTGAAGGCTATGGTATAATTATTTTGTCAGAAACTTGGCTTGACATGTGTTTTCCTAATCAACCCCTCCATATTGACTACTTTCGACCTGCTTTCAGTAGAGCTCATTTGAAGGGCGGTAAAGGAGGTTTTTTTATGTTTTTTTTTTGTTTGTTTTCTTCTTTACCATGCGAGAGGCACACAATCTGGAAGATCCGACCCCTGAATGTGTCTGGGTTGAAATTTCAACCAAATATGGGGCATTATTAATTGGCAATTACTACTGCCCTCCCTTTCTACCTGCTGAAATCCATGATGTCTTTGTAGAATCATTCACTACCACCATTTCCACAGCAATTGTGTGTAACCCACATATTTTTATTACTGGTGATTTTAATGACAGATGCTCTGACTGGGATTCTACACACCAGGAAAGTGACCTTGGTTTGCCTCTTATCTAGTAACTCAGCACAGTCTGTTCTAGCTGATCAACAAACCCACGAGAACCACTGACTATATGTATACGCCAACTATCTTCTTGATCTCATCATTACTGACTCCTGGTCTTGTACTTGATAGTGGGGTTCTAACTTCTCTCTCTTAAATTCTGATCATGCCCTGATCTTCTGCTGTCTTTCTGCCTCACAGGTTGAAGATCATCCCTTCACAAGACCTGTATGGGACCACAATAAAACTAATTTCTAAAGACTTTAATGCCACCCTTTCAACAGCCCCTTTGGACACTGCCCATGGATTTTACGATAATCGTGATGTATCACACTGGTCAGGTTTGTTTCTCACTACTGCCAGAGAATTTATTTCTTTCAGTCAAGTTACTGTGAAACCTAAAGATAAACCATGTATTACCCCAAGATTAAAAAGTTTGTTCAATGGCTAAATTGTGCATGGAAAGATTTAAAGAAAGTCTCTAATATGCCATGCCCATTTAGCTTTGATGTTCAAACAAGGGGTGATAAATTTTATCAGTTTTATAAGAAATCATGTAACTTTGAGGTTGACATTCCATCCATTTATATTTTCCAAAATTGCATTCAAAATTAGATGATTCACAAATAAATCCTAAGCAATGGTGCAGTCTTACAAAGTCTCTTTTAGGCTCTATAATTTATACTGTTAAGCCATATCCCCTATCATTGAAGATGATCAGGCAATATCTTGTAACCGAGGGAAATGTGAACTATGTTATATCTACTTTGCCAGCCAATGCTGAACTGAACTTACCTTGATCCCATGCGTCTCTCTTGCCTGAGTTCACATACCTTACTCATTCTAGATAGGCTTTGATGAAGAGAATGTTATGAAAGTATTGTCCTCTCTAGGAGTCACTTCAGCCACTGGTCCTGAAGGAAATATTTTTCTCAAGAATACAGCTGCCTCGATATGTAACTCCGTCACAAAAATATTTAAATTTAACTCCTTAATCTTTAACTGCCACCCGATGGCAGATTATCCAAATTTTCTTTTTAATGACAATGATATGCGTATATATTTTTACCAATAAGGATTATTGTATAAAAATTACATTCAGAAAAAGTGTAATTAAAAACCCCTTATCATTTCAAAATGATCATTTTAGTTTAGACACTAGTATGCAGAATACTCAAACTTTTACTAGTATTCCTTGTAGAAGTACTGGTACATGTACATGCACATGTAGTTATAACATAGTCTAACCTCATCATATTTATAAATAACTTACTGAATTGCCTCTACCAGCCTGGAGGTCTACATTGCAATCGGACAAGTTTAAAATGAAACTACTTAACATTGGGACGAAATGATTTTTGGGACAATTTTACATGGGTACCCCTTGGTTTGGAGTGAGTTGACCTGGGATGACTTTGCTTTTGGGTGATTTGACCCATTACCCCTCTAAGGATAAGTTGAAGAGCCTTGTAGATGAAGTGTACTGGGTTCTTTTTGACTAGATGATGTGTCTATGCAGTACTCTATATCTTGCTGTTCTGCTCTTACTTGCACATAAAGGGTTTCTAAAAATGCAACTACTGCATAGCCTCTTTCTGGTCTCATTGCTGTCCTGACTACTGACCTTATTATTTCTAGAAACTATCAGCAACATTAGTTATCATTTTGGAACATCACTATCAACATTTATCTATTAATGTTAATTATTGCTCCTCAAAATTAACTGAATGTCCATTCATACTTCTCAATTATGAACTAACTGTCCACCTAATCATATTTAACCAAAGAACCAAGTATGCCATGTGAACTACAACTTGATCTTAAGATTGACATTCCATGCAAGATTGTATTTGTTACCTTTGGACTGCTAACATTCAAAAGTCTGAATGGTGGAAGATCTTTTTATCCCATGTATGTGTAGTCCAGAGCAGGCCTGAACATCAAGTTCTACACTGTGTAGAATTTAGAGCCTATCCACACACTTGTGTAATAAGTGCAACAGTTCCACATGCGTATAATATGTGCGACCGATTCTCACTTCATTGAACTATTTTCATGTTGATCTTTGTTTTGTTGTTTGCTTTGTATAATGATCGATAAAACCCACTTGTGTTGGGAAAACTGAGAACTGCATGAATTGAAAACATTTTTGTGTTGAAAGTTGTTAACACAGGGTGTAGATTGTTATATCTACGGCTACTTGGGACTACTCATACATGGGTGAAAGTGAAACAACACGGGCGGTAAAATTCTGCATGGAATTTATGAACCGGTGGAGTGGAAAGATACACTTGATGGCCTGCTTCGAGTGCTTCACATCTATATTCTTCCCCTCCATCCATATGCTTGGGCCATGCAGAATTTGGCCAGACTATTACACTTGTGTCATTTTATCATTGTAAGTGTGTCAAGTGAGCATGTGAACATTGCTGTGGGCTTCCAGCAGCAACATGTAGGGATGGCCGTCTGGGGCAAGTTTTTAACTATACAGTAGCCCCGTCAGGCCATTCCAAATGCATAAAAAATGTGGCCTTACAAGAGAGGTGACCTCGCTTGAGGTAAAATATCATGAAAATGCCCATAGTTGCTGCATGGAAAAATAGTCTTTGTAGAGCGGGTGCCTCACTTGTGCAGGTTGCATGTTGTGAGTTAAACTACGACCTCAAATCTATTCAAATACAGGAGCATTCCTGAGAAAATGCATGCAAGCTTGTGCCGGTAAGTCCAGAGGATGTTTGTCTGCACTAAGCCCCAAAGACCACCATACATCCAGCACCAAGGACCATGGAAATACGGGTGGGGCACCAAAATGTGTTGGTACAGTTCATTTCTATTTGTGTGAATTAACACAAACTGTGTTTAAAGTGCACAAAGTGGAAGACTTTGGCCTGGAGACCTGCCTCACTCTAAGATGCACCAGATGCAGGTTTGTGAAAACACATAAACTGTTGCAGGATGTGAAGAGACAGGGATGGGGACATCCACCTGTGACCATCAACCTACAGCTGGGTGCATTCCTGATGAAGCACCCCATTAGCATTGACCACACTGGGCTTCTGTTTGCATCCCAGGATTGTCACCCACCTTGTGCAAGGGCACTACAACACCTTATTGACCACAGCAGTAAAGTTTCTGAGGTACATGTACCTGAGTGCGAAACAAATGAGAGACAATCAATTACATACACATGTATATTGTGTTGTCACACAGTGAAGATGTGGCAGTCTTGACTGACACAGCATATAAAAACCCACCAAAGGGTCGAACTAGGAGCATATAACAAGCAGGTATGCAGTCTCACAGCCCAATGATGGATGAACAGACAGGACTGGTAATTGGCACAAGCAACATTTAAAAAAAATTGGAAAATATGCCAATTTACGAAGTCATAGCATGATAGCAAAAAGATTGACTCTATTGAAGCCAGTGGCTTAAAAATAGAATATGTTGTTAGTGATGGGTGCACAAGAATTCTGTCTGGAGGAAGTAATCTTAAAAAACCAGAGAAATTCAATTGTCATCATGTGGCATGGACAGGAGAGGAAAATGTATATGGCCCAATTCAGTGCACAACTGGTGGGGAAAAAAACTACAACTGAGGCAACCTTGCTAATAAACTGGTAACAAAGTGTTCAACAGAAGTGGCAAAAAAAAAATAATAAAAAATGAAAGGACCAAGCACCTCAAATCCTTCTACCCAGAAGTGGGCCGATTTACTCATAGTACCTACAACAACTACATGTAGTAGCATGGGAGCATCTCTGTGTACATAGTTCATGGCAATTGAATGCCAGGGAGTTATCCGTCACACAAAACTGGCAACCTGCAAGGAACAGCCTAAAGAAGCATATACATATGAGCTAATAAAATCTAGAGATCTGCATCAGCACAGTAACCTGGGCAGTTGTCCTGGCTGAATGTACTCCTGCAGCTTGCTGCTCCATCAGGCAAGTAGACAATCCATTTTCAATAAAAAAATATATTTGAAATAAAACACAGTGAACAGGAACTATGCACAAAAATAGTCCCAAGTTCTGTTAATACAGCCTCCAATTTGACTAAAAGTTTACCAACTGCTTTGTGAACACGAAACCTGACACAACCTGACATTGAAGTGCAACCTATTCAAACAGCAGGCACTACTCGGTCCAAATTCTAGCTTTACTGACAAACCTGGACAACAGAGCTATACCATAGGCCAGCATCAGGACACATAACCATTAACTGTGAACTCATTGTAGTTGGAGAGCCCAGCTAGCACACTCAGCATCAGAGATCAAATACAACTTGACTAGACAGGCTGCCATCATTTGTAAGATTTTTATGTGATGAAGTCTGTAGGAAAAACATTTATTGAAAGTTTATGACCTCAAGTGGACTGTCCTGTTGGTATGTTGAAAGTGCTCAGTGTTGTATAAGGCTGTCTCAGTTCTGCTGTCTTGGTACAGTTAAGTCCATCTAAAACTTAACAGCCAAATGCATTTTTTGTGTTGCAAAGTGTTTTACTGGGGTTTGTAAAGGTTGTAAAAAGTTTGCAAAAAGTTGACAAAGGGTTTCAAATGGTTGAAATGGTTGCAAAACATTTCAAACCATTTCAATGTTTTCATCAATAAGGTTGAGAAAGTGTGTGAAATGGTTGTTAACCATTAGAGAAAGGTTAGCGTTTAAAAGGGTTTTAATGCAATAAGAGGAAATGGTTTGGAAAGTATTTGAAAAAGGTTTGCCTTTTACTCAAATGGTTGGGAAAAGGTTGCAAAAGGTTGATGCGTTTGGTGACTGTCAAGTTTAACATGGGCTTAACTGTATATGACTGTGTCATAAACCTACATGTAGGTGCTGGAATCTAACTAACTGCTTCTCTGTCATCATGACAGAACTAAATGTGCTGCTGCAAAGGTTCTTTTATATAGTGTTAGGCTCCATGCTGTCCCCCAGTCTCCTGTATAGGCAGCCATATCCTAGCACCCAAGACATGCTACATTGGAATTAGTTTAAGAAATTTGTGTACTCATTTTCATTCCAGTAATTGTTGTATACTTTACATGTAATCAGTGCTGTCTCAGCCAGGAGGGAATATAAACCCCAACGGGTTTCATTCCTTCAGCTAAAAATCTTTCTTCCGTTAAACCTGTCTTAGTTATACAACACTCTTTTATGTATTTCGATGTATGAGTCTTTTACTGCTGCAATATGTATTCTCATGTATGTATGATTTTCAGCAAAGAAAAATACAATATAATACAATACAATACAATGCTGTTTCCGGCCTCTCTACAGGTAGCCATACATGTATATCCTAGAACAAAAGACTTGCTGTTCCCTATGGCAAGCTCTTTTCATGTTTAATCATATTTGGGGATACCACTTAAAGATTCAACATTATTGCTAAATCATTTGGTGATATTTGAAAATCATTAAGTGATTTCATTAAGCATTTAGCGATATCACTAAATATTTAGCAATATCACTAAATCATTTAGTGATGTTGCCAAATCATCTACAATTAGCAATATCAATTAATACAGCTTACTTGGTTGTATCTCTCATTTAGGGATATCTGTAAATCATGCAGGCATATCAGTAAATGATTTAAGGATACTATCAGTAAATGAGACCATTTAGCAATATCGCCAAATGATTTGGGGATATTGCCAAATAGGATTGAAGGTAAAAAGGGCTTGCCAAAGTCCCCCAGGCAGCCAAATCCTAGCACCCCAGACATGGTGCCCCCAGCCTTCTCTACAGACAGCCACATCATAGCACCCTAGACATGCTGTCCCCAGCCCTTCTGTAGGCATGCAGCCATATCATAGCACCCAGGACATCTTACCCCCAGCCTGTCAAAAAGTCGCATCCCAAGACCTAACACATGCTATCCCCAGCTGCTCAAAAGGCAGCCATATGAATGTTTCCAGGTCCCAATGCAAGGCTGCTTAGTTACACAGGTCCACTGAAGCTGCTGTGAGACAGTGTCCGTTCTGTTACCTATGCTGGTTTCTTCAATGTTTAATGGGCAATTACCATGTTTTCACGGTCCGTCTGTCAGTCCTGTTGCATCTGGTTCCCTAATCCATATCAGCTGTATACCCAGATATTTTTAAAAGCTCCAAGAGGCAGTCATTGCTTTAGAGCCTCCTCCCACCCCTTACATGGCTTTGAATTCCATGGTTCCCCCAGACTTTTGTGTGGGTTCACTCTATATCTCAGGGAGATATACAAAGATACTGTATACTTTACTGTCAAGCAAAGGCTCAGAATAAGCATTTACATGTGTATATATATAAGTGCTTCCACAGTCTCGTAATTGTCATCTGGCCTCCGCTACTAACGTTCAAGGCATGTTGAAACACTAACCACTAATTTTCCAACCTCATCTACATATGTGCTTTTAAACCTACTCTGATGATACGTGTATATTTTACATGAACATATCTATGTATGTTATGTATTTTATGTACTGTCTACTATGGACTTTGTTTTAGTCTGAAATAAAACTTACTTACTTACTTACTTTACTTACTTACTTACTTACTTACTTACTTAATTACTTACTTACTTACTTACTAACAAATTGACCAGTACCCAATGGCTAAACCCTGGCTTGTCTGCTCTTGCTTGCACATGTACAGAAATTTCTAAAGCCTAAAATCATACATCAAGTAGATTTGCAATGCATGTGGGATCTTGGAACAGTATAATTTTAAATTTCATTTAGCTAAACATTTATAGAAATCATCTAATCCCTGTTTATGCATAACGCAGCAAAATGTTAGGTAGTATCACATGCACTGTCTGTCTGGTCATAACATGTCAGAAGGCTTAAATTGGCATAATATCTTGGTTGTCTGTCTGTTTGGTCATAACATGGTGGAGGTTGGGGAGGGTAATACTATAATGTCTTAGGGTTATTTAACTATTTGGTGATAACATGGCAAAGGGGGAGGTAAAATGCCTTAGGGTTGTCAGTCTGTCTGGTCATGCATAGCATGGCAAACAGAAAAGTGGTATGCATTAGGTGTATCTGGTCAATATCTGGTTGCCATGGTATATCTTAAAAAATGGCTTGACAGATTCTGCCCAAATTTGGCACTTAAGATGCAACAGTACTGAATAAGCTACAATGGACTAGCAGGCTTCTGATATGGTTGAGGTGTTACATGTGGCTTCTGACATGATTGAGGTTTTACATGTGGCTTCTGACATAGTTGAGGTGTTATGTGTGGCTTCTGACATGGTTGAGGTTTTACATGTGGCTTCTGACATGGTTGAGGTGTTACGTGTGGCTTTTGACATGGTTGACGTGTCACATGTAGCTTTTGACATGGGTGAGGTATTACATGTGGCTTCTGACATGGTTGAAGTGTAACATATGGCTTTTTACATGGTTGAGGTGTTACATGCACATATATGTGAGTGAGGCATATTAGTGAATGTCACATTCACATTCACTTTAGTTAGTTGTTGCTGTATGACAGACATATTGTACTGAGTATATGTAGCTACATGTATTTTGTGTACTGCAAGCACATGTATATAATAATTGTTATTGAGTTCTTCACATCACCATAATATGACTTATAAACAACAAATTGTTACAAAGTAGTTGTACAGTTTTCTCTTGTGCTTTCATAAAAAAATCCACTTGTTCACAGATAGTGATAGGCTGCATTTTTGCAAGAAACAAGCATCGGCTGACAGTCTCAGTACAACATGGGACAAATATCTCTTTAGTCACACCAGAGGGGGTAAATGTCTCTGAATTCTAGTCACAAGTGTGACAAGGGAATTTGTAATCAGGGTAAACATCTCAAACTGACTAGAATGAAGTGAAACTTGTTCCCTCAAATTACATCCCATAATCCTTTAATTTTCTTGTATATTGAAAAAGCAATGTAGCTTGTTAGAATATTCCATTTAAAGGGTTACATATCCTGTATAAAACTACCACATTTTGTAACAAATGATTGATTCACTTTTGTGAAAGGACTATAATTTAACATGTACATCTATACGTGTAATGTAGAAATCAAGTCACAGTAGGTTGATTGCAAAATCAGAATAATGTTAACTTTGCAAGCTGTTCTTATGTTGTAGGTATTTGATGTGGTAAAGGATGAAGATGGAGTAGTGAGTCATGTCAATCTAAACCTGTCCTTGGACACGTTTGTCAAGCGCACATCTGCTGTGGAGAAAGTGTTGCAGAGCTTACGGGAGAAAGATGAGCTGGTGGCTCTGGAAGGCTGGAGGGACGAGGTATTGATAAAGATCCCACTAACAAGGAATGCCTCCCACAGAGAAACTTGCTCTAAAGGCCACCTGCCATGAGGAGGTGCATTTCTTTCTTAAGGCCACTATTTTTAGCTCAACTGACTTGTTAGTCTGCTGAGCTTATGCCATCACTCTTTGTCCGTTCTCCGTCTGTTCACAATATGATTCACATTTTCGACTTCTTCGCTAAAACGGTCAGCAGATTCACTTGAAAGTTAGTGGCTATGTACCTTGGTTGGGTCTCTACCAAGTTTGTTCAAATGGTCAGGCTCCAAGGATCTTTTTATCTTTTATGATTTTTTGTTCTTTTTTGGCAAATCTTAAAAATTCTTCTTCTCTCCACTCACCCAATTGCTTTACAGGAGTAGTTGTAGCGACTCCCAGTTCTTAATTTGTTCACCAGGTGGTGCTGCACTTTTTTCATTTTTTGTTTGTTTTTGTTTTGTTTTGTTTTTCACTATTTTTGTCTGCTCCAGAATTGTTACTGTTTAAGCTGAAACTTGATGCATATATGCTCCTTTGAGAGGGTCAAACAAAGTTGTTTGCTAGGTGACACTGCTGCGGATTCCTGATTTTGAATGATTTTTTTCAATTCGGGTACTTATCTGTAAATGCACCTTTTCTACTGATCACAATCCGATTCAATGGGCATTCTAATGCTAATTCACATCATGACTTCCTTTCCCAAACTTTCAGCCAGATTCACTTTAAACTTGGTGGTAATGTACCTGGGGTGGGTCTTTACAAATTTTCAATTTGTGTATTTACTGGTAAATGCACCTTTTCCATTGATTACTATATGTAAGTCAATGGGCATTCTAATGGTAATTCACATTTTTGACATCATGTAAGAGACTGTTTTGCCAGATTCACTTCAAACTTGGTGGCAGTGTACCTTAGATGTGTGTCTACCATGTCTGATCATTTGTCATGCTTCAGTGATTTGGGATTAAACAGTCATTAAAGTGGAATTTGCTTTCTGCAAAATATACATGTATCAAGAACTTTTTGAGTCAGGGCATTCATATTATACAGGATTATAGTCCTCTTTATAAGGGCAACTTTATGTTTGGGGATGGGTGACCTTGAACTATTTCCCAAGGTCACAGGACCATTATTGTGGAATTTGCATTCCGCATAATATGTCAAGAAGTTTTTGAACTATGGCTTTGATATTATACCGGATTAAAGTCCTGCATAAGGACAAGGCTGCTTTGAAGATTGGTGACCTTAACCTTATTCCCAAGGCCACAGAGCTTTGATTTTGTGAACAAGCTTAGGTCAGCTGAGCAAGGGCTGTTCACACAGCCCTCTAGTCAGTGATTTCACACTTGCTCAAAATGTAGTGGACTTGCAGAGGAAGCTGCTGTTAATAAGGGCCCTACATCTTCCTGCAGGTCTTTCTGCAAATCCAAGGGTCCGACATTGGATATGCAGGTGCCCTATAGTAATCAGGCTGTCCATCAGTGATCTACATGTACATGTATACTGATTTGGTTTTTAGCCGAGCTGACTTGTCAGTAGCTGAGCTTATCTTATGGTCCTTTGTACATTGTCTGTCGTCCGTCGTCCATCGTCAGTAATCGACTTCTCCAAAACCGTCAGCCAGATTCACTTCAAACTTGGTGGCAATGTACCATGGGTGGGTCTCTGCCAAGTTTGTTCAGATGGGCAAGCTCCAGTGATTTTTTTTTCTTTTTCTTTTTTTTTTAGCTCAACTGACTTGCCAGTCAGGCTGAGCTTTTAGGAGGCTGAGTTGTCCCTTGTCCGTCTGTTCACATAATATTATATTTTTTCGATTTCTCCAAAACCGTCAGCCAGATTCACTTCAAACTTGATGGCCATGTACCATGAGTGGGTCTCTGTCAAGTTTGTTCAAATGGTCATGCTCAAGTGATTTTTGAAAATATTTTTTTTGATTTTTGGCTCATCCGACTTGCTAGTCAGGCTGAGCTTTTAGGAGGCTGAGTCATCCCTTGTCTGTTGTCCCTCCGTCCGTTTACAATTACATTTTCGACTTCTCCAAAACCATGAGCCAGAGTCACTTCAAACTTGGTGGCAATGTACCTTGGGTGAGTCTCTGCCAAGTTTGTTCAAATAGTCAGATTTCAGTAGTTTTTGGATTATTTTATGATTTTGTTGTTTGTTTTTTGGGCAAATCTTAAAAAATCTTCTTCTCTGAAACCACTTACGCTTTGATATTACACAGGAACACTCCTGGGGACTCCTAGTTATTAATTTTTTTCACCAGGTGGCACTGTAATTTTTTGCTATTATTTATGATTTTTTTTGTGTTTTTGCTGCTTTTGACTTCTTCAGAGCCATCATTCAGATTGACCTGAAACTTGGTGGGTATGTTCCTTGTGAAAAGGTCAAACAAAGTTCTTCACTAGGTGACACTGCTGTGTATTTCTGAGTTTTAAAGATTTTTTCAATTTGGGTACTTATCAGTTAATGCACCTTTTGTTTTCATTACTATGAAAGGCAAGGGACGTTCTAATGCTACATTAATTCACATTTTTTACTTCTTCTCCAGAACTATCAGCCAGATTCACTTCAAACTTGGTGGCAATGTACCTTGGGTGGGTCTCTATAAAGTGTCTTCAAATGGTCACGCTCCAGTAATTTTTGGATATTATATGAATTTTTAGTTCTTTTTGGGGACAAATCTTAAGAAATCTTTTTCTGCAAAACTACCCACCGAATTGCTTGATATGACACAGGAACACTCTTAGGGACTCCTATTTCTTAATTTTTTCACCAGGTGGCACTGCCATTTTTGTCTATTTTTTTCAAAATTTTATAAGTGTTTTCACTATTTTCAACTGATCAAAAACTGTCACTCAGATCAAACTGAAACTTGGTGGATATGTTCCTTGTGAAAAGGTCAAACAAACTTGTTCACTAGGTGGCACCGCTTTGCATTCCTGATTTTTAATGATTTTTCAATTTGGGTACTTATCGGTAAATGCACCTTTCCTATTCATTAATATGTAAGTCAATGGGCATTCTAGCCAGATTCACTTCAAACTTGCTGAGACTGTACCTTCGGTGGGTCTCAACCAGATTGTACAAATGATCACGCTTCAGTGAATTTTTTCTATTTTTTATGATTTTTGTTTTTTTTTGGGGGGGTGGCAATCTTAAAAAATTATCTGCTCTAAAACCTCGCACCCAAATGATTTGATATCACACAGGAACACTTCTATGGCCTCATAATTCTGAATGGGTTCACCTGGTGGCACTGCAATTTTTTAGCTCAGTTGACTTGCTATCAGGCTGAGCTTTTAGGAAGTTCAGTTGTTTGTCTTAGAAATGCTTGGAATGTCACATGCTCTCAGCTAAAGCTCAACACAGGCCTATTCAGTCGCAACCTTGATTTTGTGGGACAAGCTTAGGTCAGCTGAGGATGGTGCTCTGAAGATCTTATCATTATTCTTAAAATGCCACATAGATGATAGGTGCAACATTCATAATCAAGCACATAAAGTCATGTGTATGCGCTATCTCCACAAGATTTGATTGGCTGAATCTTGCACACGTTATGTATTCAGCAATTTCTATTAACAGTCAGTCAATGCCATGGCAAATATGAAAAGACAATCCATGATACACTCACATACATTTGATGACATACTCAAATTCAGTCCATGATGTACTCACAGTCCACAGTATTGTCACGTACAATCCATGATGTACTCACATACAATCCATGATGTACTCACACACATTCCATGATGTACTCACATACATGTAAAATCCATAGTGTACTCATGTGTACAATCCATGATATACATACATATGGAATCTGTGATGTACTCACAACAATTCATGAGCTACTCATTCATCCCATGATGTGCTGATATACAATCCATGATTAACTCACAAATCTGCAATCCATGATGTACTCACATAAAATTTTATGGTATACTCACATAAAATCCATGATGGGCTCAGTGACACATGCAATCCATGATGTACTGACATCCAATCCATAATATACTCACATGCAATCCATGATGTAGTCACATACAGTCCATGATGTAGTCACACACAGTCCATGATGTAGTCACATACAATATTAATCCATGATATAGTCACATACAATCCATGGGGTACTCATATAGAATCCATGATCTACTCACATACTATGATAACTCCTGGCACTAGTACAAGCTGGGCCAATACATTCTGTGTTCCATTTTCTTTGAAGCTCCTAAATCTCCATATGTTTTACCCTGGTTTAAAATGAAAAAAAAAAATTAAAAAAAAAAAAATTATGTAATCATAATTTCAATGCATGATATGTGTACTCCTGTACTGTCTGTAACAATGAAGTCTGTGTACAAACTGAGGCTGGCCAGTATGGTCCATCCTGATTCCCAGTGAACCTGTGTTTGTGAGAGTAACACTAGCACACTTGAACTACTCAACATGGGGCCACTTGTCCAATATATAATATAAATATGGACAATCCATATTACTGTACTCTTGTACTTAATAGGATCACTGGATTGCATTCCATCCCAAACTGTTCTCTACGTTTTAGAGAAACTTATCCAGAAAACTTGTTTAATTGTAAGCTTGTATGCTTGTAAGGTTAATTTCCAAGTTAACATTTCCATATTTCCTTGTATATATTGTTCTGACATCATCAGGTCTGCGTTGTTGGTATAATTTCAGTGTTATGACGTTATACACAAAGTCTCCGAACCAGCACTCATGAAAGTGGAACGGTCAGCCACATGTGAGTATAACGTTAACAGTGCTGGTATCTGCATAGTGTAATTTTTATTTTGTTATCCTGTTGCTACATACATTGGGGCCTTGTTTCAGATGATAGGATCATAATTCATAAATTTGACCTGATGTTCAAAATTCTCCACTTTGCATGTACATGTACATACATTAAAATTGATTATGATACAAACGTATGCCTCTTTATCAGGACATGCACAAGATTTATTAAAATACCATTCCGTGTCGATAATGTGCATGTGATATGAAATGTTGGCTGTGATAGCCAATGTTCCATGTGAATGATGGTAGGGATTATCAGTGAGTGAATGTTCTACATCAACATGATGAATGATGGTAGAGATCATCAGTGAGTCATGTTCTACCTGAACATGATGAATGATGGTAAAAATCATCAGTGAGTCAATGTTCTACATGTATGGTGATAGGGATCATCAGTGAGTCAATGCTCTACATGTATCATGGCAGGGATCATCAGTGAGACGATGTTCTACATGTACCATGGTAGGATCACCAGTGAGATAATGTTCTACATGTATCGTGGTAGGGATCATCAGTGAGACAATGTTCTATATGTATCATGGTAGGATCATCAGTGAGACAATGTTCTACATGTATCATGGTAGGATCATCAGTGAGACAATGTTCTACGTGTATCATGGTAGGATCATCAGTGAGACAATGTTCTACATGTATGGTGGTAAGGATCATCAGTGAGATTTTGTTCTGCATACATGACAGTACATGTAGGGATGATCAGTGAAGTTTTCAGGACATGTGTCATGTTTGCTGTGTAATGCAATGGTCCCTCCATCAGTTGTATGGACTGGATTGTCAATATACGTCACAGTACTTTATTGCACTGTGGTGCCAACCCTTCTAAATTCCAAATATTACATAATATTATACAATAAATTATTAGTGTGTGTGACTGTGGATGTGTGTATGTGTGTATGTATGTGTGTGTGTGCATGTATGTGTGTTTTCATGTGTATGCTTGTGTGTGTGTGTGTGCATGTGTGTGTATGTATATATATATATATATATATATGTGTGTGTGTGTGTGTACTGTATATGTATATGTGATATGTGTGTGTGCATGTATGTATGTGTGTGTGTGTGTGTGTACAGTCACCATAAACATTCATGTGTTGATTTGTTTGTCTGTTACTGAACTTTTCTGAGTTGCTTGGTATCCTGCTACATGGAAATTGGGCTTGTTCACAGCTGTTCTTCAGATTTCATGGCTACATGTATATACTGTTGTCATGTTTTTGCCTTCATTGCTAGCCATATAACCACATACAGGTATATGAAAATTACTCTGAGCTAAAATGAAAGCAGTGCAACACTGTCTTGTTAATCATCCTAGTTAGTGACTATCTGGATCCTAATGGATGCAGGGGAAATGTTAAAAAAAAAAATCCTAAGGTTATGAGAAGAACATCTCCAACAGGTAGATCACTCAGACTCCATAAAGACTGGCACATATTTAAGATTGGCCGCTTCCAAGGAGGCAATCTTAAATATGTGTTAGTCTTTATTGAGTCTGAGTGATCTACCTGTTGGAGATGTTCTTCAGGTAGATCACTCGGACTCAATAAAGACTGGCACATATTTAAGATTGGCCCCTTCCAATCTTAAACATGTGTTAGTTTTTATTGAGTCTGAGTGATCTACTTGTTGGAGATGTTCTTCTCATTACCTGAAAATTACACTAAAATAATAAATGATATTTGTCTCATTCACTTTTCAAAGATAAGTCTAAAACAGGGTGTGTCTAACTAATTTATTGAGGCATATAAAATGACAGGTATACCTGGTGTATGTGATAACTGTACTCACCCAAGTCTCTCATTGGTTGGTACACAACAATAGCATTGATGATACCCCATAGTCTCTAATTGGTTGTCACACAGCAGTACCACTGATGATACCCTTGTCTCTGATTGGTTGTTACACAGCAATACCACTGATGATACCCAGTCTCTGATTGGTTGTTACACAGCAGTACCACTGATGATACCCTAGTCTCTGATTGGTTGTTACACAGCAGTACCATTAATGATACTACCACTTAGTGGGGTGAAGTGGGGGACGTAGTGGATACTGTTGGACTGCTTTTGGAGAATTAGCTCACTCGCTTGTTGGAATCTTCATTTAGACTGAGAGGGTTCCAGGTTTGGGACATGAAGAACCCAGAAGTGCAGCATATAAACTTACAGTGTAAATTACTCTTCAGTCTTTATTTTTCCATGTTGCTGATACAAAGAAGGTCAAGCAGCTCCTGGCAGTTGCTGTTGGTCTTAAGGCAGCCTCTTGTAGTCTCTGCTTTACTCCAACTTACACTGATATTTGTTGAGAAACTATCTCTAAGAAGACCAGAATCTTATACACTTTCATCCAATAACAATACATGAAACTCAAACAGTAAAAACATGTCAGTTTTGCTGATCAAATATTTCACCTGTCATACCCTGCTTTTACATGCCAAAAAATACTTCAACCTTGACTAAAACTTGTCAGAAGTAACAATCTTCATGTTTGGATTTTGTCTGTTGTTACTGACACCTCTATACAAGTCTCACAGTTGAGGCTGGATGGATTAGAATCATCAGTCACTGGTCACTGAGACCAGGGCAGATGATACATGTAAGAACAATCTTAGGCGACTAAATACCAAACATTATTAACAGTTATTCTAAATCTGTCCTGAAACAGCTTTTACCAAACAAGAATTTAAGGTGACAAATCAGAGGTTTCTGTGATCTAATATTAATGTTGTAACTTTCCCCTCAACCAAATTCCCGAAGTAAACTTCTTCAAAGCCAAAACTCTGTCAGAAAGAAAAAGGTAATAAATTTCACATTGGAGCCTATATTTTTCCCAGGTGATAATGCCCTAGTCTCTGATTGGTGATTACAATGTACAGCAGTACCACTGATGATACCCTCTGATTGGTCATTACACAGCAGTACCATTGATGGTACTGTAACCTCTGATTGGTCATTACACAGCAGTACTATTGATGATACCCCAGTCTCTGATTGGTTGTTACACAGCAGTACCATTGATGATACCCTAGTCTCTGATTGGGCATTACACAGCAGTACCATTCATGATACCCTAGTCTCTGATTGGTCGTTACACAGCAGTACCATTGATGATACTCCCTATGCTTCTATTTCAGGTTTGTTTGGGGTAAAGCAGTATGGGGTGCACGTCAACGGTTACACCCTGCACCCCACCAAGGGCATGTGTGTATGGATAGGTGTGCGCTCCCAAACAAAGCAAACCTTCCCAGGCAAGCTGGATCAGATGGTCAGTCATTAGTTTTTGCTTGTTTGGTTTTTGTCATATGGATCAAAATAATCATCGGTGTAGACGTCAAGCACCCACACAACACTGGAGATGGTGCATGTATATGTATAATGCATGTCACAAGTATTTGTATTGCATGTGCAGTTGTAGGCCATTCTAATTAAAATATAAAGTTGGTCAATGGGTGTTATTTTGGCCTTGTACATGTACAGTACATGGTATGGCCTCAGTAAAGAAGGGGGATGGCTCCCTATATACATGTACGTAGATACAACTGTCAATGTTAATAAAGTTCCTCTGGCAATAACCTTGCATTGCAGGCATCCAGATATAATATCCATGACATGTTATCCCTGAATAATACACCATGGCACTGAAAGAGTGATTGATTCAAATAATTTACTTAGGAAATTACATGTTCAGGGATGAATTCATTAATCTAACTGACACCTGAGGTGGCCATTTGTATAATCTAGAAATGGTAAATATGATGTCAAAAATTACAACAAAAAAACAAAAACAAAAAAAATCCACTTGGAAGATACTAAAGAACCAGTGAGGTAACATGTAAGATACTAAAGGACCAATCAGGCAACTTGTATGTTATATAACTGTGTGTTGCACTGATGTCAACATCAGCACTTGCTTGCAAGTGCTCTAAAATTGCATGCGGACCATTTCATGATAACTCCCTACTGTTTTGGGATGGTAGGCCTCTTTGGGCAAATTACATCAAAGATATCCTACCTTGGTGTATCCACACTACTTAATTAATTAACCATGAAAATCAATTTGATTATATGAGGTCACATACAAGTCATAAGGTCCGTCCCCTTGTCTTTACTTAGGCCCATCATGTGTGCCTCCATGCGTCTCTCATACTGTGCATCCCTCCACGAATCCATCTTCCCATCATACACACCCCCATGCATCTCTCATGCTTTACATCCCTCCACCAATCCATCCTCCAATCATATGCAGCTCCATGCATCTCTCATGCTGTACATCCCTCCACCAATCCATCTTCCCATCATATGCACCTCCATGCATCTCTCATGCTGTACATCCCTCCACCAATCCATCCTCCCATCATATGCACCTCCATGCATCTCTCATGCTGTACATCCCTCCACCAACCCACCCTCCCATCATATGCACCTCCATGCATCTCTCATGCTGTACATCTCTCCACCAATCCATCTTCATCCTCCCATCATGTGCAGCATCATTGAGTAGGTCCAAGACTTAGCTTCACCTGGCAACAGTCATTTGGCACAAGTTTATTGAGCTGTGCCAGGCATACTCCATGTTATCTAAACATTGTAACAACAAGACATTTAGGGCCTGTGTGGCTCCTGTTGGGAATATAAGAAGAAGGGGCAGTGCTGTTTTGCTTTAATGTTGACCAAATGAGTGAGCAAACAAACATGCAGGTGACCAAGCAAGCAAGCAAAAAACAGACCTGCTTGGAAAAAATCTGTGCCTCTATTTCTTCTGATGAGTTGAAAAATGCAGCCTCAATAGTTTGCAACATTGATCTTGTTCTGAAATGGATTGATTAGCTTGCTATTGCAAGGAGACCTACATGTATGAGGATGGTAGATCCCAGTCAGGGAGACCTATGAAGATGGTAGACCCCAGTGAGGGAGAACAAGAGAATGTATGACCCTACATGCATGAGAATGGTATGACCATAGTCAGGGAGACCTATATGCAGATGATATAACCCTAGTCAGGGAGACCCATGAGAATGGTATGACCCTAATCAGGGAGATCTACATGTATGAAGATGTTATGACCCGAGTCAAGGAGACATAAATAAGAATTGTATGACCCCAATCAGGCAGACCTGTGAGAATGATATGATCCTAGTCAAGGAGAGATATGACAATGATATGACCTGAGTCAAGGAGACATACAAGGACAGCAGGACCCCTGTCAATAGCTTTCATGTGAACGCTACAAGTTTTAATGTCCAGAATGTTTGACGACAGCTGCTGACTCAGTCTTATGACTTTGTCCGATTTGATATGACCTGAGTCAAGGAGACATACAAGGACAGCAGGACCCCTGTCAATAGCTTTCATGTGAACGCTACAAGTTTTAATGTCCAGAATGTTTGACGACAGCTGCTGACTCAGTCTTATGACTTTGTCCGATTTGACCATTGTCCCATTGAAAGGCACAGAGCAGCAACTTTCATCACGTTTTTTTTCACCTGCAGACTGGTTGCTCACTTGTTGTCATTGTGGTTAAACACTCAGCCTTTATTAACTTTGCCTCTTACCTGTAAGTTAGGCCAGTGAGTATTGAAACTGATATAATAGCCTTTATTAGCCGTACCTGAGAGGTAAATTATGAATCTGTTATGGAGAGAGAGAAACACTGGATTCATAAATTACGCTCCATGGAGCCATTCGGCCTCAACTTCATGGGGAGGTGAGCTTACTCGATCTGTAACATGCTAAATTTTCAATATCAAGCTCACCTCCTCATGATCTCAAGAACCTTTTATTGACACATTAGTGCACAATAATTATAAAGAGATCTCAAATATCTTTTACCCTTGTATGCAGATAGAGAAATTCCATTTCTCTCTGCCTGTCCCTGTGATAGGGCATTGGGTGCAATTTTTTTTTCCACCTGATAAAAACAACCGTCAAACAGCACCAGTTGACCCATAACAGGCTGTTTAATTACCATTTTTGGTAAACAGATAATTTCAAATTTCTTTTTGGAAAGTGAGTTACCTAGTTACCAGACTGGAATTTGGCTTCCAATCTTCATTACGCATGAGCAGACCTCTGCCTAACGTAAACGTAACGTAACAACAGATTGTTACGCCTCACTACAAAAGTGACGGTTTGAACATGATCCTTCAGTGCCTGATGAGAATCATTTGATTCGAAATGCGTTGCACAATTCACCTCATTCTTTGGCTACTTGCCTTGTCACTAGCTTATAAATCATGAATTTGGTCATGATGTTTTCTTTTCTGTTTTGTTTTTTTTTAATGTCAGGTTTAACTGATAGTTGTGCATTTTGGTTCCATATTGGAAGGGGGGGGGGGGGGGGGGGGAGGTGGCAGGCCTGCATAGTCTCAGTGTAGTGCACTGTAAAGCTGTATATAAATTTTGTGGGGGAATATATGCTATAACTCTTATTGGGTGATGAATAATGCAGAACCTGGCACTTACATTGGTGATAATTATCTTTTCATGTCCATCTATGGACAACCTATAGGCATATACAATGGCAATGTTTATATAAGCTTGAGGTCTAAGGTAAGGAAGTAAGTAATGATCGTTTTATTAACCAAAAAGAGTCAGTGTGACCCATCCATCATCAGTACTGTACAAAAATGTGTAACATACATACAGAAAATTCACAGTACAGAATCACTAAATGAATGTTCAATTGCTTCAAATTGATCTGTTTGAGTCATTTGACAATGTACAGCAAAATCTGTCAAATCTGAAGTACTTACACACTTGGTATGAAGCTTTCAGAAGAACCAAACTATGATTACATGTAGCGACAGGCTTTCTACACGTCAGAAAGTAGATATGTGCAAAAATGTTTACTTTGATGAGAAAAGTGGAGCCTAAATTGGCTCAATGTTTGTCTAGAGCTGATCGTTAGATGACCACAGCATTGTAAATGCAGGTTTATCATGCAGATAATGGTTTATGTGGCACCTTACCCCATGGCCTGATGACTGTGCAGCCTCAAATGTTTAATTTCTGTATGACATCTAGGTATGTATTGGGGTTTGTAAAGGTTGTAAAAGGTTTGCAAAAGGTTTCAAATGGTTCAAAAAGTTGCAAACCATTTCAAACTATTTCAACATTCTCATCGATAAGGTTGAGAAAGTGTGTGAAATGGGTTGACAAAGGGTTTGTAAAAGGTTGACAAAGGGTTTCAAATGGTTCAAAAAGTTGCAAACCATTTCAAACTATTTCAACATTCTCATCGATAAGGTTGAGAAAGTGTGTGAAATGGTTGTTAACCATTAGAGGAAGATTTAAAAGAGTTTTAAATGGTTTTCATGCAATAAGAGGAAATGGCTTTGAAATGGTTTGGAAAGTGTCTGAAAAAGGTTTGCCATTCACTCAGATGGTTGGAAAAATGTTGCAAAAAGTTGATGCGTTTGGTGACTTTTAAGTTTAAGGTGGGCTTAACTGTATGTCAATATAACCCCACCGTACCTACCTACCTACCTACCCACCTACCTTACTTATTTGTGCCTGTTTCAGGCAGCAGGAGGGCTGGCAAGTGGACTTTCCATTCTAGAGTGCACCAGGAAGGAATGTCAAGGGGAGGCATCTGTACCAGATACACTGCTCAAGGATTTGAAGCCTGTAGGCACAGTCAGGTAAATATACACCTCTCCCTAGTGGCAATAAGGCATCTACCTGACACACTGCTCATTACAAGGACTTAAAGCCTGTAAGCACAGTCAGGTAAATATACACCTCTCCCTAGTGGCAATAAAGCATCTACCTGACACACTGCTCATTACAAGGACTTAAAGCCTGTAGGCACAGTCAGGTAAATATACACCTCTCCCTAGAGGCAATCTGTACCTTACACACTGCTCATTACAAGAACTTAAAGCCTATAAGCACAGTCAGGTAAATATACTTCTCTCCCTAGTGGCAATAAGGCATCTACCTGATACACTGCTCATTACAAGGGCTTAAAGCCTGTAGGCACAGTCAGGTAAATAGACATCTCTCCCTTATGGCAATAAGGTGTCTACCTGACACACTGCTCATTACAAGGACTGAAAGCCTGTAGGCACAGTTAGGTAAATATACACCTCTCCTTAGAGGCAATCTGTACCTGACACACTGCTCATTACAAGAACTTAAAGCCTGTAAGCACAGTCAGGTAAATATATACACCTCTCGCTAGTGACAATAAGGCATCTACCTGACACACTGCTCATTACAAGAACTTAAAGCCTGTAGGCACTGTCAGGTAAATATATACCTCTCCCTAGAGGCAATCTGTACCTGACACACTGCTCATTGCAAGGACTTAGAGCCTGTAGGCACAGTCAGGTAAATATATATTTGTATTTGTGTATATATGTACATCCCACCAGTGGCAATTTTCTCCGTTAAGTGTTTAATTTTCTTTATTGTTAGAAACAATTTTACTGTAAAACCCATAAAATTTTCATTTTCATGTAAAATATGGGGTAATAAAGAGAGTGTTTTTGATACGTATGATAGTAGATCCAATGAATACCACCATCAGTGGTGCCACCATGACTCCACATGGCATAAAAGTTTTGGATGCATAATATTCCTGCAATAGTACTTAGACTGATATATGTGCACAAGTTCATGTCTTCCCTCCATGACCTTGAAAAACTAGGCCAAGGTCATCCATACTATGCGATATCTTACTTGTACATATGGTACACGTT
Source organism: Hermodice carunculata (assembly GCA_964020975.1). NCBI lineage: Eukaryota > Metazoa > Annelida > Polychaeta > Eunicida > Amphinomidae > Hermodice > Hermodice carunculata. The sequence continues at coordinate 60,856,856 of OZ026622.1, read as the reverse complement.
TGTGGTATATTTGGTATCATTAGCTTTATTCTATCTCAACAGATTGAATTTAGTGTCTATAGTTACCCAGTGCCTATATAATAACCTTGTCAAATGGGTCAAGGTCACCCAAAAGGCCTCATTCAAGCACCAACATGCCTATTAAATCTGACTTTTGTTGGTTTCAGCTTGCCTAGTCAGTTTCATGCTTCCAGTATGGGAAGTCTGCATTTATTGGTTCCAGCATGCCCAGCCTACATTTGTTGGTTTCAGCATGCCCAGTCTACATTTGTTTGTTCCAGCATGCCTAGCCTACATTTTTTGGTTTAGTCTACATTTTTTGGTTTCAGCATGCCTAGCCTACATTTGTAAATTTCACCATGCCTAGTCTATATTTGTTGGTTTCAGCTTGCCTGGGCTATATTTGTTGGTTTCAGCTTGCCTGGGCTATATTTGTTGGTTTCAGCTTGCTTGGGCTATATTTGTTGGTTTCAGCTTGCCTGGGCTATATTTGTTGGTTTCAGCTTGCCTGGGCTATATTTGTTGGTTTCAGCTTACCTGGGCTATATTTGTTGGTTTCAGCTTGCCTGGGCTATATTTGTTGGTTTCAGCTTGCCCAAACTATATTTGTTGAGTTCCAGAGACAGTAAATGTTCCAGCATAGATAGCTTTTCTTGTAGCACTTTGTGCACAAATTCCCAAAGCATACTGAGAAGAGTTTTTGACTCTGTCTAGAAATTAACAGTTTTATGATTATGATCTTGAATTGTTACTTTTTCTCCACATTGTAGTTATTTCTATGAAGACGAGCGAGGATTGTTCCCAGAGTGTCTCTATGTTTACGACTTGCAAGTGCCCATTGACTTCAAACCTGTCAATGCAGATGGTGAAATGGAGAGCTTTCAGTTGCACCCAATTGATAAGGTAATTGTTACATTTAATAAAATACCATGCTTATTCTGGGAAAGTATCCACCAATTTTGCACTGCTAACTACTCAGCTGTAAGTACAGATGAAAATTAAAGGATATAGTAAACCAAAACCTAAAATGAAAAAATCAATAAAACTAAATGCACTTTTTAAAAAAGGAAAAATTCTTGAAATGCTAGAGAAGAACCAATGTGCTTCAGTGAGATAAGTTTGTGTTCATTTATGTGACAGATAAACTGGTGACCTGCCATTGCAGTATGTGGGAAAAGTTTTGTCTCTTAACAGTCATTTTGCTCAAATTTAAAAAGTCCCAATACTTTAACATGTAACTTGCTAGCATTTTCTATTGGTCCGGGGAATTTTTTTATCGGTGAAAACAGACCGGTACGTTTTGCATGGATTGTCATTGATATGCAGCGTTAAACCAGGTATCCAGGTTTATGTGTGATAGATATATTTTGTATTCAACCACAAAGAAGGGTTTGGCTCTGTAGAACTCCAGCACACACGTAAGCTATTGATAGTCATTGATGTCTTGACACTTATCCATGGCATCAAATGCTCCACAAACTTTGAACCTATTTTATAAACATACGCTTTGTTCTCCCTTGCACCAGATCAACACGGTATGCTAGGAGAAGCTAACTGCCCAGAAACTGTCAACCTTGGCTCTTTTTGGTGAGAAATGCCAGGGACTCCTTGTCTTGACAAACCTTGGGAACACTTGAAGGATTTTTTTGCCAGATTTTCTCTGCAATCTTTGGCATACCCTCATTGTTTCATGGTAAAAAAGCAAGGAGAAAGTACTTCATCATTCCTTAGCATTTTCACCGATGCAGCTGCAGAGGAAACGTACCTCAGCATTTCTCAGCATGTTTGCTGACAAGCACTCAAGGTATGCTGAGGGTCACTGAAGCATGGAATTTTTGGTTTTATTTCAGTATTTCTCAACAAAAGGTGCTGAGGTTTACAGTTTCTTGTCATTTTGCCTCTCCAAGTGAATGTACACACAATGTGACTTACTTTCAATGATCTAGCCATTGTGGCTACTGTGTGTTATCTGATATTGTCCCCAAAACTACAGATGCCAATCAATCACTCTTAGTGATAGAGAGAATTTGTCCTTTTTTACCTGGACTGTTGATTGCCAAGATCGCTGGTGAGCATCATGCCTATTCATATTCATATGGAATATAAAAACAAAATACTTAAATGCATGCATACATGTACATACATACATACATACATACATACATACATATACAGTAAAACCTCCCTAACCGAACACCTCCATATACCGAACACCCCCTTATACTGAACACTTTTTCTCGGTCCCAATTTTTTCCCATATACTTTCATTATAAGCAAACCTCCCTATGCTGAACACCTCTCTATAATGAACATGAAGACTCCAAATGAACAACATTTTTCCATAAAACCTCCCTATACTGAACATATACTCGGCACATTTTTGTGTATTTGCACTGAGTAATTACTGATAAAGCTGAAACTAAACAGATTAACTTTGAGGACAGCCTTAACTGGTTTTACCTGCAGCAGCAAAAACTATACCCACAGTCATGTAGTTAGCATAAGTGTCTGTATAGTGTGGTTGGTAAACCAAGTGGCCACATGCAATGTGGAAACCTCCCTAAACCAAACACCTCCCTACACAGAACACTTCTGTTCGGTTCCAAGGGCATTTGGTATAGGGAGGTATCACTGTATATATATATATATATATATATATGTATGATACGTGTATATACACACAAAATTTAGACAAATGAAAGACAATGTCAGTGAACCACCTTTTGTTAACATAACATTAAGAAAGGCAATTTTCCACAAAACTAGACTGAGAAACAGGTATAATGATCCAAATACATGTACGGACACAAACTGGATAAAATACACAAAACAGAGGAACCTTGTGACCTCTCCATGGCGAGATTCAAAACATATCTACTTGCTGCAAAAATGCCAGAATGGAGCTCAGAATAAAAATTGTGGTCTACCATTTAACCACTTGTTTCACACAAGGCTTTATGTCAGGCAGTACCCTCCTGATAGATGACACTGATCAGATTTTAACAGACCCAAAGGAGATCAGAGACTGATGGACATTGACACACCCCCTTTACAGGTCATGACTGGTTGTCCTCATTTCTATTTTTATGTGCTGTATATCATGGACGGATTGTTTTAGTCATTGAAATTTTATGTGCTGCAGTTTATGATACTCTTTTATGATCCACTTTAGGCTTTGAGTTCACCTTTTTAACTTAAGGTAATGCCCGACTGGTTTTGGATAATTTTGTTCACTTTTCGATTATAGAACATTTTGGTAGGGATTAATATTGTCTTTCATTTGTCTAAATTTGGTAGTTCTACTCCCTATACAATCTGAAGAAACTTGGAGGATATTTTTAATGCCAACATGGTTGTCAGTGGACCATGTTATTAACCTTTGAGTCTTGATTACTGAAAGTAAATATTTGTGACAAAATGTCAATTTCATGTCGATATTTCTCTCAAACTAATTATCTGATTTGATCTAATAAAAACTGATTTAGTCTAAAAATTCTTAAGAGGAAGAATCGTCATAGATTTTCTAAGAAATGAACAGTTAATTTTAAATGTGTGTCCAAAATGAGTCCACCAACTTTATCAATTTTAACGAAATCAGCATTTTGCAATTTTTGTATCAGCACTGTAAAAAAAAAACAGATGCAGTTATGAATAATGCATGATACTTTTTCATTGATACATGCATTGAGATCGTGATAGCACAAATTTTACCATTGTACCTTGAATGTTTTTTTGAAGAAATATCCAAAATTTCATAAAAACACATTTTTACCAATTAATGTTTATGTTTATGCAACAACTTTGAACATAGAGTCCCATCATTAGTGCATACAGATTCTGCAAGCTTTGTGCTCAACAAAGTACAGAGGTTAATTATGTGGGGATGCATATTTCTGTGATAATTGGCCCAAAATGAAGTCACTTTGCCAAGTTCGACAAAATTGTCTGCATTGCAGTGGCCATCATGTTTTTGTGCTCATCACAGCCTGGTTTCATTAGCCCATGGCTAGTGTTCCTGATTTAAACACTGAGTATAAATAAAATTTGACTATGTCTATAGCATTAGTGTGACCTTGACATAATTCTGAAGGCCATTGGGTAACTTCAGTGAATCTCATGTCAATGTGATAACTCAGAAAGTAATAGAGCATGAATATCTTCAAAACTAATATATGTAGAGGTACCATGCACACCTCAATTCATAGGTTTGTCTATAGGTGCATCCAATAGACCACAAACAAAAGTTGTAGAATTCTAATGTATGCTTATTAGGACAATACATGAAATCAAAATCTCGAACAACTTCAAAACTATAACAAACAGATGTGCCATTCCAATTTCAAGTGATAGGTTGGTGACATAGCTACATCTTAAGAAATATGAACCAAATTTGTAGGATTGAAATTTATGCAGGTTAGGCAAATTCATCAAATTTAACTCTGGAATAACAGCAAAACTATCACAGATAGAGGTGCCATTCTAACTTCAATTGATAGATTTGTGAGATAGCTGCATCCAATAAATCATGAATCAAAGTTTTAGCAGTTTTATTATGCAAATTAGGCAAAAATTCAAATCTTGAATAATTTCAAAACTATTATGGATAGAGATGCCATTCCAACTACAATTTATAGGTTTGTGACACAGCTTATTTGTGTCTATTCTGAACAGTTCAATAAAAAATATTGTTGCAGGAGTTAAATAAATACTGAATAGGTAATCTTAACAGTTTTTTTAGATACACAGGCTGATTTGCTGTCAAGCAAATCAATTTTTCTAGTTTCTCTTGTTTCTTTTATAAGTGACCCTGCTGTCCTTTTCAGAGTTTTAGCCTTTTTTTAATCGACAAGTTGTACAGGAAATCCTTGAGTCATGCGGAATGATTGCATGGTTACTGTATATGCTGTCATAACACATGGGTTAAGCCATCTGCCCCAGCAAGACTAAACCACAAAACCAATAATGACAAAATGCAGCATACTGTACTTATAGAGGCATGGCAGGAGACACAGCTGAACTCACTTTAGGACTCGAAATGAAAAGATGAGTTTGTATTGTGACGTGGGACTTACAAACCAACTTATTCATGCCATTCATGTATCACAGAATCTGTAATATTATCTTGTATTTAACTTTTAAAGCACATGTACATGTGTTGTATGTCATCTTATCATGGAGGAAAACATAGACAGGTTGTGAATGAGTCCTGGAATAATCAGGGTAAAAGCCATTAACTCATTCCATACCAGTCCCTGATATTTATGTATATTTGCCAAGATTTAAGACGACAATTGCATATTTAAATTCTTCATGAAAAGAGCTTTCGTTCAAGTACCAACATGCCTATCATCTGAAGTCAGTGGTTCTGGCACTGCCTGGCGAGTCATGCTGCAGCTGCTGCAAGGGCACCTGCAGCATGACTTGTCAGGCAGTGCCAGAACCACTGACCAAGGTCTGTGACCATAGTATGGAATAAGTTAAGCAGTGCTTTGGCTACAAGGGAAAACCTGGGCCACTTCTTACTTTGTTGGTGGGCCTCTTAGTTGTGATGTCATCACGTGGAGCTGTCATGATAATTAGTTTCCTTTTATTTCTCCTTGTGACCTGAGCCTGGCTGGGGCACAAGTGGCTATTTGTTACCACCAAGTAATAGTGTGCCCCACCACATGCATAATGATTGACACTTAATTAAGCTGCTGGTAGTCTGAGCACTACTTACTGCAGTTTATGGGTTTGTCTTGGCCAGTTGACGGGCACTCATCAGTCATGCCATGCGATCAATGCCTGTGATGTTGATCATTATGGTGTATCCAGTAGACAGGAGTACATAATTAAAGGTTAATATTATCACATTGGTTTAACACAAAGCATAAGGGGACACACAGGATGTCATTATATCAGCTGGTTATGAAACCAATATATTTATATGTAACAAATGGATCAGCACAAGGTGGAATTAAGTCATCAATCTGGGTCTAGTACTCACTTGACAAATTTTATGCTCAGAGTGTTTCAGACAGAGAGTAATTAGCTGCAAATAAAAGTAGCTGTAATTTGGGTTTGTTGTTGGGAATATTGATTTGACACCCATAAAATGTCCACAGTTTTCAAAGTCATGGTATGCTTTGTAGACCTGCAAGCCTATATTCTGATGTCAAACATCAAATTGTAATGTGGACTGAAGTCATCAGCTTTCTCAAGGACAGTTTTAGAACCTAATCATACTGTGCCCAGTATGCTCACAGGATGGGTTTGGGCTAAGAACGCTGTACTCTCCTCTGTATCCTGATGCATCCCTAGGCAGTTATAGACCAGGCTGATGCAGAGACAGCCAAGGGGGTCTTGTCCTATTAAGACAGTTATAAACCAGGCTGATACAGAGACAGCCATGGGGGCCTTGTCCTACTAGGTAGTTATAAACCAGGCTAATACAGAGACAGCCAATGGGCCCTTGTCCTATTAAGACAGTTATAAACCAGGCTGATACAGAGACAGCCAAGGGCCCTTGTCCTATTAAGACAGTTATAAACCAGGCTGATACAGAGACAGCCATGGGGGCCTTGTCCTACTATGCAGTTATAAACCAGGCTGATACAGAGACAGCCAAGGGGACCTTGACCTACTACCCAGTTATAAACCAGGCTGATACAGAGACAGCCAAGGAGGCCTTGTCCTATTAAGACAGTTATAAACCAGGCTGATACAGAGACAGCCAACAGGACCTTGTCATGTTGAGACAGTTATAAGCCAGGCTGATACAGAGATTTCCAAGGGGGCCTTGTCCTATTAAGACAGTTATAAACCAGGCTGATACAGAGACAGCCGAGGAGGCCTTGTCCTACTACCCAGTTATAAACCAGGCTGATACAGAGACAGCCATGGGGGCCTTGTCCTACTAGGCAGTTATAAACCAGGCTGATACAGAGACAGCCAACAGGGCCTTGTCCCATTAAGACAGATATAAACCAGGCTGATACAGAGACTGCCAAGGGGGCCTTGTCTTACTGGGCAGTTATAAACCAGGCTGATACAAAGACTGCCAAGGGGACCTTGTCCTACTAGGCAGTTATAAACCAGGCTGATACAGAAACAGCCAAGTGTGTCTTGTCCTACCTGGCAGTTATAAACCAGGATGTCACAGAGACTGCCAAGAGGGCCTTGTCCTACTAGGCAGTTATAAACCAGGCTGATACAGAGACAGCCAAGGGGGCCTTGTCCTACTATGGAAAGCAAAATCAACAATAAATTTCTACGTACCTTTTCCTCTACATAATATTTCCTGCACCATCATGTTCTGGAAATATATATAGTGGAATCTCCCTATTAAGACCACCTAAGGGTCTGAAAAAATAAGGTCTTAATGGGGGAGTGGTCTTAATGGAGGATAAAATTTAAGGATAAGCAAAAAGGTTTGTAAATTGATGGTCTTAATATAGAAATGGTCTCTTTATGGAGGTGGTCTTAATTGGAGATTCCACTGTATTATAATCAGCAGTTTGACCCTTCAACTTTTCAAAATCTTGATTACCAGCATATTGAGGTCACCCAAAGTACACAGCAAAATCCCCCAAATACACAAAGAAAACTCCCAAATAACCTAAGATACACAAGCTTAAACTCCCAAAGTCCTCAAAATACACAAAACAAACTCCCAAAGTTCCCTAGATACACAAAGCAAACTGCCAAAGTCTCCAAAATATGCAAAGCAAACTCCCAAAGTCATCAAAATACATGTTAACTCCACAAGTAATCAAACTGCAGAAGTAAACCCCACAGAACTTAAAACACAATTGTCAAGAATTAGGCTAAGAACTGTATTAAGTTTGCAATTAAGGCACTTTGGCAAACTGGCAAGCATCTACAGTATAAAATTGCCCATGGAAAAAATGATAGCAATTTGCATCATGATAATTAAGTTAAAGGTCATTACACACATGATCAGATCAGAGCAGCATAAAAGTAGCATTAACATAGGCATGCACAGGTTGACATACAAGATGTTTTTGTGTGATCAGGCAGTGTGCCCAGAATTCTGACAGTGAAGCATGAATAATAACTAGCAGCATTATAGCAGTACAGTTCTGTTATTATCTTACTTTAAAAAAAAGAAAGAAAACAGACAGTGCAGTCATGCAGCATTGGTATTGTCCTTTTCATTGACAAAATACTGAAGTTTTCTTAAGCTTGATAGACAGTCGAGAGGTATTGCAACTGATCTTCATGAACTTGGAACTTGTAACTTGTCTTTCAAGGGTCAAGAAAGTTTATGTTTTAAGGCCATGAGCTAGTAAGCCATATAGGCATTTCAGCTGAGTGTGGCTAGTAATACTTTGCCTCTATTTAGGTCATAGGTTACAAATACAACCTTCTTCCACGTATCAGAACTGTGTTTCATGGCTAATCTTACAATCATATGCAAACAATTGTTCAAGGTGAGAGCTTGGCTCACTGAGAGTTTGCTTGTGTTGGTTGCTATTAATAATAGCCTGTAGTGTCATTTTTGAACTGGTCCAGCTAGGTGATAAAAAAAACAACTTTATTTCTGGCTACCAGGGCCACTTAGCAAGTTGAATTTTTTGTGTAATGTACAAAAAAAAAAAAAAATTAAATGAAGCAACTCAAGTGCATCTGTAGGATGCAAATAAACCATTTCCCCCGTGAACCTACCTAAACTGGCTGGTGTTCAGATATCATCTGCTTCAATGTTTTTGTCTGATTTAAAAAGGAAAGAAAAAAGCTGAGAATTGTAAATGACAAGTATCCAGATAACATACCTCATTAACACTTTGCTTTCCAGTGGGTTGAGTACTAAGGGGACAGTTCACATTGGAGAAAGCTGCTGGCTTGGTCTTAAACTCAGTTGTAATTCAAGGGTTAAATGACCATGATACTTGAAAACATGCTAGGTTAATTTCCAAAACTGGTCTGTACTTTTGCATTGCCTGGTAGCTGGTGTTCTGGTCCAATACCTAAAATTGACTTGTAGTTTCTGTATTCCTTGTAGCTAATGTTTTGGTCTAATACTCCTGCAGTAGCTGATACTCTTGTTCTCTGATGCTCATGCAGTAGCTAATATAGTGTTCTTTTCTAACAATGATGCAATACCTAGACTAAGTGTTCTTGTGTAATACCAACTCAGTAGCTAAATGTTCTTGTCTAATACACATGTAGTATCTGGTGTTCTGGTCCAATACCTGTGCAGTTGCTAGTGTTCTGGTCCAATACCCATGCTGTAGCTAGTCTTCTAGTCTTTATACCTAGTATGCAGTAGCCAGTGTTCTGGTCTAATACCCATGCAGTAGCAAGTGTCCTGGTCTAATACCCATGCTTTATGTAGTGTCCAGGTCTAATACCCATGCACTAGCTAGTGTTCTAGTCTTATACCCATGCTGTATCTGGTGTTCTGGTCTAATACCCAAGCAGTAGCTAGTGTTTTGGTGTGATACCTATGCAGTAGCTGGAGCCTGACTTGCCAAGCTGTGTAAAATCACTCAGTTAAGTGTGGACGTGCTCCTAGAGTTAAACCGTTTGTTTGTGGCAAATTTGTATAATCAATTTCTATCCAATTCACATCAAATTAACTTATGGGGACATCTGTCACCAGAATAAAATGTGTTAAGGACTTTGTTTTACTCTGTGGTGGCAGGTGAAAGAGCTGATTGTGAGTGATAAGTTCAAGTTCAACTGTGCTGTGGTGATGCTAGAGTTCCTCATCAGGCATGGCTTCGTTACCCCAGATGAAGGTGAGTGTCAATGAAAAGCTGTTCTGTACTTAGAATCTCTTTCCTCTGCGTAATGACAAAAGTGAATGTCAATGTATCTGGCAGTTCTATACCTGGACTCTCTTGCACTCTAAGTAATAATGAAGGTGAGTGTCAATGGACCCAGCTGTTCTATACCTGGCCTCTCTTCAACTCTGAGTAATGATGAAGGTAAGTCTCAATGGACCCAGCTGTTCTACACCTGAACTCTCTTGCTCTCTAAATAAAAATTAAGGTGAGTGTCAATGGACCCAGCTGTTCTATACCTAGACTCTCTTCAACTATAAGAAACTATGGAGGGGAGTGTCAATGGACCCAGATGTTCTATACCTGGACTGTCCTCAACTCTTAAGAAATGATAAAGGTGAGTGTCAGTGGACCCAGCTGTTCTGTATCGGAACTCTCTTCCACTCTTAGTAATGATAAAGGTGAGTGTCAGTGATTCAGTTGTTCTATACCTGGACTCCCTTACACTGATAAAATGATGAAGGTGAGTGTCAATGGACCCAGGTGTTCTATACCTGGACTCCATTACACTCTAAGTAGTGATGAAGGTGAGTGTCAATGGCCCCAGCTGTTCTACACCTGGACTTCCTTACACTGGAAGTAATAATGATGGTGAGTGTCAATGGACCCAGCTGTTCTATATCTGGACTTCCTTACACTGGAAGTACATGTAATAATGATGGTGAGTGTCAATGGACCCAGCTGTTCTATATCTGGACTTCCTTACACTGGAAATAATAATGATGGTGAGTGTCAATGGACCCAGCTGTTCTATACCTGGACTTCCTTACACTGGAAGTAATAATGATGGTGAGTGTCAATGGACCCAGCTGTTCTATATCTGGACTTCCTTACACTGGAAATAATAATGATGGTGAGTGTCAATGGACCCAGCTGTTCTATATCTGGACTTCCTTACACTGGAAATAATAATAATGGTGAGTGTCAATGGACCCAGCTGTTCTATACCTGGACTCTCTTACGTAAGCTCTAAGTAGTGATGAAGGTGAGTGTCAATGGACTCAGCTGTTCTATAGCTGGACTCCCTGACACTCTAAGTAGAGTGTAATAATGAAGGTGAATGTCAATGGACCCAGTTGTTCTGTACCTAACTCTAGCCCTAGGACCATTTTCCGTATTTTAAAAGAGAGTTGTTAATTGTATAATGCAATGTATACTGTTTGAATTTAATTTTTAAAATTTTAATTTTCATCTATATTTTACCTTTTACATCGTATCATCTTTTCATGTATCTCGATCATTGCCATTATTGTACCACTCAGGGCTTGAAAGAAGACAGGTGCTTGCACTGCGCCAGCCACCCTGGTTGAAAAAATAAAGTCTATGCAAGCACGTCTTTTGTAGTAAATATTTAGAGTGAGACCTGTAAATAAGACCTTTGTGGGTAGTTTTCTCTAGGTCAGTAATTTTCATAGGCATTTTAGCACCTACAATGTACTTACAATGCATCTGTAGCTACTAAGCACCTACGTTGCATCATGGAAAGCTCAGTTCCTCAAGCCAAGTGGAAGTTTTCTTTCCTGTGTGTAGAATTGACACTGTGACAGCTCTAGAAAATGGAAGCTTCAGGTATCATGTCTTGGTGCCCCTGAACCTCCCTCAAAGTATGTCCAAATATTTGAAGAGTGCATCACTTTTATGGAGACATGTGGATGCAGACAATATGTTGAGCCTGTTGTCATACCTGTCGTCTGTGAATATTTTAGTAAGCACTTGATTATACACATGCTGTACATAGAAGAATATGAAATGTCATACCAGGGATCAGCTAAATAAAAGGCAAGTAGCCAATAGATGAGGCAGCTGTGGTGTGCGATGCATTTCGACTCGTATAAATCTCATCAGGCACTGAAGGTATCTCATTAAGTCCGTCATTCTTATATAGTGAGGTGCAACAATTATGTTGTTATGTTACATTACAATTTACATTATGCAGAGGTCTGCTCATGCATAATGAGGACTGAAACCAAATTTCAGTTTTGTACCGGTAACCCCGTAACTCACTTTCCAAACGAAAGTCTGAAATTGTTTGTTTACCAAATACGGAAAATAAACAGCCTGTTTCGGGTCAACTAGTGCTGTTTGACAGTTGTGTTTACCAGGTGAAAAAAAAAAAAAAAAAGAATTTTGCACCCAATGCCCTATCACAGGGGTAGGCAGAAAGAAATGGAATTTCTGTGTCTGCATCCAGGGGTAAATAATATTTGAGATCTCTTTATTTATTATTGTACACAATTGTGTCAATAAAAGGTTCTTGGGATCATGAAGAGGTGAACTTGATGTTCAAAATTTAGCATTATACAGAGTAAGTGAACTCACCTCCCCATGAAGTTGAGGCTGAATGGCTCCATGGAGCATAATTTGTGAATCAAATGTTTCTGTCTCTCCAGTTATAACAACTTGGTACATTCTAGGAGAGGAGGGGTTTGGATATATTCCAGTACCTGGAAAGTTGTAGATCGAGTCCAGTATGGTCTGGAAGGGCAAAATGTCTCCCCAAATGTAAAATTCAAATGGTTATTACTGTATCAGAAATGTTCGCATAACCTGTCCCTGAGCAGATGAAGGGGCTCTCCTGGTGTCATTGTGATATTTTACAGCAAGTTCTTATCTGCTGAGTACAAAGTGGTTACAGTCTTTTTGTTATTGCCATTGCGTAAGATCATGGTTGTAGTTTTTTTTTTCTTCTCTTTTCAGAACCCAACTATACCTACCTGGTGGAAAGTATGCATGTCCAGGTGTCCTAGTGGCTACAGTCTGGTAAGAGCTTGCACATGGCGCTGCACTAAAAACCAAGGTTAAACACCAAAGATGTTTGAAAAACTATAATAGCTTTGGGTTCTGGTGTCCCTGGCTGCTCCATGCTTACCAGTCATCATATGTCAACAGGACAGTTAAGGCTGCTTTTATTTAGCTGACAAGAATAAAGAGAGAAAGCAGTCCAAGGCCTGAAAGCAAAGGTTGAAACAGAACAAGTGTCACCAGTCTCACCAGAAGGGGGCATCCTCAGGGGCCGGACGTAACTGTCAGGGAATTCTGGCATATATTGTAGGGTACCACTGGACGTCATTAAAGTAGTTAGGCCTAGGTGGGCAGATCATTTCTAACCAAACTTATGTTACATTGATAACTAAGACTTCTTTTATAAACATGCATATGCCTTAAAGTCTCCCTCTGTGCCAAGACCACCAAGATATCCAAATGCTCAATGTTCCCTTAATCTGGATTAGCAAAATGGAATTATCTTAAAATACCAAATGGAGAACTGCTAAACATAGTGCAGAGGATGTGTTTCTCCTCACAGGATTATAATTTTGTTATATTGTTTTTTGTAATTTCTAACCAAACTTATGTTACATTGATAACCAAGACTCATGTATGCCTAACTAGAAAGATTACAAAAGGTACATGTGTACCTGTTAAGCAGCTGTGTTGCATAAGAATAGAACGGTTAAACCCCTGTACATTATGGGTTAATGCAAACAAGGACAGATAATATTAGTAACCTACTAACTTGAACAACCCATTGAGTGTTGCCTGGTGACGAGACAGACCACTTTGGCCTGTTAAACATCGACAAAATAGTGTTTTTTCATCAATACCAAGAAACTGATTAAGCCTTAGGGACCTGTAGTTAACCATATGGGCAATGCATGCACAGACTGACCTGACAGCTTGCAAACTAGATATTAAAACTATAAATACAGCTATTACACTTGAATAAAACATATAATAACAGTTGAAAAGTACATGACTAGCAAACATAATATGATGCAAATTAGCAATCTGAGAGTCATTTGTGTATAATACCTGAAGTCACAGAATTTTACTGTTCCATGTTTAAGCGGAAAAAGGTTTCAGTATATTCATATGCAATTTTGAAAGGTCTTGGTGAGACAGCTGGCCTGAATGTGAGGAATCACTGATGTTTTTGTTTTGTCTGTGTATAACTTATATAATGTATGCACCACCAGGTGGCTTTAATTGAACTGCTCCAAGTGTTAACTCATTCCATACCAGTCCCTGAATTTTCTGTATGTGTACAAGGGTCGAAATAAGGGGTAGCATTGGCAGCATTTGCTACCAACTTTTATGATCTGCTATCTATGCTTGTTGTGCGGTAGCAAACCTTTGCTGCCCAAATTTTGCGGGTCAAAAATCACAAATTCAGTTTCTGTCAAAAAGTGCCACAGAGTGCATCAATTTGCATGCTTAATTTTAATACTTTTTTTGGGGGGGGGGACATGCCTCCACACACCCCACGTGGGGGCTCGTCAAACCCTCCTGATTTGCTACTGTATTCTCAGATTTGCTAACAAAAATTAAACTTGGTAGCAAACCCTTGCTACTGTTAAAATCAGTTAATTTCTACCCTTGGTGTACCTAGATTAAAGGGGATAATTGCGTATGTAAATTCTTTATGAAAAGAGCTTTTGTTCAAGTACACGTACCAACATGCCTATAGTCTTAAGTCAGTGGTTCTGGCATGACTTGCCAGGCAGTGCCAGAACCACTGACCAAGGCCTGTGACATAGTATGGAATGAGTTAATGTAGTTCTTCCAATGTCTGCACTAAGAGAGCAGAAAGCAAATGAAAATGGTGGAAGATTCATCAGTCTTCCTTCTTGATACTGAAAATGAGCAACTTAAAACAATTTTGTGATAATTTTCAGGATAGTGGCAATTGTCAAACACAATTGGTGTCAGCAATATGGTTTTAGCATGACACAAAGGTATGCATTGTGTCACTTTTCAGTACAATGTGAATATATGTGATGGGCTGGCCAAATGTGCATTCAGCATACATGTACCAGAATGGATGAACTGCACCAGGCAAACACCAGAATGCATTAGAGCACTCGCTGTTAAACAAAGAAAAGTTTCAAAATGTTTGCAAATGTTTTGTAATATTTTGTCTGCTGACCACAAGCCTGGTGTGGGCTGTATGAGTGTAGCATGCCTATGAGCAGCACTGATATAGACATTTTACATTAAAAGATATATTAACTGGCATACATGTAGAATGTGTGCATCTTTGATAACATGTAACTGGCATACATTTAGAAAGTGTGCAACTTTGATAACATGTGAGTGGGCATACATGTAGCATATATGCTACTTTGAACACATCTAATTATAGCATAATGGTGATTCTCTGGCTAGAAACATGCAGATACATGTTCATGTCAGCTATGTCTATGTAAAGATCAACTTATGATGGCCAGATGTACAGTTATACCCTCGGGAATACTACCATATATATATAATGCACTTAAGGATGAATGTCTGGTTCAGTGCTATTTTGAGGATGCTTGTGAAGATTCTATCACAAAACAATTAATGTGGATAAAAACTGCCACAAACTATGCATTTTTGGAAAGCTAACAAACTACTGATTTATTCTTCCACTGTCCTGTGTATTTGTTGTCCTATGTTTATACAGCAATCGTACTAAATGCCGTACTCTTTTTCAAAGACTCTTGAAGAAACTTGGATACAATGTTTTTGTTATCTGATGTAAAGACATTAAATTTGTGGCAAACTGTTCATAACAATGTAAACTGGAAAAGTTCAGTCTTTATGTATATTGATTGTTTTGTGATAGAATCTGTACAAGCACCCTCAAAATAGCACTGTACCAGACACTCATCATTAATAACAAAATTAATGCTGTTTAACTGTACCCATGCTCAAAGGAACTGCTGGCATATGGCAAATAGAGACTAAAGACTCCAGAAATATTAATTTCCAAGATTTATGTGCATTATTAAATTGTGTGCAGCTGAACTTCCCAGCTGCACACAATGTAATAATGCACACCCATGTATGTCAGTTCTAATCTCGGAAATTATTTGGCTGATGCAAGTTTTTCAAATGAGTGCTGTGCTAATGTATTTTGATGGTACCTGTGGGGCTTCGTTCAATTGCTCTGCTGGGAAGTCAAACAAGCATAGTTCTGATTTTGGTGAACAGGTAACTTGCATGCATTCACTTCAAACAGGTTTTGGAATCGTGTACATAAAATATGCTTCTGTCATTCGCACAGCTGTGTTGGCAGTAGTGTGCTAGATGTTTGGTGCAGATCTATCAGTCTGGTACCAAAGTAATTCTTTTAATAGGTGGGTTTGTAAATCAGATTAAAGTCATTTTGCTATCATGGGGCAAAACGATGTGTGTTAAAAATTTTGGTAAAATCATGTCTCTTCACAAACCAGGGTTCACATCTGTGTATCTATTTTTGGAAATAAATTACTAATATACAAATTGTATTTTGGTGTGAAATTTAGTTTAACTGTACAGCACATAAAAGGTTACAGACCACAGCTGTGATTGGCTGGTTGTGCATCCCAATGGAGATAGTCCTCAATTGTGAATTTTACTGTGTTTTCAGCATGCTGAAACTTCTGTTTGAATAAAGTTAGCTAAGTCAGATTTGCTGCATCACAGAGTTGCTTCATTGGTGGTCAAATAGGTGCACTATCTTGCAGGCCAGGTGGGAACTTTATGGTGGGGAAGGACAATGACTTGACCTTGGCAAGAGCACAGTTCATACACCCATATAAAGCTGACATCCAGGTGTTGTTTTGTAGTTCAATTATCACAAATTAACGAGCTGGGAATTATATGACAAAAATCCATTTATGTTTCCCTGACATTTTTATCCATTAAATGCCTTTCACTGAATTTTAAAATACCAGAATGCTGATTTTTTAGACTGAAAAATGCTAATATGAAAAGTAGAAGGATTTATAAGTATGGTCTGTGGCCAAAAGTTTACAATATATTTTTCAGCTATGCAAAATCCCATTGCCATGGCAATATAATATACTTTGAATTTGAAATTCTCACAGAGCCCAACACCCTTCCCACTACTCTTACCTTCATATCTGCTGTTGTGTGGTGTATTTGTTTACCTGTTATTGATTTGTTTCCAACACAGGGTAAGCTGCTCCTCCACTTTTGATAACCTTTGTCAAGCATACTTGCCCTTCTGTCTGCTATTATATGTGACACAACTTTCTCTATATTGCTGCTTCGATGTTTGCTTCACATCTGTTCTCCCATGCAAGGCTCCTTGTCATGTTTCTCTATGTTGTTTGTAAAAAAGAAAGAAAAAAAACTCCTTAAAACATAAGTCTATTCTGTATTCTATTTTCTATTGGACCCTTGTTTCCTCCCAGTCTTAGGAGTCGCAGTCGTAATTCTCCTGTACTTTTTCCCATCAATTCCATTTTTGTTCCGACTCCTCGAGTTCAAATTGGAATTCCTTCTTCAGTCCCATCCAGTCGTAATCTTAATGCATCTTAGAGACAAACTTAGTGTCCCCATGTTCCTGCTGCGTGATTGCAAGTGAACCTCGACTGTTATTCAGTTCTGATCTCTACCCATGCCCAATTGCCTATCTCCACCTATTTCACGCCTTCATCTAATGCAGAAAAGTTCACTATCCATCAAAATACATTCAATTAGTGCCTTCCTTTCAATCGTGTTCCATGTCCATTTACCTTTACATTCATATGTCTGTGTGTCAATACAGCCATTCTGTTTTTGCTAGAGTTCTTTATTTCTTTCTTTCCTTATTTTTCTTCCTTCATTGATTTCTTTCTTCTTTACTACCAAACTTTGTTTGTCAGTTTTCTGAAACGCTATTACACTCAGAAACTTCAAACTTAGCATGATTAAAGGTCTATACATAAATTTGTGCCTTTTAGTAAAGAGGAAAAATTATGTTGAAGATTATACAAATCAGGGGCATTTGAAATTTTAAATCTTGAATATCTTCAAAGCTATTATAGATGCAGGTAACCAATCCAACTTCAATTAATTGGTTTGTAGCATTGCACATTTTTGTAATGTACATGTGACATCTAAAGGTCAAAGATCAAGGTCATTTGGACCTTTGGAATTTTTATCCAGCCATAACTCAATTTTCATCCAATTTTGACCATGTTTGACCCAAATTGTAGGCATTGCAGCATTGCATATTTTTGCAATTTACATGTAGCCTCTAAAGGTCAAAGTCATTTGGACCTTTGCAATTTTCATCCAGCCATTACTTGTTCAATTTTCATCCAATTTCTACCATGTTGACCCAAATTGTAGGCATTGCAGCATTGCATATTTTTGCAATTTACATGTAGCCTCTAAAGGTCCAAGTCATTTGGACCTCTGCAATTTTCATCCAGCCATTTCTTCTTCAATTTTCATCCAATTTCTACCATGTTGACCCAAATTGTAGATCTTGCAACGCTGCATATTTTTGTAATTAACATATAACCTCTAAAGGTCAAAGGTCAAGGTCATTTGGACCTTTGAAAGTTTCATCTAGTCATAACTTGTTCAATTTTCATCCAATTTTAATCATATTATACTCAACTTGTAGGTATTACAAGACACCTTATTTTTATAATTAACATGCAGTTTCCAAAGGTCAATGTCATTTGGACACCTGAGAGTTTCTTATAGCCATAACCTGGTCAATTTTCATCTTTATTTATTCATGTTGGACTCTCCTTACAGTACAGTTCTTATTGCATCACTGCAAATTTTTATATTTCACATGGGACCTCTAAAAGTCAAAGGTCAAGGCTATACGGCCATTTGAAATTTTCATCTGGTCATGACTTTGTCAAGTTTGGTTCATGGTGGGCTTAAATTGTAGATACTGATTCCCTATAAACTAATATATAGAGGACAGTACAGCTCTTGTGGCATACACATCAGTGTGCATTATTGACAAAGGATACAGAACTTTATATGTAGAAAGACTACTCAAAATAATATTCTGTCCTATAATGGAAAAATTCCTACATCCCCAGATTCTTAATATTTCACTGAAGGATTGTAATTTTGAATTGTAATTCAATTGATATATTTGACTCTCACTTTTGTCAAAATTATACCTAATGTAGAAAACTGACCATACACAGAATACAGGCAAATTCCAGGCCACATCGAACATCTGTTGTCCAAGCCAATATGCACTTGCTTTTTTCTGAATTTATATCAATCCTCAGTATCTACTAAACTAACTGAAGACACTATATATATGTATATATATATATATAAACATATATATATATATATATATATATATATATATATATATATATATATATATATATATATATATATATATATATATGTATATACATATACATATATATATATTTGCTAAGTTCTGATCAGATATGAAACTGCTGGCTGACTGATTTTGATTTCTTTATAACCAAGTTTGAAACCAGTTATGTCCTTGTTGGTCTCTATCATATGACCCATTGGTTCAATTGCTAAAATGAATGATAAAGGGGGCATCCTTGTTGAACACCCCAGTGACAGAAAAGAATTCAGAAGAGCATCCATTATTAATGACACAACTGGAGGCTCCATTATTCAATTTTTGAACTCATTTACGAAAAAAAAATGGTCCAAAAGCAAATACAGTGAGAAGTTTATTAATGTGCTTCCACTCAATAGTATCAAAGGCCTTTTCAAAATCCATTAATGATAATAATCCTGATTCCTTTCATTACAATACTTTATAATGTCTGTGGTAAGTTTGATGTTTTCTCAATGAATCTCCTTTTGATGTAACCAATTTGATCCTCATGTATTTATAGGTAAGGTGAGCACTTCTGCAGTCTCAAAGATAAGACATAAGTCAGAATTTTATAGTTAATATTCAAAAGGGATAGAGGTTGCCATTTTTTTTCGCAAAGTGCGTGACTGATCTTTGTTTGGTATAAGAGAAATTATACCTCTACTTGTTCACTTGGAAAACATTATTGATACTGTCATAAAATATCTCCTTTATATCAGTTCCCCCAAAAATGTAAAATTCCGCAGTGTAACAATCCGAACCAAGGCTTTTTCCATTAAATGATTTCAATGCATTAAAGCATTCCTGTATTGTCCGTAGACTATCACATACTGTGTCATCAACATCACGAACTTAAGATTTTGGAAAATGTGGATTGTTTAATAACTCTTGAGCAAAACTTGCCTAATTTAAATGTTCCCAGTTAAAACTTCACGTTGTGTATAAATTTTGATAGAACATTTGCTCTTCTTCTAAAATTTCTTTTGGGTTTGTTGTTTCCAAATATTTGTCTCCAATTTTGTGATGCATTTGTTTTATAGCTTCTTTTCTCAAGACCCAACTGTTTTCTCCTAATTCTGTCCAAAGAGCACGTGAAAGTACAGTTACACATTTAGTTTGGTCATCACTGATAAAATGTATTGAAGAATTTCCTAAAAAGAGCATAGCCCTACGGATGTGAATTACCAAAGCAGAGAGGCTGCACCATAGGCCACTTTAACATCCGCTCCACTTAAAACATGCTTCATGAAGGCATATATCATTCATTTGGAAGATTACTACCTAACTTGACATTATTAATGAAAAATAAACACTGTTTTTGTAACCGTTGACTCCTTCCTGATAGTACTGGTCATCAGGCCCCAGTTCTCATCCATTGAATCTAAAAGGGAACTTGTCAAAGGCTCTTTGTGCCATGATAACCCACCAATTGCAAGGTGCTCCTTCGGCTTGCCAAAGGAGGCTCATTATTGATGCATTGAAATCATCATTTTAAATTGTGATGACGGACAGCTGTGAGTAATGGTTTCAGTCATAAATTCAAAGAAAACACTTTGCGTGACGCGTTTTCATCGAACGACTTTACAGTCAGTTAGCTAATTCGGTAAAACAAAGCGAAAATGACCACCCTCTTTCAATGTCTTCATGACAAAAAGAACAAACAAACAAACAAAAAACAACAAAAACAAAACAAAACAAAACAAAAAACCAAAAAAAGACAAAAACAAAAAAGGAAAAAAGACAAAAACAAAAAAACAAAAAACAAAAACAAAACAAAAACAAAACAAAAAACAACAAAAACAAAAAACAAACAAAAACAAAAAAAATTAAAAAAAACAAAAAAACAAAAACAAAAAAACAACAAAAACAAAAAAAAACCAAACAAAAAAAAACAACAAAAACA
Source organism: Hermodice carunculata (assembly GCA_964020975.1). NCBI lineage: Eukaryota > Metazoa > Annelida > Polychaeta > Eunicida > Amphinomidae > Hermodice > Hermodice carunculata. The sequence continues at coordinate 60,836,065 of OZ026622.1, read as the reverse complement.
AAACAAACAAAAGCAAAAAAACAACAAGCAACAAAACAAAACAAAACAAAGAAACAAAAACAAACAAAAAAAGACGGTTTTGTTGGCTATTACTGTATTTCTATTAATTTTCGCGCGTGTTTAATTGCGCGCAAACTCAGTTTTTCTCAAATGACACAATTTTCGCGCAATCCAATGCCCTACAATGTAGTGAAATACAATGCAATCTATTTTCGTGCATTTTAATTTCGTGCTTTGAGTGCCAGCGCGAAATTAAATCGAGCGCGAAAATTTCTGCAACGACATTATTGGGGAACAGTTCATAATCCACAATGGCGCGGGATATTGGCTAACACTCTCACATCATCAGACCATGGTCATTCGTTAACCCTTTTTGTCAGAAAAAGCGCCAAGCTACCAACACAATGCAGTACTCGCTGCATCAGTGATCTGACAAAGCTTGAGGCATCAGAGACCGTTCGCTAACAGCCATCACGTTGTGCACAGCTTGTATGATCGACGGACGGTATTGTCTTCTTTTAGGAATAGGGAACCAGAAAGACCATTGTGGTATTTAATTCGCGAAGGTTTTTTCTCGTGATTTTCTTATATTTATTTTTTTTGCATTCCGATTTGAAATTTCGCCAGTCGAAAGATAACGATGTATATCTGTCAAAATCAGCAAAAAAAACCCCGAAAATTAAATGTTTTCGGTGTATCTCGTGTCGTTAAGACTGGCGTGGCTGATTCGCCTTTGTGCGCTCGTGGTACACGTACCGATGATGCCTCGTTTTTTTTGTTTTTCACTTTTTCATATGCCCTTTGCACCAAAAACTGAGAGTTGATTTAAAGAGTAAAACTATTCCGTTAGCACCATTCACTACTGCAATAGGTCTGTATGGTAATAAAGCCTGCTCTCTTAATAGTAATTACATTATTTTTGCCGTTGTTCATGAATTTATTGAGAAAACTGAGAGATTGTAAGCTTTTTGATTTGTTTGATGTAGTTTTTATTCGTGAATACTATAAGTACCAGTCCCACTATTATGTGTCCTAGTACTGTTTTGTACCTCTTTTGTGTCTTTGGTATTGTCTGTTTCGTCCTATCTCCAAGTTGCCTTTTTCCGCCAGCGGGGCTCATATAGGGTGTCCCTGTTCCCCGACTGCATTCTTTTCAATAAAATATGTTTCAATCAAGCATACTCTGTATACTAATAAGAAGTTGTTGATCGAATGAAGGACTCTCACAACTATAACCCCCCCCCCCAAAAAAACAAACAAAACAAAACAAAAACAATAACAAAAACAAAAAAGAGAGACGAAGGGTTATCGGATTGACATGTTTCGAAGTGACTTTCAACTTGGGCGCACATGTGGGAACTTTAAACAGAAACACGGGCATAGCCATGCGTTTAAACAACTGGGACTTCAACTGAATGCTGGTTAGCTGAGCTGAATCGTCGCTTAGTGGCGCCTGACGCGTTGGAAGCTTGTCCGTTTCGTCATGTCCATAATTGCATTTCGACTTTAAGCAAAACATTGACTGGATCCTTATTAAACTTGGCAAAGAAAAACTTTGGGTTGGTCTCTACAAGCTTGTTAAGTCCATAAAGACCAGGTGGAGATTTTACATATGTTACCAAGACCTGATTCCCAAGGTCTCGAGGTCTTTTTACTGAATGGCCTGATGAATGGTAGGCCCACTGTTCACCTGTTAAACTAGAGTACGATTACCACTTTGACATCTCAAATGAGGGTAACGGGATATGATGCGTGTTGCCTTTGGGTGACCTTGATATTAGTCTTCATGTTATGCCATTACTGTATAAAATGTTGCTTCCAGATTTTATTTCAGCAATTATTTGAGCCAGGAAGTGGATATGTGCTCCTTATGATAGTTCTATATGAAAACCTCGTTACGATTTGCAACTTACTGCGAGCGTACTCCCATGGTGTGAGTAAAATGAATTTGAATTATTTCTTACCCGATCACTTAATGTATCATGCAAAAGAACACATCTGGTTTTCACTTATAGTGTTAAACACAATAGTCAAGGTCAATTTCATTCCCCACAACCAAACCCAAACCCACAAGAACAGACGAACACTTCGTTACTGTGTATTTCCAGTGCCACAACTTGTATTCCACACATTTAAATTCCTAAATGCCGCGAATAACAAAGGGACCGGACCAATACGGTGGTCAGCTGTCTTTGCACATAGAGCCTGATAATTGCTTGAATAAGTGATGGTCTTGTGTTTGTGTTCGTGTGGATGGGCCTTAGTTACAGGTTTTGGTGGCACATTTATATTGATTTTGGTCATATCGGTTAATGAATTTAAATCAATCCTTTCTCCATATAACAGTATAATCACTTTTAGCCATATATAACAAAATGAGTGTATTTGGCAAATTTGGAAGTAGTGAAGACTAACAGTTTAAATTACTTCCAGGCATTTATCCTACTATTTTCTTTGTTTTCAGCATAACTTATTTATGCATTAACCGCAGATGTAATTTGGGGGCAAACAGGTTAACTGGCAAATTGGTGACATCAGGTATGTAATCCCAGCAGTACATTATCCAAACCGGACCAATACTGTGGTCAGCTGTCTTTGCACACAGAGCCTGATATGTATATATATATATATATATATATATATATATATATATATATATATATATATATATATATATATATATATATATAAGAAAATTAGACTACGAGCCGAAGGCAAGGAATCTGTTTTTTTTTTTTTTTTTTTTCGGCGAGATGAACGTGTGTTCCAGTATAACGCAATAATATACGATTGAATCTACTTTTCAT